>JACCHV010000035.1:3695000-4295000 GCA_018907245.1 Eupristina koningsbergeri
GTGTAGTTTTTATTTTTTATTTTTTTTTTTTTTCGTGAACTTTAAGAAAGAAAATATTTTTCACAAATTGACGTGTAGAAACAGCAGTTAAATAAATGAGTTGTTTGGTAAACTATAAAAAATTGGATTTATTTCAAGATTTTAAAGAAAAAATTTCGATAATTTGGAAGCAAAGTGTTTCTTAAATTTTTTAATTTGCGTTAATTTATACAATTAGAGAATACGAATTTTAATGAAATTTTTTATTTTGTACTTACTATTGATAGTAATTATCTTGGAAGTGCACATGTACTTGAATGGCATTCTAGAGTTTATTTTAAAAACACAAACGTGCTTTGGTCCATGTAATTCATCTCGGGTGTAGTTGGACACGCACAAACTAACCTTTTTTGAATTCGCACATTAATCACAACGGGTTTTTACACGAGTTTAACGAACGATATTGCGCAGAAGAACAAAACTTGACAACCGATCGGTGGACGTTCGAGCGAATCTGCGTGGTCCGCCCCCGCCGATACATGCGGAGAGTTCTCAAGCCCTTTGCCCCCACTCCCCCGCCCCTCGACTATTGAAAAAATTTCCCTTGGCTAATTCGTCAAAAGCTCAGTTAACGATTTTCCTTGAAGGAAGTGTCGGGTTACCAGCGGCTCGAATAATAACGCAATTGAAAGGGATCATTTTCACCAAAGAAAGTATTCAAAACACTCTCACTTGCGCTGAAAAAGATTTCGGTGTTATAATTCTTAGAAGAGTTTAATAGAGCTCACTGACATTTTAAAAGTTTGTTATAGTTATATATACATGAATAGTTGAAAGATTTTTTATAAAATACTTTTACCTTGAGATAGTGTGCGTCAATAATGTATTTTTCAGTGTATTTTTTTTAATATTCCCTTTTATTATCGGTAATTGTGTACATTAATCTCCGATAGTTTTTAATAGAAGGTGTGAAATGGAATATATTCATCCATGCTACAATTTTAATTTTAATTTATTTAAAATTTTTAGACGACTTTAAATATACTTGTCGTAAATTATATCTTTTACTCGTATAATGAGAAATACGATTGCAAAACTTTGGTAAGGATAACGGGTTTACTTTTTTTTTTTTTTGAATTCAAACCCTACGACCAGCAAACAGGAAATTCTTATTGGTAAAAAATATATGCAGATAAATTAAAAATAAATGATTTATATTTTCAGAGTTAATTATAGTAGCACCTAATTTATAAAATTTTGTACTTTCTTATTAAAATGGATCGATTTATTATATTTTATAGAGTGAAATTTATAATTCCCGGAATAATAGATAAAGTATACAAAGAGTCATTTTATAAACACCATGGATCGTTTATTTACGATATTACTTTTATATAACGCATAATTAATTCTTTTATGCGTGTGGGTGAGTGTGCACGGGTGTATATGAAGACGTGGATATGTCTTTTGAATTAAAATTAAAAGAGATTCAGTCGAAACTGAATAATACGTGAGCGAGATTCTTGTATCTCCATATTTGAATACGTAATGTGGTATAGTAACAAATATATATATGATATGAACCTTGTAAATGTGTGGGCAGAAAATACAAGAGCGTGTATGTGTAATTCGTATAGCCGAAGCTCCTTTGACCCAGTGAATAACTCTTTTCATTTTTAGACCATAAATCCATTTTTTACAAAGTGCAATAAAACAAAATTGAACTGTCGCTATTAATAAAGACTCCTCTCAATGGCGGGAAAGCGAAAAAAATCGATTTGAATAAAATATTCCCAGGACGATGAAGAATAAGCGAGGCGATCAGCAATTAAGAAAGTGAGTTGCGGGAATGAAATGAGACGGAGTCGGAGATAGAGCAAGAAAGCCAAATCGAATGCCCATTACACGGGAGAAAGACCGATGGGGCCAGCGAGAGAGAGAGAGAGAGAGAGAGAGAGAGAGAGAGAGAGAGAGACGGAGAGGTTGTGCACAATTCTCAGACAGGAGCAGTAACAGTCGAGCGGCGACGGCAACTTTCTTCTGACATAACCGAGGCGAGGCGCGCGAGCTCAGCGCGATTATGTAATTCGAAAGTGCCCGACTTACTTCACATGCCGTGGTAGGGGTCGACTTCATTTCATTTCGCCGACTTCCGGTATCGGTAAGTTTTGTCGGGAGGACCGAGTCACCGATCGTCAGGTGGACTTGACTGCCTCTTTGGCGCCTTCGCACCGGGTACCCGCCCACCTCTCACCCAATAATCCCGCCGCGAAGAAGATGCGAGCATTTCCCGATTCCGGGGAAACGCCATTCCGATTTTCCTAAATACGCGCGGGAGCACTCGTGCTTGACCGAATTTTCCATTCCATTGTTTATTCGTACGAATCGGAGCTGGAGTTGTTAGACGTCTCGTTCCAGTGAGCCGCACTATACAGTGACTTTTTCAATAGAAATCAATCTGGGCAGTGCCATTAATAGTATTTGTTTGGATTTTTTTTTTGTACACCTGCGGGTGCTTTTGCAGGTTTTCGTCCATTGTTTTTTTTATACAACAACTCGACCGATCGCAATAATCGATTCGGTGTTATTAATATTGGAGCGCTTTAAAATTATTATTCATCGCGTATTCCAAACTATTTTCAATATTATCCCTCTGGATATAATTTTAGATCTTGAAAAGTATCCAGTGAACTCCGAGTGTTATTGTACAGCCAATGAAAGTTTGTGGAAAAGATGAGGGTTTATATCTAGTGCTTTTCCTAAAAGTAATGATGAAAGAGAATTTATTAAAGGAAACATGTGCGATCAAATTTATGAGGTTAAAACTTTACTTTTTTGATTTATGAATACTCTTCATACAAGCACTCGACTAAGTATCTAATTAACAAACATCTGAGGCTAAATCATTTATAAATTCTCATATTAGTTACCAAGATATGTAAATACAATTATGCAATTTTGTTTTTATGTAAGATGTATTTAGATTTATTTATTATTTTATTTATAAAAAGTAAAAGTTTTATTTGCGATATTAAATTTGAGGTCCATGAATAATTTAAACTCTTTATTCAAGTTAAATTTAAAGAAAAATGAACATTCATCTAAATAAAAAAAAAAACATTTTAAACATTCAGGTATTTTGAAAAATGCACATTCAAATTTTAGACAGGTGGTGTTATTTTCTTGTTTCTTTTTTATTTATGATATTTTTTTTTTTTACTTTGGCTATTTTATGAAATTGTAATATATTATAACTTTAAATCACCTAATTTATTTTATCTCAGCAATATATGTTTAAAATGCAAAAAATCGTATGAATTCTATAAATAAGATTCACACCTTTTATTTTCGAAATGCACATATATTTAATAATAATATTAATAATAATAACGACAACAACAACAATAACGACACCAACAACAACAACGTCAACAACAACAACAACAACAACAACAATATTAATAATACTAGTAACAACAGCAATAATGATAATATCATTAGCAATAATAGTAATAATTAAAGATTTGAGGTTAATAAGCTATAAAATTTAAAATGTATTATTTGAATATGTGAAATATAAAACGCCTCTTCATTTTTACTTTTAATTTATAATATAAATTAAAATTATAATATAAATAAAATGTGTTATATGAGTCTAGCCTATTAGTTATAATCCATATTATACAAGAGGTATCAAAGTAAATTATGTGAAATAAAACGAACACGGAAATAATAAGTACATGTTTAGATATTTGATGTGAATTAAATTGGCCGGCTCTTTAAAACTTTTATTCGAGTTTTAACACATAATTGTTGTATTATTATCTTGCATATGATCATGAATATTAATGAAGAAATTCAGTCAAATCGCTAAATCGAAATAAATGAAATAGTCACTCATTCATCTGTTTATCGAGCTTTTACACTGCAAGGCATCGTATCTTGGATTTTGATTATACGTATTTAATAGTCGTATAGGAGGCCGATAAACTTTTTTAAGGTAACTAAATTTATAATCTATAAAGTCTATATTTTTATAATTGCTTAACGTCGTAATAATAATTGAAAAACATAGATCCATTAAAGATTATCTCAGATATTTTTTATAAGTCATTGATTGTGTCAGGAACAGAACAGGAATCGTAAAAACTTATGACACGTATATTTGCAAACATTATTAATTGCAGATACTATGAATTTACTTGTCTTGAAAAGGTTTGTGATTTATTATGAAGCGCATGTCCAATATAAAGTAAGTTAAAACTTTTTTACATGCAGATTACTAGTGTTTATCAATCGAGTGGATACTAATTATTATTAATATATTTTTACGTATTTAATCTTGATTTTTAATCATTATGTAAGTAACAACTTTTATTATTCAAATGTGCGAGTAAAATATTTGTAGCAACGAAATATTTCGTGTAATATTGCGTATTAATAATAGCAGAAAATGATTGATTTACAATATAAAACAGAACAATACACTAAATATAAATTATCGTACCTTAAATTTCTGTGCTTTATGAGTTTTAATCATTGTTCATTGGTTATACAATTGTGAAAATAATAATCTATTTGATCGTGCATTGATAAAGAAAGTTTTAGTTTTTTTAAATGTTGTAAATTGCGTATCAAATGGATGGGCATTTTCATAATATCGCAGGGAATGAAAGACAGATAGGTGAGAGATGCATATTTCAATAAAGAAATATACAATATTGGAGTAGTTGGAAGTGTTTGTGGCACATTGCAATGAAAAAATAGCTTCCTAAATTAAACTTTAGAAAGTTATTCGCATTGATCTCTGTTGTGAACAACGGCAAAGATGGCAAAGGTATTAAATTTCAAGTTGAATCCAACAAATCTGCCTTAATTAAGAAAAAAAGAGCTTCAAACAATTAGATGTTTGATTTTGAGAGGCAAAGCGGCCAAAGGTGTCGGCTTTTCAAAATCAGCACACCGTTCACATGTTTGGAGTATCGTTTTCCTCGGCTCCCAGAGGTTTCGCAGCTACGCCCATTGCTTAATCCAGACACTAAAAACTTTCGAATCCATCACTAAGGGCACTCCCTTTTGAGTATCGAAGCTGCGGTTATCGAGTGACTCGGAGCAGCTGTTCACCTTTTTCACCTCCGCCTCGGAATTCTCATAACCGGGGCAGGCCCTTTCTCCCTTTATCCTTTTGCAATGACTTTTTGTGCATCGCTCGTGTTGGCTCCCCCCTTGCGATCGGCAGTGTGATATCGCAAACAACCTGTCGCTGCCCTCGCTCCCTTGCAAATTAAGACATTAAACGGCTCGCTGTTGTTTCTGTTGTTGCTGCTGTCGGCGCTCCAAAAACGCTCCCAATGTTTTTTCAGCTGTTAATGCCTTCCTTTTCCGTTGTTAAACCCTTTTACCCGAGATCGTTCCACTTTTTATCGCTCGGATGTACTCTGGAAAATTCGGAACAATGTTTTCGCGGTCTATTTTTACCTCTTGCCGATCTTACATCATTCATTACACTTTTCCCTCATTATGTTTTTTTTTTCGCTCATTCGGGCCACTTTATTCGACTATAAAACGTAAGATATAATAAAGTTAATTGCAATAATAATGACATCACTCTGAGGTAAAAGTGCGCATCATCGTGAAAATTCATTGGAGGCCGCATTTTATTGGCACATAAAAATAGAATAAGCTGCCTACATTGGTAAAATGTTGTTGAGCCTGAATTATAATACTCTTTGCATACTATAATGTTCGTATCAACGGGCATCAATCAATTAAAGTTAATGCACGATTTCAAGTATTCTTAATCAAATAGCAACAACTTTCTTTTTCAAAGAGATAAGTGCTCACAAGCATTGAAGCGAGCCTCTTTAAACTCATACAATCTTTCATAATTGAATTTGATAGATTTGAAGTGTATAGCAATGATGTGATTTAGGGGCGATAGCACGCGCTTCCGAAGAATAGTGATTAATCGGATATAAAATATGGTGACAAAGCAAATAGTGTCCTTGGAGGCTTCCTCCGAGTAGATTGTAAGGGCATTAGAAAGTCTCTAGCAAATAATACAAATGTAATAACCGCGATAAACCCGAGAGCTCGGAATGCAAAATCTCGGCCATTGTTCCTCCTATCAACTTGCCTGATTTGTTTCGCTTAATAATCGGCCACGTGGCTCACCATGGCAATAAAGATGAAATAGATTTTGCGATTCCACCAAGAGCAAATCTCTCTCTAATCTAATTTTAACGCGGCGGCGATAAGGGCCAAATTAGGTTTGTGTAAAGATCGCATTCGCTCTTTAATTTTTTATGAATTTGTGTCACATTGCGAGGGATAAAGGAGGGGAGGAGGGGAGGAGGGGAGGAGGGGAGCCGGCTAGCTGGGACAATAAGAGTTATTGCCTGCGATATTTTGATATTTTGAATTAAAGTATTTGTTAATTGCAATCGATTTTAATGACTTTTTAATAGAGTTGCATTATCGAGCTTTAAGGGAGATCGTGCGTAGGAACTTGTTTCAGTTAATAAATTATTCCATGATGTTTTATAGTTAAGTTATGACTTTGTCCAAGTGAACGTTATCATGATTAACTGGATACAACTGAAACGCACATCTAACAAGTTTTAATTGATTTATGTTGCACAAAACGTAGATTTAAAATGAGAGTGAGGGGAAATTTAAGCTTTCTGATTTTAATGGAGGACAGAGTCTTGCGAAGATTGGCTTAAACTGGATGACACGTTGACACGATTTTTGAAACTTCGCAAAGTTACAAAAGAAATTGAAGCAGCGGCCGGCTACTAAAAATTTATTATGATAATAATTTATTATTTATAGAAAATGTCGACGGGGGAAGCAGTGAGAATGAAAGTAGACAGGCCATACCGTCTCATATTTGTCTACTTTCTTCTATTACGTAAAAAAGGTGAGTCATTTTCATTTTAAAGCGTCGCTTTCTTTAAGTCCAACACGTACGTGTAAGCGCACGTGCACAACTACAAACGTACATTAGCACACGACACGCTGTGTGCTAATGCAGAGGAATACACGCGCGTCCGTCCTTATCTCAATGAAACACAGCGAATTGCGCAACAAAACTATGTCGGCGTCCTACGCATTTTCCACGGATTTTCCAGCAGCATCCCCAAAACTCACGGGGTAGAAATTTTCTATTTCGGATTTTTTATTTTATTCGTGTGACCGGTAGCGGTCAACTCGTTACAACTTAACGCACTCGCTAATATCAAAAATTAAATTTGATCAGTTGGTTGGTTAATTGATACTCGAACTCGTGTGAAAAGTATTTAGCTGGGCTGAGGATCAGTGAACGATCCGACATTCGATAGCCATTGCCTCAGTTGTTCTTATTTACGAACTTGCAAAAGATAAATATAAGCCCTTATTTCGATAGTGGATACACGAGTTCAACAGCATTTTGGCAGATATATTTTACGCATTTTGAAATATTTTGAATATCATCGCCTCACGAACACTTGTGTGTTCACGCAACAAATGTCAATAGATGTTGCCAATGGCTAAATTTTTTTGTAATTAACAGTGGATAAACGTTTATAAATGTAGAAATTTTTTATTTGCATTACACAATTTTAGTTAAATAGTTACCATTTTTAAATTAAAAGAAAATTTAATATAGCCATACGAGATTTCATTAATACACATCATCGGATTATTTGATTACTAAATGAAAAAAAAAAAGTGAAAGTTATTTTAATATTTTGTAAACATCAATGTTCATAATTTTATATTATTTTGCATAAATTTTTTATTAATTATTTAAGTAAAAAATATGTTGTAATATTTAAAAATTTATAAATGTACATATAAAGTATTTAAAATAATATGAAATTTATTATTATATATAAGCAATTGTTTATATCATTTGTAATTATAGATTTATAAATATCGGAAATCTGAGCAATTATTTAACAGATGTTATTTTAATTGAAAATATTGGATAATTTGTATTAGCATTTTATATTGAGAATATTTAGAAATGTGTATACGGATACTAATTAAAATTTCATGTTTATAATTTAAAATCGATTAAAATCTCTTCTCGTAATTCAATTTATAAATAAGTAATAATCGTTTTAGTTAAAGTAATGAGGAACTCTTTATCGACTTTAAAATCGTATAATTTATATTACTCAATATCTGTTTTACTTCTCTCTGTGTGTGTGTGTGTGTGTGCGCGCGCGCGTACCCTTCGGATTATTGATATCAGCATATTTGTTGAGAAGCGAACCCTTGTCAATTAAAATTTATTTAAAGTTTTTTCATTTTTGGATATTGCTTTGGTTCTTTTTTGGTATCATTAGATTTTTGGATTTTGAAAAATATGCATAGATTTTTAGCATGTTGATTTTATTACAAAAAGTTTACACGTTAAACAGCTTGTTCAGGAAATGACTTTATTATTTGATTCCTTTTAAGGAATCTTAGAAATAGCACAAAGTAAATGCAAGTTTAAAATTATTGAACAGTTGTTAAATCATTTTCACATGTAGACGTGAATCTGCTAAAAGTCCAACTCCAATTTGTATTCTTCGAAATTTTAACGCAAGATTATTCAATTTTGAAAATTTGCTTTTTTGCTTTCTCTTGTACACGAAATGAAATTAAAAGCTTGAAAAATCACGCCACAAAGGATTCTTTTTCCTTTTTTTGTATTGTTGTTGTTGTTGTTGTTGTTTTGTTATCTGAGCACGATGTCAAGGAAATTCTGTTGCACAAAAGTCTCACGGTGTTTCACTAATTGGCCAATCGAGGATTTTACGACAAGGAGGGTTTTTAAGCGATATTAGACCTTTTAAAATGTTACGTTATAACTAGTTTAGTTAATGTGCATGTGTGTTGAGTGTACTTTGGATGCATATTTAAGAAATACTTTAGTATTACTTCATGAACAGTTAGTTTATATTCCTTGCAAAATATTTCAGAATATTTAAGTTTTGTAAGCTTTTTAGGTATCTTGTCTTTAAAATTCGTAAAAACTTATAATTCTTTGTCTAATGTCTTTTCTAATAAATAAGTAATATATAGTTAAAAAAATTCGAGAAATATTACTTAATATTTTCATTCTTTATTTTTTAAGCTCATTATTTTTTATACATTGTTTCAATTTCGTACATGTACATGTGTATGTGCCCAGGAAGAAAATGATTTTAGCATTTAATAGATAAGAGGTAAATTTTAATGAGCAGTGTCTGCTAAATATTGCTAGTTGAATATTCCATGTTTTGAAGTGGGTCTTAACACTATTACTGAATTTAGCTTTATGTTTTATAGTTAATGACGCTTAAAGTGTTTATGTTTAAAAAAACAAGAAGTATAAAATAATGAGTATTTAGAATATTACAAGAAAAACGCGACTCAAACATACTTCGTACAACCAATGTACAAACACTCGAGATTTTATCCAAATAAAAGAAAATTAGAAAGCGATAATTAAGTTACATGAATACAAGAAAATCATGAAACCAAATTAATATGAAACATATCGAGGCATGTTCCAATATTGAGATCAAATTATCCACAACTAGTATATAATTTTTTATTGTATCCGTTATTAATTATTCATTTATGAAATAATTGGTTGATTTTAAAAGTTTGTTCGGTAGCAACCAGTGTATCAGGAATTCCTTATTAGAATTTACCACGTTCATTGGTTTTTTCGATTTTTTTCACGATATTAACTTCATTAGTTGCACTCGACGATACGTCAACTCCCAAAAAAAACCGCCCGCCAATAAATCAAGAGTACCGAAATCTCAATTACCCGACATTGTCTTCCAATCAGGAAGATTGGGTCCGATCCGAAACCGAAACCGAAACCGAAACTGAAACCGAAACCGAAACCCAAACCCAAACCCAAACCGAAGAGAGGCGTAGCAGAAAGACAAGGAGAGGAGGAAAGAAAGTGAGGCGGGCCCGACAGAAACGAAACACGGCGACCGGATAGTTCGGCTTCCGATTGCGTAAGGCCCAAGTGGCGATAAAACTCCGAAGACTGCCGAAGGGACCGACGTGTACGTGTTGGAAAGAAGGGGAGGGGCAGGGAGGAGGGCTATCCGACACGCGGAATGGAATAATGAAGGCCCAGGACTGGACGCGTTATTACAATAGGGAGCGAGAGATCACGAGGGGCCCGGTGAAAGCGAATGTTCGATGTACTTTCTCGCCACTATGGGCCTGAGACCTCCACGTAGGTACACGCAAACCTTGGGCCCATCGCAACAAGTGTACCGCGATTTATATTTGGTGGCTATAAGTAATTTGCTGTTTTATTGAAAATCATGGATTGAGAAATTTTGGCTCGATTCAGTAAATGAATCTGCACGAGTAAGATATTGTTTTAAATTGCTTAAAGGAATCCATTGTGTTAGTCTTTTAGAATAATTGTAATTTATTATACATAAATGCTTTATTAGAAGAAAAGTAAGTTTTTTTTATGTACATATAATATAGAATTCCGAAAATTGAATAATAAAAATTTGCTCTTAGTTAAAAGTTACTTATTCATACTCCTAATTCCTCTATTTGTTTATATAAATAGAATTTTATACCATGATATGCACGAATACGTGATTTTATTTATTATTATTTTTAAATTTTTGGTATTTTATTCTGCAAGTGAAATTTGATAATTAATTTTTATAAAAGTCTTAAATACATGTTTTAATGAAATGTACTTGAGATTTGGAATGTTATTAGGGAAGGATCAATAGGCATATAAATACTATTTTCTACGTAAAAAAAAGAAATTTATTTATTGCTTTTATAATCATGTAACATAAAACAGCAAGTTTATAATTTTATATTAAAAGTCCAAAAAATTGTGATCAATATTATCAAAAAAAAAAAAAAAAAAAAAAAAAAAGAAAAGAAGAAGAATTCTATGTTAAAATGTAAATTACAATGCAAGTTTATTTCTTTCACTTAATTACAAATTTTGAAAAATATAAACCTGTTCTTGAAAGTTAATTTGATTTTCATCATATATACTGATTTTTATGTATAATAATAAAAATTTCAAACTTAATTTCAAATTTAATTAGTCTCTTTTACCTAACGAAAATTTCGGATGACGTAACCAGTACTATTCGAAAGTTATATCATTTCCAACGAAGTATTATTAAGTACATCAGTATTAAAAAATTGAACAATTTCTAGTTAAAGAAAATTAATTACAATATAATATTAAAGTATGATGATATTCTAATTTCCTAGATTGGGGGAAATATTAAAGTTGATTTTAAGTCATTGATAAATTTGATATTAAAGAGAAAAAAATTAATTTACGTTTTTTTTTTTGTATTTGACTGTATTTAGGAAAATTTTATAGATTGTCTATGTATAAATAATATAATATAATAATAATTCATATTTTGTTATAAATTCCGAATATATTTGCAGAGCAATATACATAGAAAATACGTTAGTCTACTGATGGATTGCTTCAATAGCTTTCTTTCGTATATAAAAAAATATAAAAACCATTTAATTTTCAATGTTTAGTAAAAATGTCTTTATTACTGTGTCTACATTACTTTCAAGTATTGATGTTGTAGATTTAGATAAGTATTTTAGTGTATAAAGATAAGTAATCTATTGCTTCTGAAATTTCATTTGTTTTTATGAATAAAAGAATTTCTTTTAAGAAATAATATCTTATATACGATGTATATGTATAAATATGAAATTATTAATATTGATTTACAATTTTAATAGAGCATCAAAATTTAAATCTTTATAAGGAGTAATTGACAAGATCAGTAGTAAGAAAGAAACAAAATTTAGTCCTGTTTCACCATATTTATCCTGTTTCTAATAGAACGCGTTCGGATCAATCGATAGATCAGCAATAACATTTCTCGATCAGTAATCGGTCCTCTACAAACTGTCGAGTGATTTGCGACCTTTTGTGCTCCGATTAATTGGATGATTTTTGGTACATTTTCTTTAGTCTTTTCTTCCATTTAAAGTATTGTTTATCGTTTCCTTCATCGTTTATTTGCAAGTGTTACAACACGGTACCGCAACTATCGATTGGATCACCCACTCACATTGCGAGTGGAGGGTTAACAACAAAAATATTTATAAGCACTCGAAAACGTAGCCTATAAATATATATTTTACGCAGATGTATATGTATATTTATAGATAAATACACGAAGCTTATATATAAAAATATTTATTTTGTGTTTTTATAGGCAAATTATATTCAGCATGAAATCGGTTGAATTTATTTAATATAATAAGTAATAATTTCTAATCGAATGGTACGATCGTACGATTTCATTTTATTTTTTTCTTTAAACACCGAGGATAAATTTAAGAACTTTATTCTTTATTCCAACTAATGTAACTAGATAAATTTTATCGTCATTGCTTTGTTCCAAATTATAAAGATAGATAATTTTTATCATGGATACGATTGATTGAAGATTAATTGAAGTATGTATTGGGTTATATTTTTATTAAAATGTAAAACATTTCGAAAGATATGATAAAAGTAGATTAATTTTAGTTTTAAAGAAAAAGAGAAAAAGTTTTTGAATTTAAAATGTTTGGTATATTGAATTATATTTTATTTTATGGTAAAGAACAATATATTATAAATATTTATAATTTGAGGTATTATTTAATTGAAGGCCTAATGCACATTAAAAAATATTAGTCCTTTAAATAGAAATTTGTAGAAAATGGTAAAACAATACATTAACATATATTTATAATGCTATGTTTTCTGTTTTTTTTTGTCGAGATCATTAATAGTAATGGCACTTTAGACTAGACGTAGAAAATTAAAGTTTTTAGAAATTACAGAGTTCATTATTCGATAAGTGATTGAATTTAATGTAAATTTAATTATAATGTAGTTTTGTTTGATTTAATGCAAAAGCTAATTATACATTAGAGCTGAATTATTAGAATGCAATTATGTTTTGGATTGTGTTTGGATGGGACTATTAAATTAGAAAACAATACGGTGTCGTTAGGAAGGTGATTAAGAAAAACTGTGAGCCGTAACAAATTAAAGTTTGGAGAAGAGTGTTAAAATAGTTTTGGAAAAAGACACGTAAAAGATGATAAATTTAGCAAAATAAAAATTTCCTTGCCTTGGTCGCGAGTCGTAGACAAAGGGCTGGATAACAAACACCGGGCGGAGATTTTCTATTTTTCAACATGACCCAAAAATATCGAGCAACCTTCGCTTCAAAAATAAGTGAAAAAGCACGTCGCACCCTCATTGCGATGATAGGCTGCGATTTTTCACGAATTTCCGAAGAAATTTCCACGAGGTCCCTCGGGTCGCGCCCTCGGTCCTAAAACGAGCGAGTGTGCGCGTCCCGTCCTGTCCCGCACGTGGAGTTGGGAAATCCGAAAGTCGGAGAGGCGCCGGCAGATCCAAAAAAAAGAAAGTGGCGGAGGAAAGGGAGAAAGGTTTCCACGCGTTTAAAGGGGAGATCGGCCGCTCAAATCGGCGGCGTCACCCTTTCTTTCCATCGTCGACGGCGCTTTTCGCGTGCTCCTATCTCTTTCCCCTTTCCCATTCCTCGGCCCGAGCCTGAATATTATTAGGCAATCTAATGCGTTCAAGGCTACCCGAGCCTTGAGCCGCTGCCTTTCCAAGACACTTTGTCGCGTTTCTCTAACTCGTTCTCGCCGACGAGAGTCGCGGGGCCGCTACTATTGTGTACTTTGTTTTCCGATTGAGTGCCTATAAATACACGCACGCACACGAGCACGAAAACTCTCGCCCGCGCGCGCCAACCGGGCCGACGGGCGAACACCAGCTCCCACCTCATCCTCATCCTCTTTCTCCTTCATTTTCCATTTTCCATTTTCTCGCTGGCTCCGTCCCGTCCTCTCTCCCCTCTCCCCTCTCCCCATTCAGCCGAGAGCCTCTGTCTTTCTTTGAGCGTTTAAATGCGCGCTGCAGTAACCGAGCAGCGGACCGATGAAAACCCGGGAAAAACTTGGACTTGCGTCACCCCTGTTTTTCTCTTTCTCCATATGATTTTATCGGGGGGTTCGCCCGAGCGGAGATGCAACGCCGATTCCACGGTGCTCGATCAAGATTTACCATTTTAATGGGATAAGTTGTTACATCGTGATCCGCGTGCCTCGAGAGTTTCGGGGGATGCTCGAGGAATTCTTATTGTTTCAATGAGGTATTGCTCTGGTGAATTAATTACAAAATACTTGACTTCTTAATGCACTATTATTCCAAGGCATATATTACTTTCCGAGTGTTGGGTTGATAAATATGTGCCACCAACGTGAAAAGCGCCTCGAGAAGTGAACATTGAAAAAATGCAAAGTAATTGTTAAACGGTGCTTCATAAATTATACGCAAAAGTGTTACCTGTCTTCCAAATTATTACAATTTATCTTTTGTTTTTGTCGATAGTTTGATAAGTCATAGTTACCGAAGACACCTGTAGTCTGATCTGAGATCTGTGTGCGATTGTGATGGGTACGACGAGTATCTGTGCCGGAATACCCGCGTAAATGTACATACACTTTTTTAAAGAAATGCCTATTAATTCTTTGTACCCCAAAACATGTTTTCGTGATGTTATCTACAATATATTTTTATCATTATTTTTATAAACTGCGGAGCATGAAGAAATGCGGCGTATGAAAGAGAAAAAAAACAAAAAAACATCGACTTATATATGTCACAGTAAGAGATTCTGTATTACATTGTAATTTAAACATCTTACGTAAGTTTTATGAAAGTAATATAAGAACTTGAATTATTTTCCCTACAGTCGCCACAATTCGTAAAGTGATGGTATAAATAATAGTTTTTATTATTCTTATTGAATTAAGGTTAAATAACATAGGAAGGAAATTAACAAATTATCTTCCGCGTGTCATTAATAAGTTAACATTGAAAGTACGGTATTTTTACAGTTAATTATTTATTGACATTCGAGTTTTCTTTTACTTGTACACCTGCGATACTGTAAACTATGAATGATTCTAAAATACTGGCTAGTAAAATTTGTTCTTGATTTTATAATTTGAATTATTGTTATATAAGTATGGGTTATTTAATGATAATTATAATATGTATTTAAGTAGCAATAAATTTTAATATTTTTTCAATATTATTTTCCAGTAGTACTTCTTACGCACAAAATTCAATTAGATAGGCTCGGTAAACGTATACGTGTAAATAAGGTCATTTGGCTTTTGAAAAAATAAGAACTGTTTACACGAATGAAATCGTTATAAAATTTATTTTAGAATTTTCAAGCACCAATAGAATTCAGATTTTCCTTAAAAATTTTGATTGCAATAGGACGTTTGCGTAGGTAACACACGTATAAAATAGTGCCTCAACAGTTCACGATAAGATTTAATAATATCCTTACTATACTTATATTTATTTCAATACTAATAAATCCACTTAAGCAATTTTGTAATAATAACAAACTTTGGTTAAAGTTGAGAGCTTAATGTAAACCAAGAAAGATGAAACTCAAACGAGGAAATGAGTGGGGAATATATATATCTTTGAAATAATCAAATGTTTTCATCGTGTTAAGCTATTGAAATTATTATAATTATTTTTTAATTAGTGAATTTGAAAAGTATTTCATAATATGTTTTAAAATATAAGCAACGATTTAATCACTAGCAAATTACAAAGTACATGCTTTTGAAAGATGGCTCCAATTCATAAAGATCTATCATTGTGTGTATTTCTGTTATAAACTTGATGTTACTTTAATATTTTCATTTCATTCAAAGCATATTTGCCTTTTATCAACATTGAATAGTTAAAAAAACTAAATAATCTATTCAAATAACATAATAAAATGTTGCTGATAATTGTTTGCAAAGAGAGTTCTTTAAGAAACAAGATCTACATTAAAATATGTGCGTATATATACAATTATCGATTGGTAATTGCGGTCATTATTCCATCATAATTGATGCAAATAATTCAATGCACGTTGTATAGTTACATCAAATAGCTGAATGAAAGTAGATTTTGCTATATGAGAAAATGTACCATTGGATTGAAACGAGTATTCACGTATATCGAAGCTTACGTATCCAACAAATCCTCATAAAATGTTACAATGTGATAAAATAGTTAATAAGTAGTCGTGAATGTTAAAGGAATAAATTTTGAAAATGTAAGTGGAGCCTATCGAGTTTCCACAGAGAAATAGACGTTTTATATTAACGACAAAAGGAATTTAAAACGATTTGTCCAAGAAGTAGAAAATGTATTTGGCTAGTGTACTATGCTTTATTAATGCGCGACTTGCACTTTTACTTTAAATAATATTAAATTGTATAAATAATATCAATAAATTATGTAATTGCGAGTCGGAGATGTATGATTTCGGAATAAATGTCGACTAATAATCGAGCGAAACGCAAGTGCTGCTTTATAAAAGCACGAGTGAATTTAAAAAAAGAAGTACTAATTAAGTAAAATTATTGGTATTGATAATAATTTGAATAATTTGTTTATCGGCGCTATTACCGTTGCACCGAGATATCTCACTCTCGGAGGGATCGACGGGTTGAGGGGATGGGTGGATGCGCGGTGTTTGGGAATTGGGGGATGGGGTTTTTTTGTTGGCGAGGGGGGAGGGGGGGGAGAGGAGGCAAGCACGCGATCCAGCCCCACCGATCAATCAAAGCAAATCCTAGCAAATATAAAATCATTCCGACGAAAGGGGAATTTTGACGAGAATTTTCTCGGGCCGGAGGGGTCACGGGGAGAGTCGGCGGGGCCTCGGTCGAGGTCTTGCGCAACCTGGCGATCGACGGGGTACGTGCGATGCATCCTGAGGGGCCCCGGAGGCGGGTTCGGCCCAAAAACTCCATGTTTACATTTCGAATCGTATATAAAGAAGGAGCCGAACCCAGCGAGTCGCGAGCGAGCGGCGCTGAAAAGAGACGCGAACGAGAAAGAGCGGGATGGGGTTACGTAAGGTTTTCCACGGGCACCGGCTGGTAGCTTTCGTCAACGGCACACCTACACCTCCTGGCGCCCGCGAGAAAGTACCTTCGGTGTGAAATGGCTTTCGGCCGCGGATTGCCGATTGCCGATTGCCGATTGCCGGCGGAGAAAACGGGTTTGGAGAAGGCGAGCTCGGGCGAGCGAACCCACTCGGCGGGTGGGTGGGTGGGGGGGGGGGAGGGCGTTTTGTGGTTTGGCTCGGTAATCGCTCCTAATGCCCCCGCAAATATTATTCCTCGGGTGGTCCTCGGGGGTTCACCCGGGAAAATAATATTACAAAATAATATTCGCGGCCTCCCTAGCTCCTTGCGATTCGGCTGATCGAATTATTAAAAGTATTTTAATGATAAATTTTAAGGGCCTCCTTTTTAATTCTTTGCTCTTGATAATGAGCTGTGCGCGAGTCGCGACTCGCGGGCGAAAAACTTTATCCTCGGCTCTTAAGGGCACGATTGTGTGTTTAGCTGTGAGAATTCGAAAGCTTCGAATGTAAATTTGCGTCAGAGCAATTTTGATTGGCGTGTCTTTTATTCCGAGGTGATGAATCGTGCATACAAACGACTAACAATTATTAATCGGTGTTAACTTCTCATTGTCAGTGGGGAGATAGAAGCTTATTAATTCTATTCCGAAGCTACCGCTTTAAATAGAAATACCAAGGGAAATAATCGATTCATTCGCGCACACTTGGCTGACTCTTAACATTTAACAAATTATTTTTACGTGTTAAATATTCATATTACGTCAACTTTTGATATTATCCGACAAAATTGTTCGTGTAATAATTAACACGAAGAGAAAAGAATGTAATACACAAACGTATGCATACGGTAGGGATAAACATCAATCAAGTTGTTCTATTAGTAAATAACAACTTTATTCTCTTTTTAGCTTTTCCAATAAAATTTTTATAAATTTTATATATTCGAGAAAAATTTACTGCTCATCATAAAACATAACGATTGATGTTTATAGAAGAAATACTGTAGAGGAAAGATTATCACATTCTTGAGTTCAAGTATTAAATAATATTTTAATTGTTTTCAAATATTTCACACAGAGTACGTAAATATTTGCTTTAAAAATATTTATTATCTCGATGTTAATTTTCCATTAGTATGAAAAATTTTCTTTTTAATTATCAAAGAAGTCCATATATCTATTGATTGAACAACCTTTATTCATTAATTAAACTATCATTAACTATAACAATTAACTATAACTATTTATCAATTAACCAACTAAATTAAAAAAAATTGTATCAATGTATTCATTGAATGATCAATTGTTAAAAATTTGTAAATAGGAAAATAGTTAGAATGTAATTGTTTGTATGAATCTAGCGTAAGAAATAAAAATGAAAATTTATAAATTAAGGAATTAAAGGTAGTTTATTGCTGAAAAGTATCAATAAAACCAAGGCCCACATTTAACTTATTTGATTAAGTTTCAAGATTTCTCGCAAATTTTTCTTTACACGAAAGCGTAGCGAAAAATAAACTTGCTAAAATAAAGTACGGAATTACCGAGATACAAATGTTGGGGGATAAAAAAAAAAAATAAATTTCATCGAGTGGTTTTCGAGTAAGTCGAAATGTACCACAAAAAGAAAGAAGTGGAAGAGGTGAGAATGAATCGAGTTTGAGCTCCCTCGCTCTCCTCTGCCTCCGTAACAATGCTTAAGCAACTTTCTCCGTCACTTTCCTTTTCGTTTGCCCGGCGCGCCGCTCCTTGGCGCACCAGAGAATGAGGCGGAGTTGGAGATACCTACACATATAAAACGCAAAACTTCGGCTTATTGTCCTCGTGCACTTTATGTAAAAGGATTAGGGGACAGTCCCCGTTTCATCCCCTCGGAAGACACACTGAAAACAAAGCGTGAGGGACAAAAGACAAAGGTGAAATTTTGTTTTGGAGGTTTCGAGAGGGTACGATTTCTTAAAACATCCACTTGTTCAATATTTTTTTTAAGTTCTTACATCGCATTATCAATTATTAATTTTATTATATTTTCAATAAAATTATTTTTTCTATAAGTATTCTATCAGAAATTTAGATTTTTGAATCCGCAATGTTAACTAGTATATGTATGTAACACAGGCGAATCTTTTGCATTTTAAATGTATTTATTTGAATGGTAAATGAAATATATTACGAATTAAATACTGTTATTGCTGATAAATTCTAGAGTTATTTTTTTATTTCTTTTTTATATTTATTATTAGTAATATTTTACAAAAAAATGTTCATTCATTGGTACTTACTCTTCTCATAAAACTTACAGCAACTAAATTATAGCTCTTAAGTATTTACTGAATTTCATGGCTAAAAGAAAAATCAAACGATTAGGTGGTTGTTTTTCTCTCTACATTATATTTGCATTTGTTTTTTTTATTTTAAATTGAGGTTAATTTTGTAAAATGATGTCATTATCAAGGATGTGATAAGAGTGTTGCATCAATTGCAGTGGTGCTGCATATATTACCTTAAAAAAACATGGAATCATGAAAATAATTTGATGCAATTCTAGTATTCAGTACTTCTTTGGATAATATATGTACAAACGTAATAGGATGATATTCATTCTCGTATGGGACATTTAATTGCATTTCTAGAGAGTTTTTTATGCTAATTGTATCCAATAAAACA
The DNA here is from genome assembly GCA_018907245.1 of Eupristina koningsbergeri. NCBI lineage: Eukaryota > Metazoa > Arthropoda > Insecta > Hymenoptera > Agaonidae > Eupristina > Eupristina koningsbergeri. Next base: position 3,714,646 of record JACCHV010000035.1, read on the forward strand.
AACAATTTTATGAATTATTTAAAAAAAGATGAAAAAATATATTGACTTATAAATTTAAATTTTAATATAATTTAATACAATTATAGTATAATATTATGAGTGCATTAATTATTTTAAAATTACTTTTCAAATAATTGACAATAAAAATATTGATTATAAATAAGAATACAAAGTAAAATTAAAAATTACACTAAAGATAATATTAAATATGAATTGCAAAAAGTTTTTAGAATAATATTATTAAAAAAGTTTTAAATTACGAAAAGCAATATTATTTTTCTTCCATTAATAAGAATTTATGCATTATAATTTAGAAAAACATTATTTGTTTTGAGAAAAATTTTATTCAAGTATATATGAATCGTCAATTTTTAACTCTTAAAACGTTATAGTTTTTAATTATGATAGTGGATCTTTTCATTTATAAAAGATGACTTACCTGAAATATGCCTCGTAGAATTTGATGAGTTTTTCCAGTATTTTATGAAAAATCTATTTCGCTGGTTTTATTTTAAATAAAGCAGTTATCTTTACAAATGAATAAGCACAAAAAAATATTTCGTAGCTTTAGCTGGTAACAAAAAGAATGAAATAGTTCAATTAAACGTCAATCGCGAAGAAATACAAAAAATAACGATCGTTCGAGATCTAATAAATAAAATAAAGTGCCCGAAAAAACCCAACCTGTAAAGCAACCCATTCGATTCCACCTTTACTTTTTGCGAAAGCCTCACTTCGTTATCTCAACGTTTACGCCCTGCCCCTTCTCCCGTCTCGTCTCGTCTCGTCTCGTCTCGTCTCGTCTCTCTCTCTCTCTCTCTCTCTCTCCCGTAACCGGAATCGTGCACTTCTCTCTTAATGCATAGCTGTAAGGACTCACTTTAAGCGTCCGCCCTTTTTCAGAGGAGCGTGGTTATCTTCTTGTAAATATAAGTAAATACATGTAAAAGAGAATGAGGGGAGGGACGAGATTATCGGAGGACCGAGGAGATACCAAGAGGGAGTGGACACGTGTACACGAAGCGTAAACATAAGTGATGAGTAAAAAAGTACCAGGTAGGCAGAGAGAGACGTTATGGGAAAAAAAAAATATAAAAAAGAAAAGCTGATCGCGCAAGGTGTCGGAGGGAATGAGGAGGCGAGGCGCGTGCGCGCCCCTCCCTCCAATCGACTCTCCTCTATCTTTTATCCTTTATCTTTAAACATTTCTCCTCCTCGTTCGCTCTCCTCTAACTAATCGTCCAGCGTCCCGGTAGAGCGAAGGGCTTATCGTCGAAAGGGGACAGGCCCCGACCGACGACACCCCATTCTTCGGTGGCTTTCCTTTTCTTGGGGAGGGGACGTCAATGACTCTTACTCTCACCGACAGTTAGAATTTGACTTTTATTTTTATCAACACTCATTACTCCTTACAATGCTCTCAGGAGGTACCTCATACCTCCAGCCTTTCTTCCTTTAAAAAATAAATACTGCCAATGCGCATACATGCGCACATATACACACGTGTCGCACTTTCGTACGTGTCGCGGCTGAAAAGTACATGTCCACACGAGGATAACTTATCCTTTGATAACTCAATGTCGGTCGCTTTTTTTTTCGCGCAAAGTAGACAACCTCTTTTAGTCTATGCGAGCACATATGTGTTGGTGTGTGCGACGGGGAGGCCCGACGAGTCTATTTACAAATTTCGATCGGGGATATTTATTGAATATTTATTGAATTGACGCGGGATTTCGAGTGCAAGTGGCTTTTCCTCCCCCAATCCCAGAAATGTCCGCCCGCGCAAAATCTCTCGGAAAATTGGGATCGCTCTCGAGCCCATTATGATTTTATTTCTATTTTGTTTCGAGTTCCCCCCGGATTTTAGTCTGCGATACATTTCGCACGGAGATTCCGATATTTCTTCCAGGAAGTGCGGTTTTGTGGCCGCGCCATTCGCCGTTACACAATATTTCGGAAAACTCGCTCGGGCACGGAACGGAAAATGTTTACGCCAAGTCGTTTAAACATTGAATCGCATTTGAGAAAATTGCTCCAAGCCTCTTTGATGTGTAATAGCCGGGAATCGTGGAACGGGCGATCATAAACATTGCACTTGGTATTAATTGCCATTCGTTTAATTTCCCGCGCATAATTTAATTGTAAAAGGTCGGGCCGTCGGTGCCGATCCACTTTCTTTCCCCCGCGTTCCAAGTTCCCGATCGGCGCAAGCTCGACCTCTTCCTTTTCCGCCTTTTCCGCCTTTTCCGCCTTTTTCGCCTTTTTCGCCTTTTTCATTTCGCCGGTCCCCGCGTCCAGACGCGCACAATTTCGCCAAGACGCCATTTCCACGCGATAATTTTTATGCTTGCGCTGCAATGCACAATGACGTCACACGTGCGAGAGAGAGAGACGGCGCTCTCTCTCTCTCGCATAGCCTAGTCTACCCTGTTCCTCCAGTTCGCGACTAACACTTACGAGAGATAGAGTGAAGGAGAATTTTTATACGCCGCTAATGACGAATGTACAAGACAAGTTTTATCTTTTCGAAATCTTCTCGCTTATCGATTGTGGAGACGACGCGGCTTCGCTCTCTACGTGAAAGCGCAATCACGCGAATTAGGAAATATTTATTTTCCCCGGTGCACGTTGAGCAAAGATAGCGAGCCGCTGCGCGGAAATTTTCTTTTGGTCGTTATTGTTTCTTTCTTTTCTATTGTGCTGCTCGGGAAAATTTACAAAAATGCTCGTTCGTTTGGCCAACTTGTTAATGCTCATTCGTAAATTATTCTAAAACATCCAAGGAGTTTTATATCTAGTGCTTCGCAGCGTAGTGCACTGTTACATTCAAATTACTTTCTTCTTATTAATCCATCATTGATATTTTTTAAAACTATTTAAAAATATATTGTACAAAGTGCATTAATATTTCATGGTACAATATATGAGATTATTCAGAAGTAACATAATGCTTCATTCGCATGCTTTTTTCATTATCGAATATTATGTATATGATTTATATATATAAAATGCACTTGAAAGATTAAAAGAAAAATTACATACTTTCTGACAATTTACTTTTCAATTAATATTTGCCATACACTTAGTACTTATGGACAAATAAAATACATTTTTATTTATTTATTGAAAGCGTATTCAATTTCCCTTGTGATTCGGTTTGATTGATAATGCCGATGGCATTATTATTATCATCCTCCGATCAGATTTAAAATGGATTGACATGAAAATTGAATTAAACGAGAGAAAAGACATAAATAATAATCAAGCGACATATACGAAAGATTTTCGGAAAGAAATTTTACATTTTTCACGCTTGGTTTTTGGACACAGATGACGCATGCGAAATTCCGCCTTCGCATTTTGGGGGATCCTTTTTACTTTTACATGATTTCACTTTCCAACTGTGCCGCAACTATTTAATTTTATTTTTCACGTTTATATCTCTGCCACTGTATTTTAAATATATTATTATACAAGAATACTTTGAATAAAAAAATGCTACTGTTGTTGTGCCAAATACAAATGATTAATGTGAGAATATAGTTAATGAATTGTTCTTGTACAATTTAGTTAAAAGAATTGATATTTTAAATATGGCTATGAATGAAATTTTGTATAAAAAGTATTTTTTGAGTTGTGTAATTTTATCATGTAAAAGTAAATTCATACAAATACAATTTTAAATCAAGGGAATTTTCAGTAATCGAAATACACATGTATATATGTACTTCGAAGTGTATATGCATACATGTATAGTATAAGCTTATGCGATAGAGATCTATAAGAATAACTATAGGAAAAAGTGTAAACGCTGGAAAAATCGTCCTTCGGTTTATTTCAGTCTCTTTGAAAAAAGTTTAAAAATATCTACCGATAGATAAGGAGATGTAAATTTAATTTGATAAAAATAAATAATTATCTGTGTTCAGCTGTGGTTTTTCACTTGATTCTAAACGAAATTCGATGTACGTTTTGAAAAAATGGCATTCAACGTACATTGAACGAAGTATTTTTATTAATAGCATTTGCTCATGGTTTTTCAAGGTTTTTAATTATAAGAAACAGATGGTAAAAACTGTGCAAAGAGAAAATGCACTTCAAGGAAATTTGTCTAGTAAACAAGAAAATTGATTTATTATACGTGATCCGATTAAAATAAGGATATAATTTCCGAGTTGAAATACGCAAATATTATAGATTAATAAAACTACAACTATTCTGTAATCTTAATAATGTACATATTTTGATTTACTTATTACCAATAAAGTTTTCAAATATACATATTAATAATTATAAATTGTTGTTCATTCGTAAATAAGAAAGTTTTAATATTAAAAACTAATACTATGATTGAGAAGTAAAACTTATTAATAAAGTCCTCTCAGTTCGTTAAATTGCTAAGATTTATAAAAAAAAACTAACAGCGATACAAAATCTATTGCATTATATAATTATGAAATAACATTAATTAAAGTTGAGCACGTGTGAAGTAATAACAAGAATTTGAATATCTATAATATTCTAGAGCTTCGTGCAGTAATTCAATCAGAGAATTTTTATGTAACATCGATTTGCGCTGATATTACACGACATTTGTAAAATTGCAACTATAGTATATAATAAATCTTAAATATCACATGTCGATCAAATCTATCAACTATATATCAATTCTCGGTTCATCACCAATCATTTTCATTTAATTATCTGCGTATGTTGTCTTCTCGGAGTTTAAAAATGAAAATCTCAACAGAGCGGAGATGAATAATGAAAAATGTCAGGGCGCAGAGTATGACTGAGCGATAGACACAAATTCATGCGACACTCGGGACAGTCTACATCAATTAACATTGAAAATACAATTTTTTTTTTACATTTAGACACACGCCTGAAACTGATTCAATTTTTCCTTCGCTCTTGTTTATCGACGGAGAAAATTGCGTACATGTGCGTGCGTGCGTGCGTGCGTGCGTGCGTGTGTGCGCGAGTGACTGTCCAAGGGAAAAGTAGCTTTAGTTAATACGCAAGTGACAAGTGTGAAAGCTCCTCTGTTTATTATAATCGGTAGCTTATTCACGACAATTTAAACATTATTTTGACGTATATTTTTGGTTGTATTCTTACTCTATTTATAGCATTTTTATCCACTTTAGAATGTAATAAATATCTTCTTCAGTTTCCATTCTCATTAGACTAGGAATAATTGTTTCCTTATAAATATAAATTGCTGTAATATAACTTATTAACTCAGAAAATATTTTTAGAAAGAGTCGTATATTACACTCGTTTATTTCATGCCATTTGTCTAAAGAAAAGAGGCTTGGTTGTTGAAAAATCGACTACTTGTAACATTAAGTTTTCTTTTACACTAATTATGATGCTATATTGAGTTGATTTTATTCTTGTACTATTTAATGATATTGGATAAATTTGAAAATAACTTTCTACATAACACATATTGTATTATACTATTTTATTATACACGTAACGGGTATGTGCATTAGCAATATCGTGATATTGTATTCGAGAACGTTCCACGATTTAAATGAACACATTAATGAGTGTTTTACAAAATTGAAAATTTAAAACAGACTTTTTTTAAAATGCTTCTTCATAATATAATTCAAAATAATAGAAATATTATGTTTTTAGATCATGATCGATGCAGTAACTATAAATAGACACTGAAATATTTGCTTATGTATACATTTTTTATGGAAAAGTGTTACTGATAAACTACTGTATTAAAAAATCCAAAGTAGCTACTGAAATAATATTAGATATTAGAAAAGATTATGTAATTGTTATTTATGTAGCAGTAATATCAAATGTAGTAAATAATTTTTACTATGATTATGATTATGCAATCGTCAGATTAATTTCCTAGAGATGCGCGATAGTTTTCATCACAGTTAATACGTATGAGTCGTTAAAATAAACTTTTACACATGTGATCAAAATTTTATGCGAAAGTAATATTTTAATTAATTACTAGTGACACTGACAACGTTTTCTATAGATTCTGACTCAATCATAAAATATTATAAATTCAATTTAAAATGATATTTTGAAGTATATAAATCTTGTAATTATAATTAAATCCTATTTGTAAATCATTAACTATGACGATAATGCATAATTATTTTGAATTATACTCGAAATAATTATTAAAAATGAGAAATTTACATTATAATAAATAAAGTTGTCACGACAAGCTCGTTATATTTAATTCAATCATTGACTCTTTATTAATTTTGTCAGTTGTAATGCGGTTTAACAGAAAATTTGCAATTTTATATAATTTCAACCCATATTATTGGAAAGTATTATTGAAATTATAAACTGATTATTTTTATTTTTTTTCATAAATATTTTACTTTTAATTTGTAGTTTAAGAAAAAATGAATTGATTTTATTTGTATTTGAGCTTATCCGGGTTGGCTTACAATAAATCAGCATTAAGCATGTGTTCATAAGAGTGTGCATAGGAATTTTAACAGCACGCACGGGTAGTTTAATGGTATGTCGATAATGGCGATTTTATTAGAGTTGTCTGAAATGATTTTTAAAGTATCGATCAAAGTTTAAACTACATGGAACTTTTAGTTAATAGATCATGAGAGCGTGTTTCAAAAGTATAGAATAAAGACAATCGAGTTTTAAATTTTCCAAGCACAAGGCAGAGCTGGGATTTGAATCTTCGAGAAGTAGCCATCGGCATGCAATCCTTTAGTAATTACCGCACTTTTGTACATTCATTAATCTCATCCAACAATGAGTTTGCAATTTCGAGTACCAGTAATGCATTTCCATAAGAAATGATTAAATAACATATCTCGTGGTCGGGGAGATGCAGATGCAGATGCAGATGCAGATGCACGCCTGCAGCTTCGCTTTTTGCGCCTCCCCTCCGACTCTCGCGCCGGTCGCTGTTGTCTATTTGCAGGCGCGCGAAAGCGGATCTCTGGTGAATGAGGAGGAAACTCGTATTTGTGACTCGGCGGTGGAAGGAGTCGGTGGGACGGGGAAGAGGGATAAACGAAGAGACGAGGAGATGAGAAAGGCGGGGGAGGGAAAGAGGAAGAATGAGAAAAAGATGGACCCTCTCCTCTTGACTGGACTTCAAAATCCATCTTTGCCCTTGTCCGCAACGATTTAATTCCCCTTCTTTGCCTATTCTTGCATTTGATTTATTAGAGGTGGGTGGGTTGGTGGGGGGGGGGAGGCGCCCCTCACCTCTCCTGGCGCGATTCGTCGCCCATTATTAACGATTGCGTGTTCTGTTGCGTTGGAGGTGAGTGTGAAGGCGGTGGCTTTGAGGGCTGCAGTGCTGCACTTTCTCGAGTAACGCGGGCATCTCCGCTTTTGTCGTCGGCCGACAATGCGAGACGTTTCTTTTTTTTTCTTTTCTTTTTATTTTTTTATTATTCTAGAAACTCGCCGTGGATTATTTCGGCAGGAGCTCCTTTTGCGATAATACATGGAAATTGAACGAAACGAAGAATTACATCAAACGCGAGAGAGAAAGCTGGGCCTCGCTCGGAAAAAGCAGTCGGAGAAACTCGGCTACTTTTTTCTCCGATTAAATGTATTACTTTTATTATGCGCACATTGCAAGCATTGTTATTGCTCACTTCGTCCCCGATTTTTCAAACGATTTTTAGCACTTCCTCAGCTCGGTGCTCCAAACAAATATTGCCAGTGTTTTTTTGTTTGGTGCTGCTGCTCTTGAGTCCGAGGCACATCCCCTCGGACCAAAGATATATTAGGATATAGAGGCCTTTGATTAATTCGCCCTTGCATCTTCCTCCTAAATGCATTTACCGAATTTTTCCGAGAAGGAAAAGCCTTTGGTCTCGGTCTCGAGCGCCACGGCCGGCAAACGAAGAACAAAGTACCGAGTTTATCGTCGACGAATAATTTTCTCTCGCCCAGTAAAAGCCCAGTAAAAACGAGGAAACGCGATGGATTCGGTTGGCTCGTGTCTCTTCGGCCTATTAAAGCGTCCCGCGCAAAAAACTTACACCGTACTTACGTATTTTGATTATTCATACCTAACATAATTCTTACATTTCGCGTTTTAACGACGAAAATTCGCTTAGATGAAACCGCCCAGGGCGTCGTAGAACTCCTGGAGGTAGGCCAGAAGCTGGGGCATCGTGGGCCGGTCTCGGGCTGGGCCCAGCCAGCAGACTGCCATTACGGCGAAGAGCTCGTCGGGGCAGGGCCGAGGCTGGGAAAGTCGGTAGCCGTCTCGGAGATAAACCATCAGCTCGAATGGGTTTACTTCCATGTACGGCTGTTGGCCCATCGTCGCCAACTCCCAGAGGAATACTCCAAATGACCACTAACAACGAACAAGAACAATATTTTTTACTCATGTCTTGTGTTATTATCATTGAAAGTATAATTAAAATTTGAGCTATCTTTATCATTTTATTTATTATTGCTTTTTTAAATGTCTTTTACGGACGACATTTTCATAAAATATCAAGAAGAAACGAAATGTGAAATTTTGATTAATGTCGAAGAATTATTTACACTCGAATTCTGTATTGTGAATTCCAATAAAAATGTATGAAGTACAAAGTCACAAATTGGGTATTTTTATCTTAAAATAACTTAATCTGGCAAATAAGACAAGTATTAATTTAAAGTTATAAAAAAGTAAAAAACAAGTTTCTTCGATTTATAAAGATCTGTCACCAATGGAAACATTTACACCGAAAAATTTTTACTCTAGTGGTCTTCGAAAGGTGCACTTAAAAAAATTAACTTAAAAACTTTTATAATGTATTTTATTTAACAAATGTATGTAATTATAAATTTATGCAGAGCTTTCAAATTTTTAGGGCTACATAAATGCCTTTAAAAAAAAAACCAACGCCACATTTTTTTAATTGCATGCTAAAAAAAGTAATATATTGGATGTTATTTCATTATTGATCTGCATTATAATTTATTTAAAACAACATTATATAAATTTCAAAGAAATGTTTTAATTGATTTCAGCAAAGATGCATATACAGTAATAGCCATTTATTATGCAGACTTTCTATATAATTTATAAGATGCCGTAAAAAAGAGAAAGAACAGAAAATGTATCATTTGTTTGACAACGTTACATTTTATGCGTGGAATCATATAATCGCAGCATCAAATAATATTTTTTATAATAATATGGAGTTATTTGCATCATGGTAATACTTAATATTTATACCGAGGAAATCATTTTCATTCATTTAAAGTATCTATCTTTAATATAAACATTTTTTGTTAAATAATTTTTTTATACTGGATACAAAGACTTTATATTATTATTTCATTAATGTTTAATTATAGAAATAAATGTTGCTACAAAAATTTTATAAAATCTAAATATTAACCATAATATGTGATCGTTATAAGTATAGATGAGTTATAAGTATGTAAATAAAAGTCATAAACATTTATTTTGTTTAATTATTTGTTGATACAACCGCTAACAGCTTCATTACTTTAATATTTATAATTATATATTATTATTGTTTTTTATGATTGAGCTTGTAAATATAATATCATTTTTTAGAGTAAAATAAATTGATAAAACGAAATTAGGGATTATTATTCGATTAAAGTAATAATTCATTGGCTTGAGTGATGTAAAAAGGATAAGTTAATGGTACGTTGAAAATACGAAAATTATCGTCCATTTAAATTATCAAATTCAAGAAAGTAAATGTATTTATTGCGGATTTATACGAAAATAAAGAATCTGCGAATTTAATTAAAAATCTGTAAATTAAAAGTTTGAATGTAAGATTAAGAAGTTTATTGCTGTGCAAACTTTTATGATTAAAGCAAAATTTACGATGATATGAGTTATACAATTACTTAGCTTACATTTGCGAAACATCTCAGCATAATAAAATTAAGAAAGTCAGCGCTATTACGAAAAGAATTTTTGGTTAGTTTCGTTTGATAATAGTTTTTGAGCAGCTAGTAATACAGGAATAATAGATTATTCTTTGTTTCCCATAAAAATATGTGCCTCGGAGTCGCGGAATTCGCTGCAATTTCCACTTTCATCTTTACTTGAGAACAGCCGGAATTTTTGAGAACTAATTCCGATGACGGAGGCAGCGGGATTTATTAATTTCAAATTGCGTGAGAAAGGCCGGGATTAGAGATAAAAAGTAATTTCAATGAGTTACCCAACGCTTTTTACCAATAAGTATTGATCTCGCAAATGTGAAAATTGTAAAAGTCGAGGAGATAATAGGGAGTCTGGCAAGTTCATAAATTCATCATCGGATTGCGCAACCGGAGAGGCCCGTAAAAATTTGACAAGGCAAAATCGATCAGACCCAACCAGAACAATCTAAGAAGAAAAAGTGAAAGCAAACTCCGGGCCTTCCGCGGAAGGATTCACGCGCTAAGGAATTCGAAGTAGTCCGAATCCAACGCAGTCCTCCTCGTGCTTTAGGATTCGGCTGGAATAAGGAGCTACGGAGAGGGTGCTAATGGATGGGAGGGAATGGAAGGCCCCATTTAGGGGCTACAGGAGCCCCCGAGTCCATTAGGTCTCGGGTGCTTCGCGTGTCACCTACCGCGTCGCTGGCAGTGCTGTATTGGCCGTGCTGCAGCGTCTCCAAGGCCATCCAGCCGACGGCCCGGTTCTCGTTATCGCCGAGGCAGTGGTAGTCCTGGGGGAAGAGGTCGCGCGACAGCGCCGAGTCCGCCAGGCGCGTGCGCAGTGTACTCGTGTCCACCAGGCAGTTCCTCGTCGCTATATCTCTGCAACATTTTATTTTTTATTTTTTATTTTTTTTTTTTTTTTTGAATTTTTTAGTCTTTGGCTCACCTGCAGGTGAGGTTATTCTTTATCCAATAGGAGCCGCGCTTTACTCTGAGGAGACGATTTTTAATGATTTTCCTTTAAGGGCTTTGATGATTTCTGCGCAATTAACCTTTGTGCGCAGATTTTTCTAGCCTTCCCCTTACAACAACTCACATTTTAATCGGAGCCTGCGAAACTCTTTTCATTTCGGTATTCATAATGAATATCTCAGTTTTGAATCTTGCATTGCTTTATTTTGTGACACTACGTCATTAATAGTTATAAAATATTATACTCTGGCATAAGCGAACACCCTCATCAATTCAGGGAGTCCCAGACAGTATTTCAGAACAGAGAATGAAAGTGGAAAAGGGAAGCTTCCATTTCAGACTTTATAAAAAGTAAAAACCTGTTTTAAGATCAGACTCCATTCAAAAATGTAAAAAAGTTCTTTTCATTTATTTTCATTTTGTCCATCATCTTTATCGCGCATAGCTCTATACGAATCGATTAATATCTTATCCATCATTAATTAAACCTCCTGCATTTTTTAAAAATTTATCATTGAAAAATTATATTCAACAGTTGCCGCGGTAGTAAATTATTAACATATTTAAATTTAAGAAATTTTTTTAAATACTTAAATAAAAACAAATTGAAAGTAACAAGAAGCTTGCCAAGCATTGGTTTCTTTTAAATTTAAGAAAGTACTTTTTTTTTTAATTTATTCAAAAATACAATGTAATAAGTAAATGCCACATAGCAATCCATAAATATAATTTTTAAAAATAATAATATAAATTAATAGAAAATAAATATTTGAGAAAATAGTTCCAAATATCACTATTTTGAAACTGTAAACGTTGAAACCGAATTAAACAAAAAAATTATTTAATTATCTGAATATTAATAATTTAAGAAATTTGATAAATATTGAAAAAGAATCTTTAAATATGCATTTGATTAAGTTTTTTCTGTAGTGACAATAGTGGTCATTTTTCCTTATTGTTCATTAATATTGTCAAAACATGTAAATCAAAAGATGTAAATTTTTTTAGGTAATTTTTATTGTTTCCTTTTTTTTGACATTCATAAGCATCTGTACAGGATTTCGGTTTTCAACTATTACATTAGCTGTAAGAAAAGATAATTAAGCAACGGGATTTTGTTCGGAAAATCAGAAACAAACAATTTTTCGATTGTACAGATCGAAGGAGCAAATTTAAAGTAACATTTAGCCGAGTGTTTGAATATAGTGGGATGTTTGCAAAAGGTTATCCCAAGTCTAGGCCCGGATCACGGAAGCAGTGGTTCGTGCCAACGAAAATAAACATCCAATTCGACCGGAGCTCCCGAAAAGTAAAAGGCTTGGCACAAACATACTGAAATGTAAACACAAATACACACCTGTGGAGGATGCCACGGCCGTGCAGAAAGGCGGTGGCCCTCGCCACCTGCACGGCCACGTTCACGAGGTCCCGGGTGACCGGGTGGTGCCCGCCGTCGGTAAGGTAGGTCTTCAGGTTCAGATCACTGGGGGAGCAGGCATAGGCCAGCATTGGGCAGCTCCCGTCCAAACAGGCGGCCGCGAGGGTCGCCACGTTGCCGTGGACCAGTCCTGCTAATTGTGAACCCTCCACCACTAACAGTGACGCTTGATATGCAGTGGCTACGTCTAAGAATTCAAAATTTAAAATGTTAATTTTTTATTGCGATGGTCGATGCTTAGTTGGTTTTGGTTACCGACTGAAGACTAGGTAGAGTTCGTTATTACCGAAATGAACTGCAAAATCGAGCGCATTTAACTTAATGCGTTCAAAAGTTAATTGTTTATTTACCTCTAAATAGACGGATGTAAATACTTATTCTTTGTCTTTACTTACAATATTAGTTATTATAAATTTATGAAAAATATCTTTCAACGCTGTCAGAAAGCAAAAATGCTTTCAATAATATTCTCTAAATGGAATGAACTTTCAATGAGCGCCAAATTTTGTATTAAAGAAAAAAAATTTAATTGAATAAAAAAAAAAAACATATTTATGCATAAAGACAATTTGCGTAGCATATTTTTTTAATGTTTTGATATTTTGAATTTATAATTTTGGAATTTATAAGAATGTAATGTATTTTTTGAATTTATTTAAAAAGAAAAAACTGCAAAAATGTTCTGTATCTGCTAAACACAATTGAATGAATTTGTATTTAGATTTACATAATATTTAATACTTTATATCATGTTGTAATGATGAAAAAGAGAATGTTTTACAAAAACATAAAGTTGCATTTTCCGGAAGCATTTACTGTTTAAAAAATACAGACGTATGTAATTCTAACAATAATAATAATAATAATAATAATAATAATAATAATAATAATAATAATAATAATAATAATAATAATGAATGAATGAATGAATGAATGACGGTTCGACGCGAGTGAATATATTTGGCTTGTTCGGGGTTACGAAAGTTGTTTCAAATTTTGAACACAATAAGAAAAAAAGTTAAAGTACAAAGAATAATTTATATGCAGATAGACAAGTTTGAATGTCGAAATATCAATCATTAGCTGCGGTTAACTTAGGAGCTCTCGTCAGTTTATGATTAGTTTCCGCCTAGTTAGAGGTCCATAATTTCTATACGCGGGGCTCCGATCTACATTCCAAAAGTTAAATTAATTCTCTACACAGTTATGTCTGGGATGTACCTGTAACTGTCTTTATGATAACTTCCTGCTCTCGGCCGGCGTGGCTCAAACTGCCCCGATAAACCCTTCCGAAAGTACCCTCTTGCACGACGCTGCGACATTGAAGGGCGGATCTCGAGACCGCGAGTGCTCTTGCCTTCTCGCAGGGATCCGTCGACTGAAACAAGCCCGGAAGTCGATTAGAGACACAAAGACAATGTATGCTTAATGTATGCTGACTCGTGAGCTCGGTGGTGGTGGTGGTGGTGGTGGTGGTGGTGGTGGTAGTAGTTGTGACGCTGCTGGTCCAACCACTTTTCCTCCACCATTCGAGCTCGCGAATCCCTAATTCTTATGCTAATTTTTAAGCAATTTATGCGTGCTCTACAATCTTGGATAATTAATTGGTGCATTGTTAGCCTTGGCCCTCTCTGAACAATCATGTTATTTATGAATACTGTTTATTTATGACTTTTCATAAAATTTTGGAACAGTCGGACAGCTAGAAGAGGCTCGTCCTTGTGGAATCGCGAGCAATCCAAGATTTATGTCCCATTTTTTATAAAGCAACCTTCAATAAAAATCTGCTCCATGCCCAGTTTGCTATAAAACACTGGGAAATAAGAACTCTTGAATTGCTGCATTGATGTCCACGTAGTAAAAACCGATTTCATGCCGGCCAATATAAAGATATTTTATATTTTATATGTTTTCCAAAATCATACTGCTCATATTTAAAATAGTATAAATGCAGAGTTGTAAAATTCTGAGGATACGATATTTTTTCTTTGTCAATTATCCTCTGCTTTCATTAGCCAAATAAATTGAAGCAAACAATCTAATTAAAAACAAATATAATTGCATTGTAAAATATTTAAAAATACGGAATCGAAGGTATTGCAAGTCAAGGGTGCATAAAGAGAGTCTCATTAAAGTGCTATCACGACTCATACTTTTAATCAAGCGAAATAAAAAATTTTGCTACACCAATCTCAATAATAAAACATTGAATTAGTATTCTTTTTTCCGCCACGCTACGGCGAATCCAAAGAAGCACTTTACACTTCTCTCTGATTTCTCCTCGTTAACGTCGCCTCTTTTTCACGCTAATGAAGAAAGCCTTTTCAGCACCACAGCCGGTAATTTATAAATATAAACTCGTCCTTCCTCTTCTTCAAAAATGGAAAGCGTGACGAGGACGAGGTATCATGACAAACGAGGGTTAAGCAAAGGGAGGCTGCAAGGTCTTGTAGGCGTCGCGGGTCCAGTGATTAGCCTCGATAAGCATGAAAAATTCCGGAGCGATCGCTCTTCATCAGTGCGAGGTTTTCTCAGCCTCACCCTCTCGAACACGCGCCACAGATTTTCCCCCTAAGCCCCGCAACTGTGCGTAGGAACTCGGGAGGTTGACGATTCGCAGCTGACTCGAGTGGAATTTTACCCTGTCTTATCTTGACTCATTTTCGACGTCACTAAGTGCAACATGGAACCCCCCTTCAATTTTCAAGGGCTGGCATTGGGCGTCCAGGACAGGTCCAGGCGGATGCTGGGACAAGGAACAGCAGCCCTTCCACACGTTCATTAATTTCAATTTTACGGACTTCTGCCCTCTGATTCTCGTTCACTCGCGTTGCTCGCTTTGCGCCGTGTCGATACTTTTTTTTATCTTTTTTATTATTGGCTGGCTTCCTCCTAACCAGACTCGACTCGTTATCTGCTTTTCAATGCATGCCTCCAGCTACGTTATGGGCTACATTTTTGTTTGCTTAGAGCAGCTTCCATAATAGGAATATTACCGAATATTTTTATGCCTTACTCTACATGCTTTAACTACAATTTAATTATTGTCAATGTAATAGTCGACGCTTAAAAAATTTGAGCTTTCCTATGACGTTTCCTAGCCTGAGACTTAATATTTTGGAATTTTCAATATTACCTATTAAAATTGCACCGGATTTCTTTGCCTCTCCACATTTACACAGATAGCGGAGGTTTGTTTTCTGTTTTCTGTTTTCTTCATTCATTCTTTTCTATACTCGGATGGTTGGACATCGGATCAAAACACGTATATTAGGCATCGAAAGGGTTATTACATACTCATAAATCTTCACACTAAAGCAGATTTGGTCACACGTCTCCAATCTTTTTCTTTTGCTTTAAAGAATAATGACAATAAAAATACGTGGATAGTGTGAGTGTTGTTCAACAACACTCTAGCGGCGTGTTTAGAACCCATAATGACATAAAACCCATGCATTTTCCATGCCGCTAACTCATGCACGGGTCATGATATCGGCACTTGTCAATTCATGTATAATGTATGATATAATGTATAATCAAACTGATCAGCATGAGCTCGTCAATACGTAATCGCGTTCCGTTTTTTAGATTATATAAAAACTGGATTATCTCTTTTACTGGATAGAGCAGGGGTTGATTATACGTATTTCATACTCAAAAGTACACTATATATGATCCATTCTTTAACAAATAATATGTAATTTTTTTTTAATATTTGTACAGTATTAAAAATATTTATGCGCCTTTAATAAGAATCCATCAAATTCACAAACACAATTTTTATTTTTTTCCAAGTATTTTGTAATGATGATTTATTAAAAATATTGAATTAATCGTGGACTAATGTTTTGTTTTCTGCAATACCTTCTAAAATATTTATTTATAACTACAAAACTTTGGTAAAATATTTAAAAAAAATTAAATTTTTATGGTTTACAATCCTATGTACTTTAGAAATTTCAATGGAAATATGTTTGCTCTACATAAATATTACCTTTAAATTGTTATTAGAGTAAAAGTCAGTAAAAAGGAATAATAAAATAGCTAAAGATACTGTTTATATGCTTTGATTGAATTGACTGTTGTCAACGTATCAAATTATTTATGAGCAGTGCCTATAATAGTGTCTCTTTATCGCTAATTTCATTTATTTATTGTATCAAGTACAACGTGAAGAGTTTTCTTTAATTTTTCTTATACGCATTATTTTAACATATTTTTCAAGATCCTTGATTGCAGTTTCACAACAACACGAGCATTGATTATAAAGATAGCAGATCAGATCATAGCAAATAAAATAATGCAAAGAGGATAAAATGTATGATTTCTCTAATTATTAGAATTTATCGTAAATTTATCCGAGTATCTAAAGAGCAACAGCATTTTTAGTGAACTTAATAACTATTGTAATGTTCTGGGAAAGTTAATCGAAAACTAGTTAATAAGCGATATTGTTGGAATATCCGGAATGGGCTTGTTTATGGTCGGGTGGAATCATCTCTTCAAAACTGAATATTCAAAAAAAACTTTTCAGCACACAATCAAGCTGCATGACCGTGGGTGTACAATGATATTGAAAACAAATGAAAGTCAATCCTAGCGTTATTATCATTTAGGCAGCTCGACATTAACCGAAGCCAGTGGTTTAGACCCGATCATTCCGCAATTCCACCCTCCCGCATTTTCGTGCACGCACGAAGGGACGCATCTCCCTCGAATTTACAGTGAATCACACGAAAAATTGAATTCAAATCGCCATATCATCTCGGCTCATGTATGCACTTGGAATATGTATGCGCAGCCCCGCAACCCCAGCCATGGTCAAAATTTACATTTTTGCTCTTTCTAAATAATCGACCAAGTCGATTTATGCTCTTTTTTAATCGATTTCACAAACCGCCTTTTTCGTTTTGCATGTAACTTTTAATTACAGTTGAATCCTCCTTTCAGTTCACACGCACGAAAAATTATAATTCATTCCCTTTTTTGGAATCTATTCAAGAGAAGAGGCATATACTGTATTTGTACGAGTATACGAGTTTCAGCGGTTAATCCATACATTGATGTTAATTCTAATTTTAAAAATGAAAAAATAAGATTTTTTAAATTTACAAGTTTCTGCTTATAATGAAGTCAAGATAGTAGTAGAAAGGGTAATAAATAACTATTTTTATTTTCACATGGAAATTCCTATATTTTATAAAAGAGCATTATTTTTTATAAATAGTTTTAATGATCGATTAAAAAGACGAATAAATGATTTGATAGAATCTGTAAAATTAGATGGGTAGTTTTAAAACGATCAATTATTTTACAGGTAGTATGAATAAGTACAATTTTACGATTAAATAGTAGGTAATAGTTAAGTAGTGTAAGCGACGATTTTCCCGAGACTGTTTCAAGGGGTTAAAAATTTGAGGACCAGCCCCAAAAGAGAAAGTGTACCATCTGTGGGCCTGATGACCGGCGATCAATTCCGACGGGCCCGGAAGGATGTATTTCGGCGCGGAGGAGGCGAGTCAATTATTCTGTTGCCGTCGGCTACAATTGTTGTGCAAAGCTCAAATCTGTAAAAGAAGTAAACTATACTCTTGTATTACATCATTAAATTATGTGTACTCTTTGTATAACCCTATCCCTTAATTTGCCGTGAGAGCGCCGGTACACGATATATTATCTGCTGTTCCTTACAGTAGTAAAAATTGCGATTAAATTGTAAAGTGGAGTAAAAGTAATGGAGATGTATGGAGGAAATAGTTTTTGCATTTTTTAATATTTCCTAATTCGAATTAGTAGTTGATGATGTCGTGGATTAAAAAATTTAAGCACAAAATTCAAAACGCATATTTAAATAATTGGTTGCGAGTAAAAATGTTATACAGGCTATAGTGAAGTTATTGAAGAGATTGATAAATGTATAGGAAAAATGAAAAAATAGAGATAGTGGGCGCGAGTAGGAGGAGAAGTGATACAAAAACTGAGAGAGATGCAGATAGGTGGTGGCTCGCAAAAAAGAGAAATATAAGCGAAATGAAAATGGCTCTCGAGATAAAAGTTTGTACGCATATTGGAGATGGAATAGGTGCACAGCCTCGTATTATGTATATGTATAAATATATATATATATAAGTACATAGGCATACACATCTATACGTACGTGTGTAAAAGTTCCTGTTCGCTCTGCGTGAACGCAGTGGCGCAATAAATTGCCCGAGCGAGTTGCATGGCGTTACCTGCCCGAGTAATCAAGAACGTATATACACACCAATGTATATGCCTCCCACACATTATCTCACTTTCTCTGTCTCTGTCTCTGTCTCCGTCTCCGTCTCCGTCCTGTTCCCTCTGATGGAAGCTTGTACATTAAACCGGTGTCAGAAAAAGACAAAAGAGGAGGTGGAGGATCGAGTCGTGGACTTTGTACCTGTTTCACCCCTTACAGTTCACGTCTACTGTCTTTTTCACGTCTCACGGGACAGTGTCGAGGGTCGGAAGGAGGGCGGAGGGGGGAGGATCCGGATGAAGGTTTCCACACGCGGTTAGTCTCCTCCATCCTTTCCGACACGAAATTGTCTCCTACACCCCGTTTCCCAGGAAGCGAGCCGCCCTCCAGCTAAGGATCCGCGGGCGGATGCTGGGCTCCGTGCATCCGAGTGAATAAATGAAGAAAAGACTTTCTTTCTGTCCCATCTCTTTTTTTTTTGTTCAGAGGGTGAATTCTGACTGCTCGCGCGATTATGACGCGGCGTCGAGTTTTGTCTATTTGTTCCTTTGCTTATAAGCGATCGGTCTACGTGCTTCCAGAGTTGCCAACTTCTATCTCACGCGTGATGTATTATCAAAGAAACGAGAGAAATTTAAGCCGTGGTACCACGGAGTTTAAGTCGCGGATGATGTTTCTCACGTGACGTTTGTTGGAAAATTTTATACTCCGAGTCTTTCTGTAATGAGATTTTCCCCTCTCTTTCCTCTTTCCTGCGTTTATTTGTACACGTGAAAAAATCGTGTGTGTGAAAAGTAATAAAAAACGCAATAAATATGCGTCCATGATGTCTGCGTTTTGATGAATACGTAGGCGGCAATGAGATTAAATGACTTAATGTATATGCAATTTATGTACAAATTTATGTATGCAATTAGTTTCAGAAATTTACGCAATCTGTATGATAAATTTTCATCTGTATTTTTTAATTATTTTTATTTGTATTTGATAAATTCAAATTTAACTTCAAACATAATGGTTTAGGTGTTACTTGTTGTATTCTATAGCCAAGACATATTGCCAATTGCCTAAAGCACATTCAATACATGTTTTGAAAGCATAAGACCATTTGGAAAAGACCGGGAAAATCGCTCTTCAATATCCCGTCAACTTCAACGAGGTAGAAACGCTAAATATAATTTATGCCTGCTTGATGTTGGTGTGCAAGAGAAAGTAATAAAAGACGAAGAGGCTGAGTGTAAGAGAGAAAGTGACATAGATATATAGATAGATAGAAAGACAGAGATAGAAAGAGAGAGAGAGAGAGAGAGAGAGAGAGAGAGATTGAGTGAGGAGGAAGTAAGGGTGAAAGGAGGAGGAGTAGCGCTTGGGAGGGTAAGAGGCGTACAACTGGGTCTGTGATTGTTTTGGCTTTGATCTTGGATCAATTTGGTGGTTATACGCATGCACGCGCCTTCCCTCACCCCTCATCCTTCTGCTTCTTGACGACGTGTCGTTTCCAGACAGGAAACTCGAGAAAATAAGAAGGAGTGAAGGGGCAGCGAGAGAAAGAGAGAGAGAGACAGAGAGAGAGAGAGAGAGAGAGAGTGAGAGAGAGAGAGAGAGAGAGTGAGAAAGAGGGGGGGAAGAAATGGAAATCACAGGAGGGCGAGGTACTTTCTTTTACATATGTAGTCAAACAAAATGGAGAGACATTTATACGAGTAAACCGGCTCTAGTCGAATAATCGCTGGAGGAGTTTTTAAAATTCAGCTGTATTCATTGCAAAAATTTTTTGCAATAAAATTTGATTCCCACAAGATTTATGATGAGTTTGAATGTAAAAGTTGACAGGCCCGATCGAGGCAGTTGGAACGTAAATTACACACATGGGGAAAAAGATTGTCTTGACTTCATTGAGATGCTATGAAATTATGAAAATATGACATGTAACTAGGATTTTCAAGCTTTACGATATTTACTCGGGGTGTTGATGTTCTGAATTTTGTTTGAAAGTTGGAAAATATAGGGTACCCAAGGCGCACCGCATTGAAAGGGAATTTTTTTTTAATTTTTTCATTGCATATAAATAACCGTCAAAGGGTTAAGATAAGCTATTTAGTTGCAATTTCATATTTTTGAAAATATAAGTCATATACAGATTTAAAAAAGATTATTAGTTGATTGTATTAAAAAATGTTTATATTTTATTAAAGATTAAATGAAAAGTATATTTCTATATACACAGGACCACCTTTTTCTACAAAGCAATTTACTACGGAAATATATTTTTAAAGTGTATTCATGCTCTTTCATTAAATTTATTTTTAAAATGACCATTTGCTTATAATTTCATATTAAGTTACGCTGTACTAAATACTCAAAAATATATCTTAATGAAAAAAAAATAAATTTATTTTTTCAGAATATATCCACAGATCTTTAACAAAATATTAACTTTTTTATTTTCGATGTATTAAATTGTGGAAAAAAAATTATAAATATACTAAGGAGGCTTTTATGATTTTTTCAATGGTTTTCACATCTAATAGTTGTTGTACCAAAATCTTGTGCATAACATCATTGGGACAGAGTTTAATGATTCTTCTCTTGATTTTCAAAGATAAAGTTTTAAACATTTTACAAACTGGCTCATTCATAGGCATAGCACGATTTGGATAGCAGATACGTATAAGATTTCTGCGAATAAAACATGAAATTTTTTTCCATAAAGCTGGAGCATTAGAAGAAACGGGGCAATTTGGCGCACGCGAAAAGTGTCGCCACTCTTATTTCGAATGCATGAAGCCACTTTAACCAAGTAAAACTAAATTGTCTAAGGTAATTTAATTCATTATCGAATTATATCAGGAATCTTGTACTTAATTTTATTTTAGAAAACTGAGAAAATATTTAAATCCATTTTCACGTTCATTTTTATGAGGTAATGTCCCAGGCTTATTTCTTTGATCGCATATTTCATACATTTTTTATTTAAACGTTCGTATTTATTAGAAAGTCTCCTAAATAATTTTATATTTTCCAAATTTTTTTGTAATTAAATGTATAATTTTGAAGAAATAAAAATAAATTAAAGGTAAAAATATACACGTTGGTTAATTATTTAATTGGTTCAATTATAAATTTAAAAACATTTTTTGTTTCTTATTCCACATTGATATGCTTGAACACTTTTACATAAACGAATATATTCATATGTATATTATTTTACGGTTATTTAATGAATTTGTTGCACTTAACTTATCCTAATAAACCTATAATGATAATAGACTAATTCTTAATACTTGATCAATTAACTTTTTTATAAAAATATATGTAAAACTTGATGCTGTTCACGATTTAGTGTGACTGAACACTAGTAAAAAGATGTCGTCTAGTCTAGTAGGAAACATATCAGACACACTTGGCGCATTTTAAATAAAAATATGCTACTGTGGCAACAGAAATTATTTGCTTTGCTTTAAAATAAAAATGTTGTAAGTTATACACGTCAAAAGAGTTCTCAAAGGATTTGAAAACGTAATTTTGTTTTTTGATGTAAATGGAATACGAATGAAGAATTGAAAATGAAAAAGTTGAATCAACAGTTTTGAGAAGATTCTTTTTAAACATATTTAAAAAAATACTGAATAATTTTGAGTGATCAAGAAAAGCACATTTAACAATTTACATTAATTGACAAAAATAAATGATCAAACGTTTTTTATTACCTAAAAATTGAAAATGAAAAGTAGTCTATAAATAGTATCAAATTATTTTATAACGCTTCGCTAATCAATAAAGTTTTTTAAATTGATACAAAAATATAATTGAAAAGGTTATATGAAAAAAATTTGAAATATGAATTTGTAATTTATAAAGCAAATTTTATTGAAATGTGTTTTATAATAACTTTTTAAGAATAGAATAGTTTAATATGTTTATCATTTATGAATATATGAGTATCTATTGAGTATTATAGCAAAATAAAATAAAATAAAAATTATTCGTTAGATTATTATCGTATAAATTTGGTATAAAAATTTATCGGTTTTATACATCACTTAATGTTGATTATTTTGAATTTGTTATTATATGTAATTCGATTTAGTTAGGAAATGAATGAAATTATTACTACGAAAAGCGTGGTGTAAATAATCCTTTAAGACCAATGTAATCCTATTAAAATTAGGATTAAAAATAAAACACTAAAATATCAATAATTTAAAAAAATAAAATAAAGAGCATAAAAATGTAAATATTTAAGCGTATATCTATTCAGGCATATGCTTAAAGATTACATTGTGGATAACATATTAGTTCAAGAAAATAATTTTTCATTTTTTATATGAAACAATAAAAGTGATCTATGAAATTAAGTAAAAATTTAATAAAATTGTTTCAAGATTTAAAAAATATATTAATAAAATAAATCTGGCTTTTCGAAAAAAATATTATACATAAAATCAGATTAAAAGATGCGAGATATTGATTTATTAAGTAACTCGTTTACAATTTGTTTTTCATGAATTTTCTCAAGGGCTTAAGGCATATTAGACGAGTATATTATTATAATCTATATTTATTGATAAAAAACATACTCAATTTTTTGAGAATAAATTCATATTTCCTCCAGTGTTTTATGATTAATAATACTCTTCCAGATAATGACGCGAGTGGATATTTTGAACTTTATTCATATTGATTACGAGGCTTCTGTAAAAATAAATTCCAAAATATTAAACATAAGTAAATCAATCCGAGGATAAGACAGATTTATCGATTAGTACACATCGTCCAAAAATATAACAATTTCAGTTTAGTTTTATGTACCGAAGTTGGTATGATTGATCTAGAAAGTTTGCTTTGATCCACCCCACATATAGATTCAAGGAATATACAAGCGTTAATATTACATGAATTCGTTGTACACATGTATGGCATTGAAAGAGGGTGAAAGTACAGGAAGAGAAAGAAAGCGAGGAGGGAAATGAAAAAGTGAGTGAATGAGAGAGAAAAGTGGGCGATGGGGGGGGGTGCCAAAGAGGGTGGATACGATAGTGGAAACGTTTTCGGTAAAAGCGAATGCTAGCGCCTCAGTGCCGTATATATTCCTGCGTTTCTGTTTGCTCGCGTAAAACGATACGCTTGACAATTTTCCGACCTTCTCTATCGTCAGGCAGTTATTACGTCACTTTTATTGCGAGAAAGCGAACGCGGCAGGACTGGAGATGTACCTTCGACTTGTCTCCATTTCTCCAGGTTTTCCAGAAGCTAAAAAGGGAGTATTGAAACTTCGCGTATTTTGTACGTGAAATTACTTTTTACTGCGAGAGCACAGGAAAATGAGAGAGCGAGAGAGCGAGAGAGCGAGTGAGAGGGGGGGGCGGAAATGTCAGCCACAGTAGTTGCCGCTAAAAGGGAGAAAGAGTATCAAGGGATGGCGTACATATTCATTGTTTTGGGTGCGAACCTCATTATTTTCCTAAATATCAGATAGCGCAACTGTATCTCGTTATCGTCGCGCGATAATACCGTGTTAATTATAATGTCGCTAAAAGCTATGCGTCTGTAAAGTTTTCAGATTTAAATTTCCTGTTTCCTATAATACAAAGTTCTGGAATTGTACCTACCATTATTAGGACAAATGAAAACGGTACGTGTTACGACTGTTGCATCAGCAGTATGAGTTTAGCAAAAAATCTCATTACCTCGTGTAAATACTCACCACGACCTCATGTTTTATAAGCAATTACTTTCAACACTGCAAGTTAATCCGAAAACTATTTTAACTTTAATTTATGGGAAGTAGGCGCCGAGCGATAATCGAAAGTATACTTATATATTCGATAAAGAGGACAATTTATTCAATGTTATGAATAAAATAATTTAGCATATGGATAAGCAATTCAGTACCAAAGTTGTTTTCTTAAAAGCATAAACCTGTAAGTGGAGAGTACTGAAAGTAATATATCTCATCTTAGATAAGTGTTTGCAAATGCCGCAATACAAAAGCTGTAAATCATAGAATACTTGCAGTATTTTTATCGGCATTCCAAAATACCTAATAAAATTTTATGAAAGTTTCGCTGGATGACCTCATCAGCTCTCGGAGATAATTTTTCCCAGGGATAAAGGGTAAAAAGTATCGAAGGAGTAAAGTTGCAGCCGAGGTCCAATCGACGTTAATGCAGAGTTACATAGTCTCGGTGCCACGGAATCCACTGCCCGACTCCATAATTCGCTAATAATCGTGTCGGAGCCCAGGTTGTCTGGGAGAAAATTGCAGGAGAGAAGCGCAACAGTTTGGTCACGTATCATTCGGATTCGTAGTGGTTGGAAAACCTCGGTCGTCTCGCTCTGAAAAATCCCGAGACCTTTGATGAGCAGCGTGGAGTTTGATGCCAGCGGTACATTTGCAGGTGCACACACGTGCACACGTACGAGGATGATGGGCTTGTGGGGGTGTAGCTAGTTAACCGAAACGAGTCGGAGACAGCGGAGGTTACGGTAACACGCGTCGCTCTCCTCGACCAATCCGATTTTCTTGTAACCCTGCGACTCTTTTCTCTTCGGCCTTTATTTCCTCCTCCCCCCCCTCCCTCCGCCCGCCGACTGCGATGCGGCCCTAGTACTCGTCCTTTTCCACTGCTCATTCCCTTGCGCTAGAGTGCCTGAGTGTGTGTGTGCGTGCGTGTGCGCGCGTGTGTGTGTATTTCTTTTCTTTTTCTCAACGACTCGGACGCGTCGTTGCTATTATTACCCCCGCATTCCCACTCTTTCTACTTTCTCTTGACACCATCATGCATGATAGGGCTCTAGCCATTCACTTTCTGTACTATCCTTTTTCGCCTTTCTCGCTCTTTTTTTATGGGGAGTCTCGGTAGATAAACGTTATATGGGAATCGGAGAAAGACACCCGCCGAGACGACCCTACAACATCCTCGTTGTTCGTTGTTTTTCGTTTCGTCCGAGATATACGTGTACTTGCACTACATCTAACAGTTGTACGTAATTTTGAAGCTTTCTTATGGAGAAAAGATCATTCGATACTTGGCCTTTACGTTTATGTTTAGATTCATAAAGTTTTTTTTTTATTAATTTGTACTGGATAAACAATAGTCGTGTATTTCTATAGGAGAGAGGGTGTAAAAGAAAAAATGAAAAATAATGTTCATACACGTATTACTTTTAATAATTACTTTCTTGATATATTTTATATTTTGTTTTTTTTGAACGTTAAAAATAACACTTCGTATAATTAATAATTCAATTAAATGAGAGTATTTTAATTTAATCAATTATAAACATTTTTATAATGTAATTTTATCAATTTGTAATTAGGAATATAAATGTTTAATTATATAAATTAATGCCTCGAGTAATATATGGTGTGTCGGTAATGTATCTATGTTTTTATTTTTTTGAAGTCGTTATATGTCGTAACGATTTCGGAAAGGTTGGAAAATATACGGAAGAGTTTTTTTGTATTTGTCCTTTTTTTTATCATTAGAAGCGGCAGGATTTTTTTTCGCGCGAAGGCTGTTTTTTAGTTTTGTAATACGACGCAATGGATCGAAGGCTGGAACAGCTTTACTTGGCAAAAATATTTTTGTGGCTTGATAAAATGCTGTAGACACGTTAACGCGTTAAAAAGTCTTTAAGAATAAAAATACTTGTAAATCATAATTAAAAGGCTTCCAAGAAGGTCGCCAATTATTCCTGTTTAGAGGACCCAAAAATAACCCGAATCCTTTCTAATGCCAAGTGTGTTCTCAAAATGTTCATGTCAAAGCATTTTTTAAATATCAGGGTAATGGCACCTTGAATTTATTAACATTTGAGAACAATTATTCTTAAAAACTGTTTTTAACATTTAAAAAATAGTTCTACAGTGTTTTATCAAGCCATAAACCAAAATTTTACCGCATAACATTATTCTACTTTGTGGTCCATCGAGCCGTGTTGCATAATTGAAAAACACTCTTCGCGCGAATGCAAATTTTATCGCTTCTAATGATCGAAAAAATGACAAATAGAAAGAACTGCTCTGGATATTTTCCGAATTCCCCAAAATCGATACTACAAATAGTGGCTTTAAAAAAAACATCAATATTTTTCAAACAGACTATGTACATGTTGATTGTCATTATTAATTATTTCTTGTGTTAATTAAAATGAACAGTTATTTAAATTTAATGAGCTGTTACCTTTTGAATATAATTTTTATTCAAAAGTTCAAATTATTTAATATTGAGTATTTAATTAATATTATATAGAAGGATTTCCAAAGATTGATATAATGATCACTTGGCTCAGGTTTTAGTTTAATCCAAGACTGCAGTCGAGATCGCCGAATTTAGCATGACATATGGTGTTTAAATTAGAATTAAAAATATTACGTGAGCATACAATTGATTTATAAATTATGGATTCATTTTAAGTTAAAATTTTATTTGATTAAATAAAATAAAATTTATTATTAAATAATATATATATATGGATTCCGAAATAATATTATTAAAATCAATGTGATTTTTAATTAACATGATAAATATATGATAGGTATTTTATAATTAAACAACATTTTAAATTTATTATCCACAATAAAAAATTAAAGTTAATTACATATTTTGTAATTATATTACTAGCAATACGAGAGGAGTTATTTTTTTATGTTTAATATTAAGTGAGTTGTTTGATTCATATATTTTTATTTAATTTAATTTTTATTCGATTCGCAACACTACATGTAAATTCAATCTTCATTTTTAAACAAAATTAAATTTTCTTATTTAGCATAATTGAATAAATTAGCAATTTGAATCGGGAAGAGTGCTAACAGTTGTTTTGAGGAAATTGGAAAAAGCACACAGAGGCTCTATCGGTAGAAATTACAATTTTATTTAAATGCTGTTATCTTAGAAATGGCTTAGTCCACATATTCATTTATAATCTCGAGGCATTAAAGAAATTCTGTTCTTAGGAGCTAGATTGGAGTAAGTTCTAATTATTGAATAAGCGAAGCCGAGGGAGTTGAATGTGACCAGGATGTGCGAGTGGAATACTTTCACTGCAAAGATTTCGCAATGCACTCTAACCTTCCGGCCCATCCCCTCCCCCCTCCCGTTAATTTGAGTACGAAACCCTTATTGAGTTGCACAGCAGAGGCGCAGGTGTGTCAGGGATTTTTCCTTGGCACACGAGTGCATCTTTCATCTTTGCATCTTCGACTATCATCGCCCGCATTTTCTCGGATGCTGTGCCGCGTTAGCATCTCGCTCGCCCCGAGAAAACTTTATCGAGTCTGCGGCTAGGGAAACCACTCCCAATGACAACTGCTCTGGCCTCTTTCATCCGCGACCCGCTTTCGCCGCTCGCCCTCGTGCCTCCTCCACAGCACACGGTTTAGAGGTTTAGAGAGAGAGAGAGAGAGAGAGAGAGAATGAATAAGCAGCTTGCCTTTTTAAAGTACCGCTAAACTACGCTATCCCTCCCCTCCCCCTACCCCTCCTCGTGCCCTCCTCGAGCGCCCGCTATCATCAACGTCCGCTTGACCCGAGATCCCGGGGTCACAATTTCTTTCCCGTGTATTTGCGCGGGGCTTTTCTCTTCGCGACTCCATTTCATCGGTTTTTCACGTTTTCGCTTTTGCTATTTTTGTTTGTTTATTCTACTTTTTTTCGCGAGGTTCGGTGGGAAGAGACTTCATCTAAACTTTGTCGGCAAGTGTTGTTGAAATTTAGGGGAATACTTTGTAGTATTTTCGAGTTAAATAAACAACCATTTCTTTCAAAAGGCTAAACGTGGCTTTATTGTTTACGGATATTTTGAGTTAAAACTCAATTGAAAATTTTGAACTTTTCGGACATTCAATTTTGGTGATTTAATACAATACAATTTTTGACAATAATTAAACGAGTGGCGCGCACACACTCGCCCACCCACAAATACATATATATAAAAAAGCTTGTTTATTTTCTTGAATTTTATCAAATTTTATGATAGTGTTGATTTTTATACCTTTTGTCATTAGATGCCTACAATAGCCAAAATTATAAAATTCTTTGATTATTATAAATGAATATGCTATTGTTTCAACTTATTTTCGGTTCGAAGAAAATTGGATATTTTTTAAGTAGCTAATTAGCAATAAATTCCTTATATTTTGAATAAATATTGTGAGGATATTTTTAATATGGAAGAGTGTAAGAATAAGAATAAAAATCCGTGTAAAGGTAGATTTTAAAAAAAAGTAAATTGAAATTTTTAAAATTTAATATGATGTATATTTAGAAGTGAAAGAAAGTAATGAAAATATTTCTGACACATCACTGAAGGAATTGGACAGACAAATTTAATGTAGTCATTTGGTTAGATATTTTTTTAAAAAAAGCTATTAATTTTAATTTAGACTACAAAATAGAAAAGAAATTTTGAAATCTGCTTGACAAATTTAATTTTTTTTGGTCAGGAGCATAGGGAATGAAAAATGAAATAAAAATTAAAGGTAAAAAGGATAGATTTTTTATTTGCGTAAGGAAGAAAAAATTAAAAGTAAAATAAAAATTCAAGTTACATTTTCCAAGGAACTAAATTTTTAAACAGAGCATCATTAACTACCGAAACGTCAACTGGGGAAGGAAAAAGCATTTTTAAAGCTTCCTTATTTATCCTCGAGTGGGTATCATCTGTAAAATCGCATTAAAAAATACAACTCTTGTTTATACATAAAATGTCGGCAAAGATTACATCTCCGGGTACCCGGGACAATAGATTCCTTTTGCCCATGAGCCTTTATTCCATCCTCAGCCTTATATACATATACATATCCGCTCTTTTTCCACTCTCGCAATTCGTAGCCGCGGTTATCCAGCATCCCGTTGCTGAACTCTCGCCTCGGGTTTTGTCATTGTGTGTGGGTGTGGGTGTGGGTGGGGGTGTGTGTTAGGAAGCAATGCCCAGGACCGAATCGTTTACGGAGCTTTTCTCTCCGACTGCCCTCTGACCGCCAAGTGAACTCATCTCGACTTTACTCTTCGTCGTCAAAATTAATCTTGTCATTTTCTTAGCCGGCGCATTCACGCGGACTCAAAGGTTACTCAGGTGTGCGCCTCGTTTTTCCTGCCTTTTCAAACTTCTTCGAAAATTTTGTCTGAGGACGCGACAATAGCTTCTAATGAGTTGTTTGCGAAAAAAAAAAGTTTGGCCTTATTCCAAATGCTTTTTATAGAGGCTCTCAGTCGAAAAGTGATACCGAGTTTTATGGGAGCAGATGAGCTTTCCATTAACGTAGATATTTCATTCGAAACAATATTTTATTCAAATTCAAGTAACATGTGAGTTCCAACATTAAATTTAGCCTACATTAAATTGTATGAGTAAAAATGAAAAAAACCTACATTCTTCAGGGCGAGTGCTTTATTAACTTTACAGAGATAAAGAACATAATTTTTTATCGTATGCAGTATGGATGTAAATAAGATTGAAGTTTTGTTATATTTATTATTTATTTTTATGTTGTGAACCTGACACTTTTATTGTTAAATATTTAATTTTAAACTTGTCATTTGAATGACGTATTGGAAACAGTGCCAACCAATTTTAACTCGCCTAACATAGTTACATGTTTTTCTGCCTCAGTATATTATAAAATATATTTTAATTGAATTTCCGTACAAGAATTTTTGTATTTCTAACATTTTTGAATTGTCAATTTGAAAACATTTTTTATGTTTTAGTTAAAATCCCTCACATTTTTAAAATTTTCACTTTTTTCATTTTTTTTTTTTAATTCTAAAATATCTAATGTCAGTGGCAGACTCACTTTTGTCCTCATGAAAATACATTTGTCCTGTAAAATTAATTTAAAAATACGAATGCGAAGGTCTTTTCTTTACTTATAGTTCTTTCAAGTGTTGCGTCGACATTTTTTTGTGTTTACGACGAAAAGATGGCAGGCAATAAAAATAAAATAAACAATAATTCATGTATAGTACGTAGATAAAGTAGCAATAGTAATCAAAAATATATGTCTGCTAAAACATTCAGCGACCGAATAATGGAACTAGTAATGGGGTAAGGTAGTTCAACAGCATTGTAACAAAACTCAAGGTTCTAGTCATGGGTAGGGATAATTTTGTCAAGTACTATATTTCGAATAAGATTGCTCTGGCACGCATAAATTTGAATTATTGCTGAAGGATAGTTTTCTGTTATTAATTCAAATATTAAACATAAATATTAAAAAGAATCTAAAGAGGATTTTTTAATTGCAAATTTCCATCGGTTTTTTGATTTATTTGCATTGAAAAAAGTTAATTAAACGCGGTACGATATTTTTTTAGCGCTGGAATTTTTAAATTAAAACGTTTAATATTACTTTCCATATCTGCACATACAAATGTGCCAAGAATCAAGTAAAAAAAGTGCATCGAGATATGCATAGAATACGAACAATGCAATTGCAATAAATAACTACATGCATTAATGTTTATTCAAACTTTTTTTACTTTGTATTCATTTGTGCGTGCGTCGATTAATTATTCACGATAAAAGTACATTTATATATGAAATATGAAGATATGAAATAAAATTTAAAAGTATAACAAACAATTATAGCCTAATTTAAAAATTCCATGTTTATTTTAATCGCGTGTAAGAGTATAAGATTTTATTTGCTAAAACACCAATGATAATTAGAAGAAAGTAAATTTTATCACTGTGAAATCATAAATTAATTGTACAAAAATATGCATTGTTCCAAAACACTAAACTATACAAATACATCTTTTACTAGGATCAATTTTGCAAGATGACGCATCGCAGAAGTATCGACTTTCCAGCTTTTGATCAACATCTGAAAGCAATAACTCGTTAATTCTGGATGCAACCATCAGCTGTCAGTTATCGGTTTTCAATCATATCAAGTTTTAATGTTCAGGTCGCTTACCTGACTCAAGTGGGTGACATGGCTGGCTGCATAGTAACTTGCCCTGGAACCACAAGGACGCGCATAGAGGGGCTCGAGGTCGGCGATGGTGGCGTAACTTCCGGAGTTGGCGCTACCAGGGCGGTTGTCCATCTTCACCAGGACCGAGCTACCCGCCAGACCCCCATTACCCGCAGCCGAATAGCTGCAACACGCCAGACTTTTCCTGTGGGACACCAGATTTCTATTTGTAATATTTTTGAGATCCATTCAATGAAATTCCATTAATACTTAATCGATTTTAGTAAGTTTAAAATTATCTGGAAAAATTAATTTTTTTGTACACGAATGAAATTGATTTTTATTAAAAAATAATTCATTTTGTTAATTAATTTAAAAGAAGTAGCTTTTTTTACTAATCTTAATGTAAAATAAATATTCACACTTTTCGTGTCAAATTTGAATCAGATAGTTTTTAATTTTTGATGTTGTATTTTTTAATGTCAGTAACAGCTTCAGTAATAATAAAAAAATTATGAAAAAGTTTATTTTAAATTATAACTTTTGCAACAATTAATAGCATTTAAATTTTACTCTCATGATATTAATTTTTATAATTTTTAAGCGTTGTTATATTATCCTCAAGTATATATAGATTAATTATGCATCTCATCGAACTTTATAATATTAACTATTTAATAGGTAAATAAATCGCTTGACTTAATTCGTCAAGTTCGATTGATCTTAGCTTGACTTTTGAATTTAATTTTATATTATATGAAAAATTAAATTCTTAATATAAGTTTTATATATGATTTCCGGATTAAGTTTAGTTGATCAAAGCTCATTGTTTTTGTTAAAACATCTAGGACAATTAATTTTATATATTTCGTTATTTTTTTTTTTTTTATATTATTTATAATATATATCTTATTCCTGTACATTCCCCCAAAAGTTCCCCTATTTGATTTCGTACAATTTTCAGAGCAAAATTCTCAGTTCCAAGGCAATGATGACCGGACCGGATTTTATTCTCCTAGGGTGTCCAATTATTCCTCGATTCCACCGCTCATCTTCTCTCTCAGCATACACGCTGACGTATACAAAATTATTTGGAAAGTCCTCGGCGAAAGTCGCTTTGATAAGCGACCCGGGCTTGTGTGTACACGCAAGCATGGAGAAGCTTAACAAATGGGAAGGGAAGACTGTGAAATCGGTGGTATAAAGGGCGAGTGAGCGACATCCGATCGAATGTTTTGCCAAGTGCGGAATAATTTGTCGAGCTCTTGTTTCTCTCTTTTTCCCGTGTCGCGGGTCCCTTTCGAGTGACAAAATTTCCAAATTGTCCTGGTTAGCTACGGACGTACACCCTCTTTTCCCTTCCACCACGTGATTTGTAGGGGATGGCTTCGAGACGAGCTAATATATCCCAGGAGACACGATTGGGCACGCAGCTTTTCTTATGACAGACTG
The DNA here is from genome assembly GCA_018907245.1 of Eupristina koningsbergeri. Taxonomy (NCBI): domain Eukaryota; kingdom Metazoa; phylum Arthropoda; class Insecta; order Hymenoptera; family Agaonidae; genus Eupristina; species Eupristina koningsbergeri. Next base: position 3,747,556 of record JACCHV010000035.1, read on the forward strand.
TGTTTTTTTTTGCAGATTTCCATCTTTCATTGCATTAGTTACCGTTCGCAATTTAAATGCTTTCTGTTTTGACACCGATCAGAACTCTATTATCCTTCCATTTCTTTCTTTTATTTCATTTCTATTCAATTAGTCATTTTTTTCATTTACTCGCGATCAATCACTAGGAAAGAAAATAAATACTAGTTACTCTCCTACAAGGAAATCGTTCAGACAATACAGCATTTCTAACAAGCTCATCTGCATTTTTCACTTCATATATTTGAAATTAGCTTTTGGATTATTTAAAGATTACTATAATATAAGAAATATTTGGTATATATTCTTTGTGGTAAAATATAAGTTGACGTTAAAATATTATTATATATATACATATTTGTTGTACAATTTATGGCAGAAAAAGTACTTTAAAAATTCGTAAAACTTTAAACATATAGCTAAAAACTTGTTTATGATAGTATAATAATCCAACGATCGATTATAAACATTTTAAACCTATTAAAAAAGTTTATATTTAGTTAAATTTAAGAACAATTACATCTACTAAACAAGAATGAACATTTAAAAAAAGAATTGTTATTCAAGTCATTATTCTATGTATTTTATAATATAATAATTCTATTTTATCGCATGAACATTAAAACAAGACTAGTTTTTTTCTTCGGTCTAATTTTATACGATAATTAGCACATGAATTAGGTACTCTCCTGATTAAATCTGATTTCCACTTTTCTTTAGTCTTTCACTACTTTTTTCCTCCATTCCCTCGTCTCATCCTCTCTTATCATTCTCTTAAATAAAGCCCTATTCTGTGTCTTACATTTTTTTTAACATATAAAAAAGCCATATCAGTTTCTTCTCCATCCATACCTTGGCTGACCCGTGTCTCTCTTTTTCTCTTTATCTTTTCCCGTTTCACCATAAGGATATTTTACCCCGGGCCAGAAAAATAGCGGGCGTTGGTCTCTTCTCACCCTATTTTCGTCCCTGCCCTTATAACTGAGAAAACAGCCACGATCTCGCGTAATAAAATTTCAAGACACAGAGAGATAAAGCGATAGAAAGAGTAAAAGAGAGAGAGAGAGAGAGAAATTGAGGATGATGGCGAGGGTTAAAGAAAGAGCTGTACGCGCACCAATCGACCTTCGGATCACTTCGAATATTGAAAAAGATACTCGAGGAACTCGAAACTTCCCTCCCACTTAGCCCCGTTGTTTCCATCGAAGTTGTACGTGCGATTTGTTTTTCTTTCTTTCCCCTCGCACGCACATGCACCGATTCACTCCTCGGAGTTCGAATGCGCAAACTGTTTGAAGTAGCAGTTCTTTCCCCCCCCCTTTTTTTTTTAACGCAAGTGTGACCCTGTTTTGGTTGCGGGGGTTGATATTGCAGGAGAGATTCCAGATAAAAGCTGCTCGAGCAGAAGAGCTTTTGGTATTTGAGTGTGCACTCGATGCTCCTTTTATTAAGAAGGCCATTTTTGATCTTTTATTTCGGGGAGATTAGATTTTGTGTAATTGTGATGTCTAAGGGTGGAGGCCAAGTTGACGAGAGGTGATGCGACGTCGCAGTAAAATGGGGTGGCGTTGAATGGGGCGAGGAAAATGCGTGCTTTTGTGGAAATTCTGTAATTGTTCTTTGAACATTTTAGAGAGCCCAACTGACAGAATCGCTGAAGAGCCTCTACCATCTGTAGACTTATTTCACAATTAGTTGTTTATTGTAATGCGAAAGTATAAAAAGTCATGTAACATTTTCTTTGGTCAAATCTTCAAATCAATTAAAATATCGAAAATTTTAATGATATTTTAATTGAATTACTCTTAGTTCTATTGTGAAAATTATTTGAATTCTATTGAAGGATACACGCGTTATCGACTTTATTTTTTTATTTATATTTATTTTTATTCATAGATTTTATCATATATTAATATTTTACGCATGAATTATTTACCGAAGAATGAAAAACAAATAGTTGATTAAATTTATGCTTAATTATATTTGTGAAAGAGCATTGACTAAATAAGCATTTAAAGTAAGTATATTTAAAAAAGTAATATTTTAAAAACAGAAAATTTATAAAAATGAATTTGATAAAGAAGAATAGTCAGATACGGGATAACCAGGATTTTTCGTTTATTTTAATGTATAAATTAAGCTTTGAAGTAAAAACGATTTATGAATATTTCAAAAAAATTTTTATAATCAAGCAATTTAAATTGAGTTATCCCAGTGTTGTAAGAGTTTATTAAATTTTTTATTTAAATATTTTTGGTGTATTTATTTTGTTCGTGTGTTTTGATTATTTATTTGGGCTTCTGAATTTTTTTGGGAAAAAATTACACAAGTCATAAAATATATAAAATTCTTAGCCAGGATAATTAAAAGAAGGAATTCATCCTAGGAGTTTCCCCAGGTTCATTATAAGAAAATTACCGCGATACCCCTAATATGCATTCTTTCAGAGTAAATTTGCCTTGAAACATCAAAGATGCCTCTTCATCTTACTAGAAAAAGGAGGAAAGAAATAAAGTACAATTTAAATTTGCATTTTAGTTTCACCTTTGAGTACGGTACAACCACCATCACCATCCATATCACTTGGTGTCTTGCAAAAGAGAAAAACTGAATAATCGGGGGTGCTTAATTTAACGGTCCTCTATAAATTTCTAAACGCACACTAAAGCTTATCAGTACGGTCTTGGCGCACCGGAAACGAGTCGCAGTCTCGAAGGCTAATGGAAATTCGCTCTGGTACTCACCTCGGATGCTGCGATCTGGCCTTGCTGTTGCGAATGTAGAGGACACTGGTGACGCTTACGACGACCAAGATAAGTGCACAGGCACACGTAGCCGCGATGTAAAAGGCGCCGTTTCCGTTTGTCAATGGACCAGCCTCCAGCCTCACCGAGTCGTTCTTCGACTGTGTCCGGATCCCTGGAATGATTGTCAGGGTCGTTATATCCGTGATATAAAGCATATTCTATTTTCTAATGTTTGGGGAGTTGACTCGATTGCTCGGCACTGGCTATAATCAAGACGCGACTCAACGCCTCTTCTGCCATCATCTCAATGCTTAAAGCTACATATTTAGGATTTTTATTGTGAATGTAATATTATTGTCAACTATCCATCAGGGACATATTTCGCTTTTATTGTTGACATAAAATTATTCCAAAAATACCCATTCGAGACGTATTTCATAGCAGGGCTGTTTTTCCTTTTAATATATGGAGTATCCAATAAGTAATTTCCTTATCTACTCGTTCTCCATACATACATGTATACGTATACTTCGCACGGACTAAAATATAAACAGATACTTGAGATATTTTATTTAAAAAATTTAGAACTGTTAGATTAAATATTTTTCAACAAAAAAATTGCTTATTAAAAGTAAATAAAATTCCTAGTTTTACAGAGTTGTAACCTCATTGTACCAAACTTACAAAATTAAAAGATAAGCAAGAAAAAAAATCGAAAAAGTTGTATTTTTCTTGTAGATGTATATTGCGCTTTCCAAGTTTGATTAGAACTGATTTTCTAAAATTGTGTTTTTGTTAAGTAGACGTGAAAAGCATTTTCGAAAATTCAAGTTCGGATAGTACAAGATATACAGTGGATACAATCCACGTAGAGCAAATAGTCGTAAAAATGTATTTATCCAAAGAGTAAAAGTTACTTACCCAACTCGAGGTTTCTTCAATGAGACAGAAAATTGAATCCACGGAAAGAATCTTTTACATAAATATTAAAAAATATTGTTACATTTTCAGTCATCATGATAAAAAATAAAAATGGAGCTTTTTAAGTGGTCTCGTTATTAAGGAGGAAAGAGTGACAAGTTCTTTCGAAGAGAAACCGAGAGAGAGAGATAGTGAGAGGGGGGGAGGGAGGGAAGGACGGAGCAAAGCGAACGAATAGAGTCGGGATTGGAATATACAACGTGCGATGGAGACAGAGGAGAGTTGGATAAGGAACGAAAATTTTGGAAGAGACGAGAAAAGTTTTGAGCTCAGAGGCTTTGATCGGTACCTACATCTTTGTCCGGTGGCGATGCATTTTTCGCTCCTGCCCTGGAGGCACCGGGACGGAACTCAAAGATTTTCTCATCTAACGAGTTCCGCGCGCGACTTGGCGCCTTTTCCTCCCCCTCCCCCCGCCCCGCCCCCCCTACGCCTCCCGCACCGCCTTTCCTGCTCAGTCGAGCTTTTTTATCCAACGCACTCTTTATCGCCCCTCATGGATTTTTACGCTCAAGAAAATCGAAGGCTCGCGTTGTTCTTTTTTCCGTAGTCTCGTTCGCCTCCCGAACGGGTAAATAACGCGAGGCAAATGAAGTGTACCGACTGGAGGAAGGAAGGAAGGAAAGCGCTTCGACAATCCAAGCTTAATTAGTTTTAATATAAGGAAGAAAGTTGCGTAAAGGCTTCGGATACAGCCATTTTTACTTTTTGTTTTTCTGAAGGAGCGATTTGTCGGCAATTTCAAAGTTTCGCTTTCATTTGCTCGAATTTTCTTCTTGCTCAATAATGTATTTACGCTTTGAAAACTTATTTATCAAGATACTTTGTCATTCAAACGACTAATTTTTCTTCTAAAATTTAACAAGATGATTTTATTGCTTCTTTAGCATTTCGATTTTTACGAGAAAATTATTAAAATTTCCACCGGGAAAGAGTATTTTGCGTTATCAGCAATTCTTTCCGAAAAGTGAGAAAATGAAAATGTGTACTTTCAAGAAAAACCTTATGCAAAAAATGACTAAAGCTTTTAGATGTGGCAATGTAGTATTTTGTATTATTCAGCCCGTCGATTCATGCTACTACAACTGAAAATTGTGATTTCTTCAATCTTTATCGTCAAAATGACGTGAAGTGCTCGTGGAAAACTCTTTCATACGTAACAAGCATAAAATATATGACTATGCTCTGTATATATAATACAACCGGCACTAAACCATGCTTTTACTTTTATAAAAATGGTAGTGTTTCAATCTTTTAAGATTTTTTGCGAATACATTTATTTTTAATACTCGTAATAACATGTAAAATCTATCTTCATATTGGTTTACTTCTTTCGTACAAACACGGGTATATATTGTAGTAATCTATTTACTTAAAACTAGTATAAATTTCAATGATAAATAATATTATGAGTTTTATAGAAATGAATTTAAATTTTTATTTAAAATATATATTAAATTGAATTAATATTTTATATTTAAATATATGTGTTTGTTTCTATTTTATGAAACTATATTACATTCCTTAGATATTTTAATCAAAATTGTGATTTCCTTTGATTCTAACATTAATAAATTTAGGTAAACTTAAGAAGAAAATATTAAATTATTAATATTTGAATCCAGTTTTCCTAATATGCATAAAGAAGATAAAATATTTGATACGGCTAAATAATTTGAATTTTCATCAAGCGCATATTTCATTGTATATATTAAATACACATAATATCTATTTCCATAATTAATATTTCTCTCTTTATAAATATATTTTAAATATTTCTTCTATACATCTGTACGAATTCGGTGGAAAAACGTATATTGAAATTTTCTTCAATGCGTTCATTTCAAAATATGTTAGTTCAGCGATAATTCCTCATCGACTAAAATTCAATACTTTCATTTAATAATTAAAAAAAACTATCGAAAGTGCTATGGAGTTCAATCTGACTAGTATTACCTTACTCTTTATCGAAATATAAAAAAGAGAGAAAAAAGAAGTACACCGGTATTATTCATTTTCTTGCAGCAAACTACTTTGTACCTTGACGCTTTTGCGCTTTCCTCTCCTCAGAATAGGGAAGCGCAAAAGAGTCAAGGGTGAGAAGAATGAGGGATGGAAGGGGTGACGAGGAAAGGAAAATGAGAGAGATAGAGAGGGAAACATCTTTATCGCACTTATTTTTCTCTCTGTCGAATCCGCACCTCTTGTCGAATAAAATCGAAGCCCCATAGTGCGGCGCGCTTAGTCGAGTAAATAATTCGCTCGTGAACGAGATGAACTGGCACAGAAGAAGGAGCAAGAAAGAGAAAGAGAGGGAGAGAGAGAGAAAAGGAAGGGGGGAGAGAAAGAAAGACAAAGAAAAGAAATAAGGAGAGAGACAGAGAGAGAGAGAGAGAGGGAGAGAGAGAAAGAGTGATAATGCTTAAGAAATATAAAAGCAGGGCAGAAGAAAACCGGTCGAGTGCTCGAGCAAGTGAAAATGCGTCGCGGAGAAAGTTAAATAAATCGCTGCGGGATCATAGCGCCCAACAAAACTGTAAAAGCAACTTCAGGGTTAAAAGAAGTTATTTTTTTCAACGTTTGAGTTTTCTTAGAGGTTGGTTTTTGAAAAGCCAGTTGGACAAATTGCTGAACGAGCGGTGAGCTCTAGCCCTTTCACGTGTAGGCGAAAAATTATGAGATACTTCGCGCTTACTCCTTACCTTTTATGCATCTGAAGAAATAGAAATAGCTTGTTGATTGTAAGTTTGACTGTGAATTTGTAATGATTACTTTTTTTATTCAAGAAATGCTTGTAGAGTTGATGATATTTATTGGTCTTTTACTTTTATTTTATAAAGAGTACAGAGTGAAATTAACAGCTTTATTCTTATAAAAATATTTATAAAATGTACAAATATTTGAATTTGAACAATATCATTATTCTTCAATAGTTTCAATTTTATATGTACGATATATATTATTTTCTTTACTTCTGTATTGTATTCTTTAATTATTGTATAATTTATCGATAATATAAAGAAAAAATGCAACAAATATGAAAATTGATATAATGTTGTTGATAATGTATTTAAAGCGACACTCGTATGTTCGTACGAGTGTCGCTTCTATTTGCATACAATATAGAGATTTATTTGTGAACAAATAATTAAAAATTTTGAGGTATAATAATAATAACGGATGAGAGACGTGTGACTTTTAAGCTCGAAATCCAAACGCAAGACTAATTAATGATGCAATATATTTCCCGCAGCATTGAATCAGTGAAAACAGTCACAACTCAACGGCGGACGGGTGGGTGTTTGTTGGAAACGCACGGATTTTCACTCCTATGAGTAAACAGAATTACGATAAACCATTTTAAATCAAAGGATTTTGCGATGCGGGTAGGTAAAGCCTCTACAGACCGGAAAAACTCTATAATTTATTCCCGAGTACAGAGGCATTCTCATTTTCGCACGCAGGTACTACAAACAAACCTCGAGCTGTCGCGCGATACCCCGCTATTGTCGAGCGACTAGCACCTATAATTCTCTAGCACTCGCCTCCACATTCCATCGGAGAGGGGTGCGAGGGGGTTGAGACAAGGGCACGAACAAGCGCCGCGATAGCGCGTAAAGAACGAATTGGCCGGCCGCTAACACGCACGAGCTAAACCTGATCCGAGTAGCGACAGTGTGGGTGTGGTCAGACGTGGACGCGACTGGGACGGATTTCGGAAGGTCGGGGGTATGTGTGCGTGTGTCGATGGTCTTTCACTGGAATCCAAAGCAAAGGATGGATTAATGCACGTCTTGTGAATTTTGCCCACGATTTCCTTGATAGGTGAATTCCATAGTTTTCAATTTTTTTTGCTGCACCCTCAGGATTTGATAGGATAAATTATTAGAAATTAAAGAGAATTAAATTGATTGAGTCATTTTTTTTAGAATTGCGTCGGTATACTGAAATATAGTAATAGAATTATATATGTTTAAGATTATCGACTGCAAGTATTTATTTTCGCTTATTATTCCAAAAATTTATTTTTAAGCTTGACACAATTTAGTTTAAATTTGATTTCTTATATGAATGTGAATAAAATTATATTCAATTTTTCATATATCATGTAAGGATAAAATATTTGTAAAAATTTATAAATTTTTAATACATTGGGAATTATTTATTAAAGAATATCTACTTTATTTATTGGATATAATTCAATTAAAAAAATATAGAATATAAATACTCACTGAATATTTATATCGGACATTAACAATCTCATTTATAATAGTATTTTAATAAATTATCATTAATTTACTTATGCTACATTTAAACATAAAACTTTCTAGTAATTTATGTTATAATAGAATTGTAAAGTAATTACATTAGATAATATTATATTATCATAATTAATGATGTATAATGCATAAAATATTACACAACTACTTAATAATACAGATACTCATAAAAATAATAATTAGCTGAGAACAAAATTAGTTATTTTTTGCGGCCTTTGTTATTTAAGAGAAAAATATTTGACAAAGAAAAATGTCGGTTTTTAGAAATTTTGATCAAATTTCGTTAAAAACAAATGTGTATTTTTCATAAAAAAAAACGTTTTTAAATTAGTTGACCAGATTTCAATTGAGAGATATTAAAAATTGTGTAGGATTAACAATGAAAGAGTATTCCGACAAAACTTTTCTTTTGGTATATCTTTGGTAATACTAGATCGAAAAATAAAAATTATTTTATATCGTGCAATTACTACAGCATATTAAATTTCGCTAAATATCCACTTAAAGAAACTCATCTCCAATAAGTACAAAAGTTTACTTTCCCAAAGAATACTTTAAGAGTATCAACAAAATAAAAGATGAAAGAAATATCGTAATAGCGGAGGAATATAGTAAGAAAAAAGCGTATGTGCTCGTTTATCCCCCTCGTGTTCTTTATGGCGCGCGTCGTCGACAGCTAATCTAAAGACCAGCTCTATTAAGCTCTCGTTTCGTCTCTCTCGCGCTCTCTCTCTCTCTCTCTTTATTTTTTTTTTTTTTTTTCTATCCTTCACCCACCCCCGACTAACTTCCATTCTTCTGTGACCCACGAAATCACGCATTTTCCTATTGCGGCTAAATTCAACGAAATATCTCCTCTTATGATTTCGTCCTGTAGGAGAATTAGAGGAGCCGACTATCGGGGATTCATCTCCCAATATCCCGGCGGCTGAAGAGCCTCTCGAGCGCGAGATTCGATTATTTTCGACAGTCGGCCTCGAAAGATAAGAGGGAGTCTGCAGAATCCTACTTTCAACAAGGGAAAAAGCAGAATCCGTGCGGATTTTCCAACACTTGCGCCAATAAAAGGCGAGTCGCGCGCAAAACTAGGAAATAAATCTGACCGAGTGCTTTGCTGCACTACTTTCTCACCGAATTATTGGAGCTGATAGTCGTAAAGTGTCCTAGGAACGTCGGATCGGAATTTGGCTCTTCTCGTGTTAACACTTATAAAATGTCTTGTTTATTTATTATGACCTTGTGCATTTAATTCTGGCTCTAAACTGAGTATGCATACCAAGAATTCTCAATTGGTTTCTATATTATGTCGAATGCAAATGCATTTGTAGAAATAACAAATTTCGAAATATAGCATTTACATTTAAAACAGTATTAAAATTTACAAGATAAATGAACAACATCATTAATTTAAAAAAAAAGGAATTTAAACCAGTGTGGACAGTTCTATAGTATACTTAGCTAGATACGTTCCTTTGGCAATATTTAAGATTCTTTATACGGGCAAACAGTTATTAATGCGTCTGAAGATCATACAGCTTAAAAATTGCGGCAAAATATAAAATTACCAAAAAGTGCATTACACCACAAAGGGAATGTAGGTCATAGAGCATAGTGGATGCTAACTTTTAATGTTGGCGCAATGATGTTGACGTGTGCTTCGGATCAGTGTTTGAATTGTTCGAAGCATAAAATGCTGGGCGAAGGGTAGCAACTTCACATCGATGTCTCATTTTGAACTTTCTTTCCCGATCGCTCATCCCTTGCACGGTAAATTCCCCATCCACTCTTCCGTGTAACAAGATCTAACACCTCCCTTCGCCCACCCGAGCCCCCCCCCCTCCGCCGCCACCGGTTCAACTGGAATTTCATTCCTTTTATCGAGCACAAGAGACGGGAGCACGTCGCCGGTCCCCGAGTTCGTAAAGTCAGAGAAAGCCTTGATCCCCGTTGTCTCGAGGAATATTTCTCAGGTCGCGAGTACTCAAGAGTTATAAAATCTCGTCCTCGCAGAAGAAGCGGAAGCCGGGAGATTTCATTTGCCGCGACAGATCGCTTTTCGTCGTACCGACTCCCCGTAATCGGATCCGAATCTGCGTCTGTCAAGCCCGAGCACGGCGGAAAGGTGGAAGGGGCCTCGAGCTTTTCCTTTCGCTTTTCCCGTTTATCCGCACCTCCGATGTCCGCCTCCGTCGATTTCCGCTTTTCGTGTTACGGTTTCCTTTTTACCCGTGACTACCCGCTCCTTCAGCTCTTGACGGTTTATCAAAACTTTTTGCACCGCGAACATTTGATGCGAGCTATAATGCTTTCTTGTTCACGTCACAAACATTATAATTTCGAATTTTAATCTTGCAATTTGGCCTTGGAGATTTTAATCAACAGCTTATTATGTTGTCATTACTTTAAATCTTGAGGAAGAGAAGAACTTAATAGAAATTATGCTCTTAATGCGGCGCCATGCATTTAGTAATACCACTATATTTGTCAAAATATTTTATTCTCATCTGTTAATATTTAACTTCAGATATTTAAAAAATATTTCAAATTACATTTAAAACTATATTTTTACAGTGGCTAAATTAATAAAAATATTCAACATTTTTTAAAATGTAAATAATAATCTTTGAAGTAGTCAGCTCGCGTTTGAAACTTTATTTTATAATAAAGAATATTATTTTCATATTATAAGAAATATGTGAATTTTTAAGAAAAAATGCGTTATTATTTAATTTAATTAAAAAGAAATGGAAAATTGTATATTTTTTATTTGAAACGGAAAAATGAAGGATGTGAATTTTTAACGCGAACAATAATATCTAGAAAATATAATTTCTTCGATTCTTTTAATGATTTGGTTAAAAATTTCATAATTAAAGATGTCACAGGTTTTACCTTATTCAATAAAATTTAATCAAGTGTTTATGCTAAAAAATTCACGAAAACATTTCTCTTGATTATTGAGTTTTTATTTTATTTTACGAAAAAAGTAATGAAAATTGTAAATGAAAATTAATAAAATATTATTGTCAGTAAGATATCGCGACGCAAGTGCTCAAAGTTTATTCGAAATGCTTTTGTAATACTCTGATAAAGTAGATTAGGTGAAGATTAATTGAATGATAAATATGGCACGACCACAAGTCCTCATTTAACGTGCATTAAAATTGAAGTATTGGTAAGGTAACGTGATGAAGGAAGCCAAAAAGCATTAAACATGCATCAAAATACGTAAAGGTATTGAATACAAGAGATTTAAATCAAAGAAGTGCTTTTATGTCCTGATAATCCGGCGTGCAGAGGATCAGGAGTGTTCGACATAAAACACTTGAGAAATAGTAAACATTATTAGAAGGAATAGCCTCGTTAAATCCTCACCTTTCATGCATATCTTGTTCCTTTTGAAGGCAAGAACCGTGTCATTGTATTTAGTCTCAGATGGAGCGGTGACGTTGAGCTTTAACGAGAGCTTTATCTCCGCGCTCTCGAGTCCCGAGCAAGGCAGTCTGATTGCAAAGACTTGCTGGCTGATGGGTACAAACCCTCTCGAGGAGACATTCACTTTCGGGGGCAAGAGCGCCATCTGTCCGGGCCCGTACGCGGGTGCTCCTCTCGTGTCGTAGTCGAGCATCATCGAGTAAGCCAACTGCAACAAAGCAAAGTCCACTGTTCAATATGTCTTCCTTTCTCGGGGAATGTAATCGTTTATGGTTTATGGTTGGGTGCCATGGCTTTTAAAGGAGATGTGTCGGCGCGAGCTTTAATGCTTTTATTTTAGAGCTGCACGTGGTATTTTTTAATTTTCTTGGCATTCTTCTAAATGGACAGTCCATTCGTAATTAAAAATCTCTCAAAGCCTGCTCCACGTACTTTTATACAGTTTTGAAATTTCATTTTCTTGTTGAATTTTTAATTAACGGTAGTAATTGTATAATTACTTTTTCACGTATTTATTTATTTCAGCAAAACTTGTTTGATATGGACATTTAGAAACTTTTCGTAATTACAAACGTTCACATTAGTATTTTTATTTACAAACCGTTGAAATTAAAAAGAATTTTTTTAATTTATTGTACTTATTGTACGAGTTTTACATGATTTATATTATTGGAATGTTAAAAACAAATATTAAAAAATTGTTAACTTATTTTTTTATAGTTATTTTATTCATTTATTATTATACTTAGAAATATATTTTGGCTACTTGTAGTCGTTTTAACAATAATATTAAAAAATTATAAATATTCTTTAAAAATAATTGTAACTTATAAAAAAATTCAGTATACAAGTTAAATATATAGGTGTATGGCAATATTTGCTGTATCTGTCTAAAGTAATTGGACAGTTACGTTTGCATGTAGATATTATCTTATACTTTAGCATTAGCAAGCTTCGTAAAGAAATTTTTTTCAACATTTTCAAGATTTATAACTGAGCGAACGATGTAAATTTCAAACTTTTCAGCCTTTAATACAAATTGCCACGTATGAGCAATTTTTCTCCTTAAATTGATTATACAACTAATTAAAAAATTACCCGAGAAACTTTAAGTAAACTTAATTGTCTCAATAATACGTGTGTGTACAAATAAATAAAGATAACATTCACGTTTTATTTAGATAAATCTTAAATTAAATCATCATGAGAAGTGTTTCAAAATAATAAATTCTTTTTTCATGAATTTTATTAAATTGTACAGGTTATGAACTTATAAATTGCAATAAAATTTATCGTTATGATGATAAATTGCGCAGAGTAAATTTTAAAAATTTCGTGTAATAATTCGCAATTGAGGTAATAAATATCTCTGACTATGACGCTTTAGAGAATAGAATCCTCCTGAAGAATTCCAAAGGAAAACCATCGGAAATCTAAGCTCCATGATATGAATTCGCCAGCCAATTTATTCACACACGCGTGCGTGATGGTATTTTCGGAAGCTCGGAAGCTCGGAAGCTCGGAATGTCGAGGTCTCATACCCCTCCCTCATTTCCTCGCGCCAGAAAACTCCGTTTCCGCCGACAGCGGGGATCGTCGCCGTCGCCAACGAATTAGCTTTGAGCAAAGAGAACAAGGAGCCAATAATAAAACGAGAAGACAAACTCGATTAATTACGAGGGAGGTAAATTAATCTAAGCACCGCAGGCCGACTCTCTCACGCCTAGTTTTTTTTCATTAAGACACGGAAAGTCGGCAGGAACGGACTTATCGCCCGTTCCTGTAGCCGGGGCATTCAGTCACCGAGCGGACTCCTGCGTGTCTCGAAACACTTGAGACACGCCAGGTCGTCGCGTGAAGGCTCGCGGCGCGGGGCTCCGATGGGTCGCGGCCCGGTGGGACGCGCCGAGATCGCCCCCCCCCACCCCCATGATGACCCCGACTTTCCTTCTTCACTCCGTTCTCGGGAAACTCGCTTTTCTATTTTCACTTTTTTTATCCCCTGATTGGGGGCAATCGATGCGATTAACGGACACTGTCAACCGACTTGGAGAAGCAATTACTCGGACATGATTGTGGGTATTATTCTTAGTTGCACCCAATACCCGTCTTTGCTACAATAAAATATTTCATCAGCTTATGTGCTCACTTGCTTTAGTCTTTATTTTGTTCTTTTATGATGAAATTTGCGCTAATTACGCTCCCTCCATTATATACACAACTTTTTGCGTGTTTATTTATTTTTATTCTATTGGATCGAGATTTCAAAGTTTTTATGGGATTTATCTACCTGAACTTGAAGTCCCATAGGATGCCGATATATTTGTAAATGTTATATACATAATCCTGGAATTTATCTCAGAACTTAGTTCAGATTTTTATTTTGCGGAGATAAAATTTATTGTACTTTTATGATTTATGAGTACTGGGAAGTATACTTCTCACGAAAGGCTAAAAGGCTAAAGAGGTTTTATCACTATACGCTGAAAAATGATTCATTTGAAATACTTTTCACGATAAAAATATAACGTATATAATTAAGTTATAAAATGACTTTGTAGCTCAGCAAAAGTAAGTGCAAGTTGCCTTTCTTACAGTACATGATTATTACTGAAAGAACTTTATAATCATATATTGTAAAAGACATTTTTTTTAAATCACAGAATAATGTATGATCAGTTGACTTCATACAGATTAACATGCATTATATATATAGATTTTTAAATATCGAAGATTTCGTACTAAGTATATAAGGTTAAAAAATTGAAAAACCAGTATAATAATTAAATAGGTATTTTATTCATTATTACTTAAAAATTGTATATAATTTTTTAATAAATTTATTTTATTATTTTAAATTGTAATAACCTTTTAAATTTGATTAGTCCGTTGTGAGGTTTCGTCAAGATTGAGAGTATCGTTGAATTCAGTATTCACTCAACTGCTTACAAATTATAAGTTATTAAATTTCATTGCTGCCAAAATTAAAATTATAATTGTTTAAACATTAATTATGTCTTTTAAGGACAGTTCATCTTCAACATTTTATTAATTATTAAAATCTTTTGCTGCATTAGGAACGTGTAATCTTCACACCTGCCCATTTTCTGCTGAGCTATTGTTATTGTTGTTGTTGTTGAAAAAAAAAAACAATTAAATCATTTTATTTTTTTAAAATTTTTTTTTTTAAATCTAGACAATATTGTACTATGTGCAATTTTAAATAAGAATGTCTAATTATTTTACATTTTAAGATGCTTATAAATGTTTTAAAATTCTAAAAATTATGAAATCTAATACTAGTTTGTCCTTTGTTAAATATTTGATAATAAATCAAGGAACAATGAAAATGAAGAAAAATAATTTGGGCATGTGTGATAAACTAAAAAATATTTTTATTCATATGGAAAATTATTATATCACCGATATAAATATTTTATTCGACTGTGTAAAAAGTGATTTTAATATTTCAAGGGCAAATTAAAAATGTTTAATTTTAGACAAAATATTTTTTTCATAATATACTAGAAATTTTAATCTACTACTTTATTTCTTATTTCGAAAGAATTGTTAAAGTGACATTTGTCGCCTTCAATCAAAGAGAACTTTATACAAATCCAAAAATTTCACAGAGTCTGAATGAAATATTAATCCTAAAGTATAAATGTAAAAAATATGGTAAGATGGTTCAGAGGGTTACAAATTAGTATGCAAAACAGACAAACTTAGAAAATCAAATAATTCGTGATTATAGGTATGATTCTAGATTGTTAAATGGTTGGACGGACAACATTTCTAGTAAGGAAGTTTGAAACCAAAGTTTCTTCGAACAGTCCTATATATAAGATTAGTACAATAAAATGTCTGTTAGTAAGAGCGGATATCTATTGCTTTAAGGGTTAAAGTTTCATAAATTGAATGTTTACATCCAAGAGTATGTTGAGTTTCAATTATTATATGTAATCGTTCAACAAAGTAGTAGTAAAATTAAATAATATATCAATATTGATTATTTGAATTATGTTAACATTAATTTAAAATCAATTTTGAAAGTATTTTTAATTATATAATAAATTTAATTCAAAACTATTAATTCAGATATTCTCAATATAATAACAAATTCAGAAATTCGGACTAATTATTATTAAAATTAATTATTAAAAAGTATAAAAAAATAATGATTGTTATGAAATGATTTTTATAAATTCTTGTGAATATTAATTATCGAATGCCATTTTATGATATGCATTTTTCTTGAAAATATATTGAAAATGAGAAATTGTTTATTGTATAGAAAATTTTCATACGAACCAAACCCCTGATCAAATAATAAAGTGGTGAATCTTAATATTTGATTAGTGGCTTCGAAAATGTTTTTCCTTCAAACTTAATTTAATTTATATTTGTATATACTCGAATAAAGTAATTACATGCACATTCCAAAATGCATCACTCGACTTTTTAGTGGCTCATTCAAACGTATAAAGGTCGTAACGTAGCGGCGATAATGTCGGAAAAGCAGTGACGTTGTTTAAAAACGTGTCTCGCATAAACTTGTGACTTTACCGACTGCATTCTCTTTGATAGTGCGTTTATTTCTGAATTATAATATATGAATAGCAGCTGCATTTAGTGTTTCATCTCCTCGGTTATAAATTCTAGCAGCTTTTGTTGTAAAGCAACTTTTATCGTATGTGATACAAACCTCCTCAAAACCACTCACCCAATCGTATTCAATCTATTCTCTTGGATTTTTCCTTTGTTAATCGTTTACATTGATTTCAATGACACTTTTGTCGTAAAATGTTTTTTAAATTATCGTTAACTTTAATTTTAATTATAGTTAACCATATCAAATGCATGTTGCAATATTAATTGAATAATTTCATCGCTAGTGTACTGAAAATCTATACCATTATTAACGTGTTAAAGAAAACTTGAATTTTAAATATTTTTTCAAACAGCTTTCTTTAAGTTATGTGTATAATTAAAAATATATTATTAACAAATGATTTAAAAACAAGACGCGTATTTTTCATTTATAGTTGAAACAATACTCATTTATTAATTGTTATAAATCATAGTTACAATAATGGTAATTACGATGCAAATAAAATAATAAAATTAGCAAATAAGCCGAGGATGATGATTTCTTTACGCGTGATCTTATTCACTGCGATTTTAAAAGTATCTTGACTTACAATTTATGCATAAAAGAATTTCTTAGCATTTTAATGCAAATTTCTTAAATGTTTTTTCAAGTAGTAGCTTTTTTTTAGGCAATAGGTATGAATGGATTATGGACGTGAAGCATAATCTTGAGGTTTGATTGGGTGTACTTCTTATGTATATGATGCATCAGTACCTCTTCTTATTTATTTTATGCTCTCAGAGCTCATTATTTAAATAATTTAACTTAGGATTTATTTATTCCACAAGTTTTTCACGCAATACTTGCTCTTTTTTCCCCTCATTTGCATTGCGAGAAATTATAATAATTATTTATATTACTTATAATGTGTAGTCTCACAATGGGCTGATAAATATATCTTTGCTCGAATGGTATTTGGCACACTTTTAAGTTTATATGTCTGGAAAGATTACTTAATTGTTTGTATTGACTTTTACAAAACAAAAAATCTGTAAAGTCATGCAATTCCGTATAATATACACGCAATTACTCTGTGATTTTTTTCATTATTTACATATTTTAATAGGGAAAACAACATAGGAGATAAAAATAATTAGTCATACCTTTTTTTAAATAAATTACATGCTATAATAAATATGAATTTAATGGAATACCAGGAGATTTTCTCTATATTGAATATGAGCAGATACCATTTTATATCTTTTTTCAAATGCGTCTTCATGTAGAACTGCTATTTTTTCAAGAATATCTGAGAATCAACAATAACTTTCATTTAATATATAGATCATTACTTTACTTTATTTAAATTTATTTTATTTCCATAATTACCAAAATAGTAACACAATGCATATGTCATTCATTTTGATTTTGTGTTGAATTTCGAATTGAGTATCTTCTTTTTATTGCAATTGTCATTAGTTCACATAATAAACTAATTAATTTCCAAATACCCAAGTAATGGATTATCTCATATAGATAATTAAAACTATATTATATTTTGTTTTGAGGCATTATGAAAACGTAATATATACGTATAAAAATTTTAATTTAGATATTATTTTATTGTTGTTACAATATAAATTGAAATTTAAAATTTTCAAATACAATTATTGGTTATAATTATTACTTTGTACAAATATTTAATTCATATCTTCTTAATTTTTTCCTTAATATTAAAAATGTTAATTTTTATATAAAATAAAAAAAAAGAAATAAGACACTAAATATTTTATTGAAGCATAAATCTGCACATATGATTATCATATATATTATTAATTTTTTTTTGATGATAAAAAACAAAAGTTTATAACAATTTAATGTAAAATAATAATAGAATCATAATGTAATATAAACATAATGTAATAGATATTTAATTATAATTCAATTATGTACAGATGCATTACATTTTTTTAAAAAAATTGAATAAATATTGTATTGATAGTTATATTTCTATATTTAAATATAGTTACTCTGTAAGCTTTTTGCATCAATTTAATAAGCATTTTTTAATAATTTTTAATATTATATAAAGTATTAAGTATGAATATATCTATGATACTGTATAAATAAGCATATATTTTGAGCAATAATTTGTTCACAAATAGATTAAATTATATTAAGACATAAAAAATTTGATCAAAAAATTTTAAACAATTCTATAAATTAATACAATCATCAATTGAAGAAAAGGAACCTATGATTATTAGTAAACATACATTTCTAATTTTTTTCAAAGATTAGTTATTATATGTGCATATATGTGTACGTATACGAATATTATAACCTAATATTATTTACAGTTGATAAAATGTAACCTCATGCTTTGTTTTATTATAA
Source organism: Eupristina koningsbergeri (assembly GCA_018907245.1). NCBI lineage: Eukaryota > Metazoa > Arthropoda > Insecta > Hymenoptera > Agaonidae > Eupristina > Eupristina koningsbergeri. The sequence continues at coordinate 3,766,005 of JACCHV010000035.1, forward strand.
ATATAAATACTTACTTTATGTACCACGTATTTACCAACCCCCATTTATTATAGCAACTTAAAATTTTAATTTCAATGTTTTATAAACGATTAGATAAGCTTCCATTTACTCTGTCTAATTTTTAAAAATCTAATAATCCTTCTTAATAATCCTTTAGATTATTAAGGTTATGTTTGTATTTTTAGATCCAGATAATTATCTTATCTCGTGTATGCTTATTTTTATCAACAATTTACAATGGTAGGTAAATAAAAAAATGCTTACATTTAAATATTTTTTTATGAAAATATTCTGAAACCATTCACAATTAATAGTATATAATTAAGCTGCTGAAGTTAATCGTCAATTTTTTTTTTCTTTAAAATCTTGCGTTAATGGATTTATGAGCAAATAATGTTGTCTGTTACGGAATCATATTCTGCATGTTATTCGTTTTCCTTGTGTCGTTTTACAATATGAACCTTGACTTCTCCTTCCTGTTCTTTACTAAATGTGTCTACAAAAATATACACTTGCCCTAGGAAAAGAAAAATGGTTCTCGCTTACGTAAACGTATGGCGTGTATCTCAAAAAATTCTATCGGCGAGCTCTCGATTTATCTTTTCCGTCACTCTCTCCTTTACTTTTTTTTCATTCCTGTTTCTCGCTTTTGACTCTGCATTTCTTTTTTAACCAACATCGTTTTCCAACATCTCGATATCTCTTTTTTTGAGGCCAATCTTTACAGACGCCAAGTAACTGTCGATGTAATCTTTGCAAGATTTCAGAAGAATAGAGTCAGCAGAATAGGTTATTCATATGATTTATATTGTAATAACATTGAAATTGAACTCGGGAAATGTACAATAAATTGTTCAATATTAAAATATAAAAATAATCTGAATCATTCTGAATCATTTTATTGGAAATGTATATTGCACCATTCAACTAATGTTATTAGACATAAAATTTTTTCAAGGTATACCTAAGCAATAGAATTTTCTCTACAATCATCCAAAATTATCTCGAAATCTTTAATTTTATATTATTTTTATTGTTATAATGAAAGATTTGTAAATTGGTTAATTTTGAAAGCATTCCATTTTAGATACTATTAACGTTAGTATTGATTTATTTGTTCTTAAGTTTAACATCCATTTTTACACATTAATTTGAATCTTTAATCTTTACATTTTATGTATGACCAAATATGAAATTGGAAAATACATAAATTAATTAGATATACTGTAAAATTATAAAATACTAATAGACTATTAATTATTTATAATAAGCTTATAATAAACCTTTGTGGTGTTAATACATATGTATTTGGATTGTTCCTAGTGTAAGCCTATTTTTCTAAGCCATCCAATCACTTTACCATAATGTTATAATTTTATCATCTTGTAATTATGAGCAAGATTTAATTATATTGTATTACATATATCACTCTAAAAATATATAATTAAGAACAGTAGTAATAAATTAAAGTAATATCAAATTTCCAATTTACTATTTAAATCTTTGATTGCGTCTGAATTAAATCACTAACACAAACGCACATACTTAGTATTGTTATGAAATAATTAGGTAATTCTTTTTTTATTTTTTACGAGTACTTTAGCCTCAGTGTGGATTCACAACTTGTTTTATAATGTATCATTTGACTTACGAGGATGCATTATGTATTTGCTTTTTTAACATTAGGATTGTATTTCAATGCATGTCTATAAAACGCGCGCACACACACACACAACATGCAAATAAAATGGAGGATTATGAGCCACGGACTTTATCCATAATTTTTCCCTATAATGCCATCTCCGATGTATTCATGTAATAGCGCAAAAATGTTTGTTTAAACCATGTCGGTACCTCGACGCTACGTGTGCGTTTCTCCTTCTCCCCCTCTTTCTATCACTCTATTACTCGTCTCCTCTCGCTCTACCCTGCGAGCTTTCCCGTAAAAGCTTTGCACTGTGTTTGCAGAACAAACTTTACCTTTGCCGGGCACTATACATCCATTCATTTGGTTTCTCCCTCGCACGCCAGTTTTCCCTTTCTTGTGCTTTGCGCTTTTCCTCTCGTTCGATGTATTAAAGCCCTGAATTTGCCAGGGTTAACGAATTTCTTTTTTCTCCTCCTTTTATAAAGCTTTCAATTTTTTTTACTCCGAGACTTCATTCGTTTTTACAAGCCTCGCGGGGGGGGGGCAGGAAGGGTAAATTCACTTAAAGAGTGGAAACTGTTTTTTTTGCACATTTTTACTCCTCTATTATAAATTCACATTAGTAATAAAATTTTTAGATTTTGCATGAGTCATGTGCTATTGGATATCCATTTTTAATCTTTTTACATTTGGATTGAATGTGTGCGAATAGAAAAGTTTAACATGCGAAAAAAAGCAAAAAAAAAAAAAAATGAGTTTTCTATTACAATTTCATTTCTTTTCTTAATGAAAATTATTTTTCAAAATAACCTTGTAGATGTATTAAGTATATTATACACATACATACTTAAGAAGACAATTAATAATTGAATTCAATGCTTGAAAAAAATATTGGTAGATTTAGATTATTTATTAGAACGCAGATTAGTTATTTAATTGAAAATTATCCTCAATTACATAATGAAACATTGAAAGTAAATTGAGTATGTAACCTTCTCAATTTTTCATTATTATGTAATGTACATACATGAAACAAAATAAAATATTATTTTATAATAAATTATTAATATAGAATTGCATTTATAATTCAATGGAACTAATATAATATTATTTTCAAACATAAACAATTTTAATATTTATCTTTAAAATACATAATATCATAAAATTAGTATTTATCAATTGTGTAATGCAATTGCATTTCTAAAATTCATTTTTTAGTATGCAAATTAATATTCCTTTTAATTTTAATATTCGATACATTAAAAATTTAGAACGTACTTTTATAAATAAATTGCAACAAATTCACAAAAATTATTATTTAAAAATTATGAGATAAATAAAATGTCAAATTAAGTATTTAGATTCGTTAAATTTGTTTACACTTTCGAGGAGATCCTTAGTGTGAATAAGTAACATGTTTTAAATAAACATTTTTATGTTTGTTTACGTATTTTAATTCCGGAGAAATCGGCATTATTTATAGCGAATTTTTGTTTATTATGATGAGACATTTGAAAAAGTGTTTCAATCAATATATGATTTTTAAGGACTCCATGTAGTATGGAAAGGAAAATGAAGCAAGTATTTATTATTATGGACATGTGTACATCACCAAACTTTATTAAATGGATAAATGCTATTAACGGTAATGTAGTATAAGGTAATAAGGTTAGCAATTATTGACTGTGTCCTTCAGGTATTTTCGCGCTTTACGCCATGAGCTGCGGCGCTCATGCAGCAAAAGAGCAAGCCGTGCAAGGTATAGTTGGTAAACAATGAAAATTCCGAAAACGATGAATTATCGATAAAGGAAGTTCGGAAAAGCGGTTCTCAAAGTTCCGATTCTCGAAGAGCCGATATCAAAGCGGTGACGCCGCTCAAAGAGAGTAACGCACGTCACGCACTCCCGCATGACAAAAGCAGGAAATCAAATTAACCGCAGCCCCCGACGATAGACCCCGGGAATCATCCCCCTGACGTGTGGGAAAAACACAAGTGAACCCCGGGCGGATTGATGGCCGAGGCGACGGAGGAATTGCTCGGCTCCTCGACTCCTGGAGGAAGGCACGCGGCTCACGTGAAAGCTCGTCTCCGCCGTCCTCTTTTTTCCGCGCAATAACGAAATGCCATTGGCTCCCCCTCCTCGAGGGTCGCGAGAAAGTTACGAGTTTACGCTCTGATTCGATTGCTCGAACTCTGGCATCCCCGGGATTTGCGACGACTCGCCGTCGCGGCCACGGGAAGAAATTAAATTCGAGTCTTTGATGGAAGCGCACGCAGGGCTTTCCGAGATTGGCTCGTCGGGAATTCGTTAACGATCCTCCGAAATTACGGCCGTCCTTCGCTTACAATTACCCTCGACCCCCTCCCCCTCCCCCCGCCAGCGCCAACGAACTATGCGATAAGGCGTCTTTGCTCCGATCGTCAGACACTTATTGGACTTTTAAACGGGCGACTTCTTTACACCCCCGCCTCTCCCCCCCCAACCACCAACCCCCGATGGCTCCCGGAGCTTTATTGACGTCTGATTGGAGCTGTGGAGACTGCGGAACACGTGTGCAGGATCACTTGTCAATTTCATCTGCAGTGGCTCGTGTCTACGAGATCTTTACACGCCATCCCGCTCGTCACGCACTATCTGCATCGATTAATTACGTGCTCTGACATTTCCAAACTGATATCTCACAAAGACATCGCTCTAATAAATAATAATGTGTCTTCTTGGCTGAATCTACTGAAAAACTTTAATAACAATCTGTTCATCTCCACTGAAATGTGCTCAAAATATTATTGGATACTTTGTGTCTGCACTCTGCTAAAATGTCCCACAGGCCTATGTCTTCCTTTTTTATATGGATAACTTTATACACGAAGATAAAATATTTACTTTAGTCTCGAGTACATGTAATAATATTACTCGGCAAACGAAACACGATTTTTCGTAACATTCGAATGTGAAAATGTTTCATATTAATATTTCACACCAAGTAATTTAAACTTTTATTAACGTTGTAATTCGTGGCACATTTAATTTTTTTTTTACAAGACATATCATATAAAAGACGTAGAAAATGAACAGCAAATTTAAACTCTGTCGATTACAAATTTGGGTTTTTCGTTTGAAATTTTTGTGGGTAATGTCTTTGAAATTTGAACATTATTAGAGCTTCTGAAATATAAAAGTGCACTGATCCGAAATCCGATTTCTTGTTGAAATTTTTTTTCAATGCAAATGTTGTTACTCAAATAATACAAACATCATTTTTCACGAATTCTTCGCTCAGTTAGTTCGCATCCTGTTTTCTGCGCACGAATAAAAATTAATAAGCATAATGGAGATAAAAGAATTTCAGAGTGAAACATCTCCCCCATTACTTTTTACCAATGAAATTACATTGTGCCGTGCATGAACTCACGCAAGCCCGACATTGGGAAGAGAATCGAAAAGAACCCTTCCAAACCTGAAAACAATACTACTTAAAGACATTAGAGCTTTAATATTTGATCAAAAAAGTCTGTAGCAATGTCTGGAGGGATTTCAGAGGCGCGTGCATGCGTATTACCAGGAGTCGAGCAGCCGGAAGTAATGTAATAAGCCTGCGAATCAGTTCGATTCTTCTTTCGATATTTCGTTATCTATTCGCGTGCAGCCATTGCATCATTAAGAAAAATCATTTCGTTGTGCTCAATGGGCGCGTGTATAATGGATATTGGAATACCGGACGAACCTTTCTGCATGGTAATGCCCAGTACATCAATTGAACAACGAGCTCCGCAATGTTCAGTGTTGTTCGGTGTTCAGCGGGAACAAGAGATCACACAGACGTAGAAGAACGATACATTTACCGCCCCCCCCACCCCATGTGTTTATTAATTATCCAACTATTTTTTTCCTCTTGCGAGCTCAATGTCCACGACTTTATTCAAAGGATATTCTGTGCTTCCTTTGGTCTTCAATTGTTTTTATCCCACAATAAATAAATCGGTTTTATGTTTCAGCAAATGCTCTACTTCGTAATGATTTTCAATGAATGCTTCATTTCAATGGACGCGCAGTATCAATTTTAAGCACATTGAAACTTCCCTAGTATTTTTATGCACTACTGTTAACTTTAATTGTAGGTAAAATTGTAGTAATGCATAACAATTGTGTCTGCCTATTTATTTATTTTTCATTTGTGAAAATATCCATTGTAGCGTTAAAGTTTTTATTAAAATGAATGTGGTTATTTGATTATTGCATCGTTATACACACATGTGTCACTAGTATTTCGTTGTATTATTACAAGTACATAGAACTATATTTAAACTAGTCAGATACTAAAATCTAAATTTGAACGATTATCTCCTCCTATTACTATCATCAAACAATGGGTGATAATTTAAAAGACGCGTAAATTACTGCTCGGCCGTTAAATATGATCCAATTATATTCGGAGGCATTATTAAACACTGCTTTCAGAGTCATTGAATAAGCAATAAATAACATTAATTATAGTGATTATTCTCTACGGTGTTAGCTGATGGAAGAATTTCTAGTGGACAACAAGTCTTGTCACCTACTCGTGACAATAGTGAAAGGCCTGCAAAATCGACATAAAGTTGAGCTCGATGATGCTTTTAATCTTCGATACATTAGTTTTCTCATCCGTTGGTTTCTCACCCTCCTCCCTGGCTCCTTTGCCACACTTTAAAGCCGTTTAATTATTAGCTTGACTGTACGCCCGAGATAGAGAGAACAAGGGGTTGTTTGCACCCTCGGTGTTAATGCGAGCGATACTTGCGCTTCTTCCCTCTCTCTCTCTCTCTCTCTCTCTCTCTCTCTCTCTTTCCTCCTTCTCCTCCATCTCTCTCGATCCTTTATGTTGGGCACAATTTGTAGTCTCCGACTGCGTCTCTTCATTCAGGCGCCTATGTTTCACCTCTATTCCTCTATATTCCGGGGCAATGTCTGTGACGGATTTGTGATGACTACGACGCCGGTTCCGTTGTGTGCATAGACTGAGAAAGATAGAGAGAGAGAGAGAGAGAGAGAGAAAGTGAGAGAGAAAGGAGTTTCAACGTCAGAATCTCTGCATAGTTCGGGGAGATGCTGCGGTGTTTGTGTTGTACTGTGTCCCTTATAGTCCTTCATCAACTGAGTTGTATCAGTTCTTCGCTTGAGCTTTTCACCTGTGCGCCCTCCCTTTATCTCGCCACAAAGGGCCAAATTTTATTTGTTGGCTTGTCGCGGGTATTTCCTCGCTCGCCATTGCGAAATGGAGCAAAGTTTTTGATTATTTCTTCTTGTTTTCATTCTCCATTCAATAATCCAATTAGCAGTTGCTAAATAAATACGTATGGAGGTGTTTATAAACCGGGGATCGCGGTAGTTACTTTAGCTCAAAACTAATTAATTCAAACTTTAATTGTTCATTTGCAGCTTGTTTCTTAACATTGTCACGTGAATTTGTTGATATGCGTCAATTTCTTTTATTTAACAATGGTCTACGACTCTCTATGGATTAATCAAGGGGGTGACTGCGTGTACTGCTCAATTAGTACGTCCTGCTCGGACAGCAAACCCAAATAAAAAGAAAAGGGAGGAATTATTGGTGAAAAGAGGAGACCCGAGGGGAGGATCAAAATACCAAAGTGCCGGTGCTTACCGCGATTAGCCGCGCTCTGCATCCCAACGGCGACATTTCCTCGTCGGGAAATTATCGGCGGACCCATTTATCCGGAAGGTGAGTCCCCGGGCGAATAACGAGCGGGGGTCGTCCGGGTCACGAGGGCGCCGACACTTCCAGTCGGACTCGCATTAGCCTGAGTTTGCACACGCTGGTCCTTATCAAACTTGCCACCCGTGCACTTACATCCCCGTCGCGGGTTCACCGGGTGAGAGGTCCCGCATAATAACGTCGTGCTTGGGGTTGCGCGCACCCACGCACGCACACACACGCGCGCCCCCGAGCAAACACAGGGAGAGGACGCGTTTCGGGCAGATAAACACCGTTGGCCCCTCTCTCCTCATTGTTGTTTGCTCCCCTGCGTGTGCACGCAAACCCGGAGCCACCGACGCAATTCTCGCTAATCCGCCGTTGTTTCTCTTCGGGCGAACGCGACCATGTGCACCCGAACATTCCTCGTGCGAGGATACGCGCGCACTCCTCCTTTCAGGGGCTTTAATTGGAAAATTGATATTTTTCGATTAGGTGCTCCAATATTGTTTGGCTATTGGCATAATTCGGATTTTCGGGCTTTACACGAGAATAGTGATTCAATCATTTCTAATCTTGCGATAAAAGATGAATAATTGACAGTTATTTTAATTTAAATCTACACTTTTTACATACGCGCAAAAAAAGCTTTATACTTGATGATTCGAACGAATTTAATAAATAGATGTACAGTTTCTCTTTGCTCATAGCATTTTTACTTGCGAATTACTTTGTAGCTTTGTACCACTGTTTACGAAATGGTTCCATTCAAAATGTCACAATTTTATATATCCGAGTCGTATTATATGCGAAGGCTTTCCATCCGGAATTTTCAGGCTTCGATATTTTCACGCAAAATAAATTACCTACACCCTTCCTTCCCTCCCTCCTTCCTTCCTTCCTTCCGTCCTTCCTTCCTTACCAACAAATATTCGAATTTATCCTTAAAAGAGAGTATATAATTGACGGTGTTTGGAGTATTTAACAGGAGTTCCTAATTCACAATGATTGGGTGTCGCGCAAATTTTAATTTGGCCTTTAACGAGTCCTTTTATTTTATTATCTTTTGAATAATAATAAACGCAAACAATCACAACAATTCAAATATATTTCACAAATTCGAAATAAATTTCACAGTTTCTGATGCGATTATAAATTATAATTTAATGTTTAATTTAATGTATTTATTAAATTAATTTTCATATTATTATTAAATACACTTTGAATAAGTAATTATTTACAATTTGTTTAAAAGAAAATTAATTATAATACTTGTAAAATAAATTTCAATATTAATAATATTTTAAAACATAATTACAGTGAAAAAATTATTAATAATTAATTTAAATCGAATGAAATTTTCATTTTCTATAAGAAGTATTAAAATTTTCGATTTCGCGAGTAATAAATTTTTAAAAAGTTTTATGGTCAAATTATATTTTATTCCTTAAATAAATCATGGTATTTTATCTTATATGTAATAAATTTTTGCATATGTAATGAAATTTGACAATGAAAGTAAATAATTGCATACAGTTTTTATGATATTTTAAGAATTTCCGTTTGTAACTAATTAGTCCTGGGATTTATGAAATGTTGACTAAGGATTATTTTTCATAATTATAGCAAATAGTATTACGCTTAAGAAAAAGTTCAAGTAATTTTTGCATAGTTCGCATAGTTAACCAGATGTTCTTGACACATTTTTTTGCGCCTTCAAGATTTTAATGGCTTCTGGTAGGCCGGATTTAATTAGACGAGGTCCTCGGTGATTTTTTCCTTACTTCCAGTTACATGATATAAAGTTTATAATTTTTATAATCAAGGCCTTTATTACTAGGTAATAGTGGAGTAATTGAAGTAATTGTCGATTCTAATACTTGAAGCGAAGAAGTTATTTCTCTTTTACACGGTATAAATTATAAATGATGATGATGAAAGTGTAGACGAGAAAGGGTATTTCATAATTTTTAATAAATAATCCTGATAAGTAATTTTGAACAATTTAAAATACGGGCACAAATGAATTTTTAACAATGAACTTTTCAAATGAATGTACGCTTGCTACGCCAACTTGAAAACATTAATGAAGTACTGTTGATTAAGTGAAAGTGATAAAAGTGCATGATATTCGAATAAAATTCCATAAACTTTGCTGAAACTTTATTTGAGATCTTTTATTAAAATTAAACTACCTGAACTGTGATTGCACATTGTATAAAATAATAACTGTAAAATATTAAAACTTCATTAATTGCGTTTTTAAAAACTTCTTTTTTTTCCTGAAGTCGACAGGGTTTCCGAGACTCGAAGCGATTGGATTCAATAAAAATCTCATTTCCCCTCCCTTGAGCATAAGAGACGACTGCCTTCAAATCACGGCAGTCGATCTGTAGCGATAACGAGAAAGCGAAACTACCGTGATCTTAATCTGTTATCAAACACGGTTCTTATCAATCCGAGGGGAAAAGGTACGTGATCAGCCCCCATTAAGAACCACGGACACAATCGCGCAACTTCGCATTTTTCCTCCTGAATTTTCGCGGTGGTCGGGGGGCTTCCTTCACCCCCTGACGTATGGGGTCGATCGGATCTCGTGATGCGGGGGCGTACTCGCGCGCTCAATTTCATTAGTCTCGGGTGATGGCGAGCACGGACACATGCCAGGAGTGCGCGATGGGCCAGGACTAATTGGTTGGGCCGAACCACCGCGAATATCCTTGGTATCTACCCTCCCCCTCTCCCCTCCTCCCCCTGCCCCCCACCCACAACCCCTCAACCCTTGATGACGCTAATGGTTACCCGCAGGAACCGAGGGCTGCTTTTGATAGTTACCGGCGCGATTATTTGAGGTTCCGCTAATTTGATTGCGCAGATATTGATGATCATCCGAGTGCACGTGCCAGTTGCGCAGGTGTTGAGAGATCTTATTTCTATCGAGCTACCTTCATAATTAATATAATGCTCGGTCATCCATAATACTATCATATTTAATGTACCTTATATTTAAATTTCATGCATTACGCTTACGCAACTTTTTTCACGACCCACAAAGATTATTAATTTTCAATTTAATAATTTTAATTAATTAATTTTGTGCGATAAAGCTTGTTTTATTCATTTCCACATTGAATAAAATATTTATTATATTAATAAAAATAAATAAAGTATAAATCTTTTGGAATTATTTTTATTAATTCTATTATTCATTAAATATGTATTTGTTGATTTATCATTTTAAATATTAAATTAATTTATCAAAATTTCTCAATGGGAAATAAATTAATTACAGTGTACTTTTATAATTATATGTTTACGGTTTGATACGAGATAGTATGCAAAGTATATTTTTAAATATTCTATGTTATTTTTATCAAAAATTTATGGTATTAATTTAATCTATTCACAATTATTTCATGAGTCACCTTATGTATATTCTCACACAAATATTGTTATGTTTAGAGTGCTTATTAATAGATTTAAAGATTAATCATTAAACATTTTATGGATATATGTTATAAGAGTAACGAGATAATTCCTGAACATCTACATGATATTTCTTGTTTTAAATATGCACAGTCATTCTAAAAAGAAATATTCTTTAATCCCAAATTTAATCACAAATATAATCATACACTCGGACAGAAATTCACTTGTCGTAAATGGGATCATTTCTTATAAAATTTAAGGGTAATTCATTTTTGAAGAAGACATAGAACATCTCTCAAATAAAATCAGTTGCCTTAAATTTACTATTGTTATTAGTAATCATATTTCAGTAGCATAAACTTAGACGTAAATAAAATTTATTTTTATCCAGACATAAAGAAATTATTCTTATTTATATTAATTTATTCCTGAGAAATAGAAATAAAATAGTATGGGAGAGTAAAGTAAGTCATTTAAAAACACAGAATTGTAAAAAGATGTGTAAATTTATGATCTATGAAAAGGCAAATAGGATATAAGCTTCTCAGAATTGAATTGCTAGTTGTAAAGTTTGGATTTAAAAAAACATAAAAGTGATAGTGATAGTAATTTTTAGAAGCTATTCCATTAGAAAAAATACCTGCAAGTAAGCATTTTCATTCTGCCATAACTTAGGACTATTAAAGGACAAAATCTCCAAAAGGACAGTTTTGGGTAAAATTGTGATCAAAAATATTTTTTTTAAAATTTATAGATAAATACGTTAGCAAAATTGAATTTTGTTTACAAATGTAAGACAATATCATCTCCAAATAGTGTATCTTAACATAAATAATAAAAGTAGAGTTTGATTATTGTAAAATCCAAAGGCAGTAGCTCATCAAGAAAATCCTTGAATTTAGTGCACTACGCATACAATTTTGCTGTCTTTGATGTCGTATTTGATCACAAGAACTTTACTTTGATTACATTAACGACGAGAGCCTGGATAACCAAAATAATTGAATTTGACAGAATTTATTACTTAGTGGATAAGACGAAAACAAGATAATGAGTAATCTGATACGCTTATCGTATATTCAAGTTGGATTAAGAGATTTATACTTTTTATTTTTTTTTATTTTTTTATTTTTCTTTATACTGAAAAGTAAAAATATCTTCAGATTATAACAGATTTGCTTAAGAGACGAATAATATCAAATGTATTTTTAATATTTCAAAATTTTAATCTATTTTCAGTAAAATTATATTTGATATCAAAAGCTTGTATAAAAATAATTTATCAATATTGTAAAACGATGATATTTTTAATAAAAAATACTTGAACTATGAGATCATTAAATAACAGTTTTATATCTATAATTATGTGATTTTTATTATACGAAAATTTTTTCAACGATCAGTACATGTGAGCAATCTATTGTGCATACTAGATTTTGCATTGTACAGGAAGAAAGAATTTTACAAAATTGTAAAATATTTATATTTAAGAAGAAAAAGATAGTTATTTTCAAAGGTAAATTATGTTATAAAAGAATATTTAATAGATTATGATATCTACGAAATTTTGAGTACGTATTCGTTTAACATTATTCAGGCTAATAGACTCTCAAAGTTCTAAGGGATATTCTAGAAAATAAACATGGGTATTTAAATCATCATTTATTTTCTATAATGTATACTAAAGACAGAAAATCGATGGGAAGTATGCACATTATATTTGTAATTTATATTCACTTTTATTAATATTTTAAGTAAAAATTATAAGGAAATTCTTATTAATAAAATATAAATAAAAGTAATTTTAATTGTAAATCTTTAATTGTAAACTTTTCAATTAAAAATAGAACACCTAAAGAAGATATTTTGTATCAATGAACAACAACAAAATTATTTAATTTATAAAATTACTATTTTTTTATCTTTGTATTTTAATCTAATATTACGGTCAAAGTGAGCAATGTAAGTACTAAAGATTTACGTACTCATGTACACATTTAAAAATATAACCGTAATATGTAACTCTTTTAGCTAAATGTTTTAATGATAGTCACACGAATGAAGTAAACGAACATGTTATAATAAATATAAATAGTAGATAAACAATAAGAGAGTAGTTATTTTTAACATGGAGTAGTTTAATTTTCACGAAGTCGAGAATTTACTAAATCCCAGACACGACACTTTAAGAAAAATTAATTAAAAGTATTTTTATTTATTGTCCCAAGAGGGGAATAGAGGGAAAGAAACTTAGTCTCCCGATCGTGTTCCAGAGAGTGAGAGAAAGTTCGGGGATAAAAACACAGTAAAAAATCGATCATCCCGAAAAAAATAAAAATCCGGCGGTAAAGCGTTTTACTCGGTCCCGGCTGAACGTTTGCCGAACTGGGCGGTGCGGCACTCGCGAGGTGGTGCGTAGGGATTAAAAGATCGCCTCCTCTCAAATGTACATAAATAGGGGATGGGGGTGGTGTGGATATAATAGCGACTACCCTCCCGTGTAGGTGTGTAAGCAAGCGAGAGAGGATGCGAGACCTATTGGGGGCTCCCCGAGGGCCTCCGCATCCTTTACGTGATTTTCCTCCTCAACTTCCACACTCTCGATCCTCCTTTTATCGCTTTCTTCCTCTTTCCCGTTATGTGCCCTCCCAAGGAGATACCTCGAAATCCGGAAGCTATGTTTTCGCATTACGAGAGCTAACGAAATGTCCATGCCGAGGGAGGAGGAGGGCCATGAGCGTATCATTGGAAAAACCAGAGGGGAAGCCATTTTATTAAGAGGGATCTTTCTTGACTTTTCCTAATCATTTTAACTGTTTCGATTTCAGAAAAGATCACTTACTTCTTTCCTTTCACAAACTTTTTACTTTCCACGGCGGGTATCAATAATTTATTTACTCAATTCATATCTGTATTATTGCATTGCAACTGCTGTCGACCTTTGGATCAAACCACTAAATTATCGTATACAATTGTTTACAAATTTTTCTTTTAATACATAATTAAATTTTATGCATTCCATCAAATCACTTGATCCACTTATGTTTTTAATAGAGTTAATATTGATTTTACTAGACAAATGATAATATAAATTATTGTAAACTGTTAATTATTTTATAGAATGTTTATATCGTAAATATTAATAACAACCGAAAAATTGCGCCTATTTTATATTATATATTTAAATATTTTGAATATTAATGTAATATTTCAATTCGATATATTATTAATAATAAATTTTGATACATGCGGAATATAGTATTTTACATAAAATGTACGCACATGTATAAATATTGTATAATTTATAGAATAAATTCTTCTAAACCCCAAAAAACATGCCAATGTGGAAATTATATTGTAAACTACATTAATCTAAATTAAAATAAATAACAAAAATAACAACAAAATTAATAATAGACAATAAATATTAGTAGTAATCAATAACTTGTTTAAGCATTAATTTGTAGGAAATCATGTAACTTTATATATGTAACTTTAATAACTAGTTTAATTTAAAATTTTTGGTAAATGAATTAGTAAAATATACACAAAATGTTAGTTATAAATAGTTTAAAAATTTTTTTCTTATTATCTTTCCAATTACTCAATACTGGATATAAAAAAATATAAAAAATGATATTAATTCATTTACAGTACTTATTTAAAAAATAAAGGAATTATTCTGTTTTTGAAATCGTTGATTGATCCGTGGAGAAAGGATAACAAATTTATTTTACAAATATTTATTCTGTATATATAGTACTAATAATTTATATACAATTCAACGAAAATCTATTAATTATTAAAATGTTTCAATTATTATTGTTCCATGTACCATTTCTACATTTGATAAATTCGTTGTTTGATTAATGATGTATTGTAACATTAGCAAGATAATTTGAAAATTCGCTTGTAGAATTCGAAATTTTACTCTCAATAAACTGAATTATTTTTCAAATTAATTGAAAAGATCTCTCATTTAAAATTATTAAAAACATTCATATAAATATATGCAATATTGTTTAATTATAAATATAATTCTGAATTATTCATATTGATAAAGTAATAGGTTTTATTGCTAATTATTACCCTTAATTATGATTTAATTGTCTCAAATATTAATATTATTATTATAAACAATTTAATATAATTTAGAAATATATACATATCAACTGAAAAGAAAATTCTACAACAAAAATGTATAAAAATAAAGAATTATTGTAATATTATACGTAATAGAAAGTAAAACGTTTTAATTTAAATTTTTAAATAAGTATATAATATTGTAATTTACGATAAATTTCATATTTTATTAAAACAAGTAAGAATGTTTTCTAATAATATCTTAATCTTATTTTATATTTTATTTAACATATCTGCATAATTATTTAAATATTTAGAAATAAAGAATCTAAGTTTTGTAATCAAATAGAATGATGTATAAATAATTTATAAATATTAATTCAACAAACATATTTAGTAGAGTAAACTACGTATTAAGAATTAAAAATACTTTTTATTTACTACGATTAAAAATATATGAATAATGTACTTTATAAGAAATTGTAATAACGGTAAGTATATTTAATGATAAAACTAATTTATTATTTATATTTGAAATCAGTGACATGTAATGTTATCATCAAGAATTATTTGTAATCAATTATATACAACTAGGTTTCGATACTGTTGTCTGTATATATTGAAAATCATAAATCGTCATATTTTGTCTAATTTATTTGAATCGAGGAAAATATTTAAAGAAAATATATTCAATGCTTGAAATAATTATTGATTACAATATAGTATATTGATCATATGTTTGAATAAAAATATTTTTCGATAAAACTTATTTTTCGTCCAATTTGTTTTCTTAAATATTGATATTATTAATAAAGAAATTTATAGGAATATATAATAATATTAAAAACATGAATATTTATAATACTTTTGATCAATACATTTTATTAATACAATTTTATATTTACAAATTTTCAATGTTGAGAAAATATAATTGGTAACTAAAACATTTGGTTTAATATAAAAAAAGAAGAATATTTCATGAAATATAAGTTGTTAATAAGTTAAAATATGATAAAGAATTAGTAGACAAAGTATGAGTAATTAAATCCATAATATAGCAAAAAGTATCTAAAAATTTTAAATTAAAAATTTTTAAGTTTGAACTTTTAAGGATATAAAACTTTTAATGATCGTAAGTTGAAATTTTTTTTACAAATTTCTTGTCATATTAAAGGTAACGAATTAAAGTCTTTACCTTGCAATATTTTTAGTGATTTACCATCTGGTGTAACAGGTATACATTAATTTCATCGTGAAATATTGAACAAATAGAAAATCTGTTACACTGTTATTAAGATGCAAAGAGCATAGTAGTTCAATGTGCGTACAAACAAAGTACTCGATCAAACTCTAAAGTGCTTGTGAGAAGGATAAAGATCAAAATCTGCATAATAATTTACAAACTTACATAATTCAAATTTCAATTATGTTACTGAAATTATAACTAGTTACTTACCAGAATTTGAAGTAGATTTCTAAGGTTTAATCCGAGAAACTTATGAAACTTAGATATCGCCACTTAGGAAGTTGAAAATTTGTAATACTTTATTCCTGTGATTCTTCTTTCCGCATATTTCACTGGATCCCTCTCACTTATAGGAAAACACATGTCTATTCTCTCTTTCTCTCTCTCTCTCTCTCTCTTCTCATTCTCTCGGGCGCTTTATCATTTCTGTGAAGTTCACTCGTAAATCGAACAAGCGGAGCAGACAAGACGTTCATCAAATACAGTTTAACAGAGCGTTTATCGCTTTTGCATTCGTAACCGAGTGCCTCGAAGAAAGAATGAGAGAGAGAGAGAGAGAGAGAGAGAGAGAGAGAGAGAGAGAGGAGTCGAAAGGGTCCAGATCAGAGCGATCCTCTTGCGTACGTGGGGATGCAGCGGTGCCAAGGGTTGCTTTCCCGAGGCATACGGCGGACGATTTTCGCGTAATTCGATGGGGCGTGATCGTCATAGCAACCTCTCGTGCAGCCTCCGAAGGCTCTCTCTCGTCTTTGTCCTCCAGGATGCTAGAGACTGTTCAAACACGCTGGGAACTGCTTGGGAGCCCCGGCCCCGATGCTCCTGGCGTATCTCGCGCTTCCCAGACTCACTTCACCCGTCGATCTTCATCTCCCGGATCAACCGATTCTCTTACCAATTCTGTCTCTTTCACTCGCTCTCTTTGATTAGTGTCGAACCGTTGAACGAGTTAATCTCGCACTACCACTCCCACACGCCCAGACCAACCTCTAGATATTATTTGTTAGCTGATCGTTTCGTTGTGAACACGATCGCGCAAACCCTTCAAAGTTAATGGAATCGGCTCAATGATAGATCTTTAGCCCTTAGGACCTCCATACTTTATTTGCAGTCGATTCGGATACTCTGTTAGCTTGTGCAATTCCAAGGGCGCACCAAATTTTTAATGAAGAAGAAAGTGCATTTGTGCATTTAGATAATTTAGAGGAAAGTTAGATGTAATTGCATTACAAGAGTGTTTAATTTATTGACTTGATTTCTTTATCGACTCGTAAATAGTTTGGCCCAACTACTTTAACCGGTCCGTTTTATTCGAATTATATTAGCTGTTAACAGGGTACGTGCAGTTATTGCTCCCTGTGGGATTATTGCTTTATGCTTTGGTATAACCAGTTGATAACTAATTAGCGAGTACCTCGTTGATTGAACGCACCGTAAAATTGGTCTATTAATTAAACTTTGTATTTGCTTTATATTTAACGATACGTTCGTTTCTCTATAATTATTATCAAATAAAATGTGCATGAAAATTTTTCATTTAAATTTTCGGTACAGGCAATTATTGAAAATCAAAATTCATCACAATATATTTACATACTGATGAATAATACTATAATATTACCAGAGGTATTACTTGTTAAAGCATAATTTACTCATTTTTAATGATTTATTGATGAAAACGTTGTCGATAACTTTATAAAAACTTTGAAACAATTGCGCTCAATTTTTTAAAATACAATCAATCAATAATAATAGCATAAATATATAGTATTAATGAGGGTGGTTTTTTTTCTATATAAACAGTCAATATTAAAATACATTTTTAATTAAACATTTACTAAAAATGTTATATTTTATAACTATTTTAAAATAATATTAAAAAGTTGTAATATTATACATCAAGTTAATATTTTTGTTTAAAAACTTATTAAATATTCCACGCATATATGTAATAAATATAATTATTGTTTATTTCAATGTAATATTATAATATATGTTTCATATAAATTTCATAGAATAATGTAGCACATCTGCTATATTTATTGTAAAATTTTGTTTAAAAAAATTAAATCTTATTATTTACAAAAGCAAAATATTTACTTGAAATATAATCTACGGAACTCTATATAAAATTTATTCCTATTACATAATTTCAATTGATTTTTTTTTTTTTATACATTTTCTTAAAATACTTATATTCAATTAAATTTATTTTATATATTTTCACTAGCTATTGCGTTCTACAAAACAAAAAATAATAATTTTGTTTTTTACTCCGAATATTTTTAATTGATCCAGAATTTGTGAAAAAAAAAAATTATGATAGTTAAATTATCTAAATGAACAATTAAATTTTCTCTTTATGTTAATACATCGCACCATTTTTTAATATTCAATCTTAATTAATAATTATGATAACTAGCTATATTTTGGCTGTGAAATGAATAGATAGTTTTGGGCTCTGATGGTATTTATGTGCTCATTTCGCCTGCAACAGTAATGAGAAGTTACGAAGAGATGAATCGTTGCCTTTAAGTAATATGGAGAAATGGAGAGATAGAATAATAAGTAGATAGATAGAGAGGGTCAGATAGAAAGAGAAAGAGAAGGAAAACATAAATGAAATAAAAAGGGTGCGAGGAAAAAATAAAGGCCGAGAGTCAAAGAGAATAAGTGCGGTTTAATAAATTCAACGAATAAATTTAAAACTATTAAAAAAAACTGATTCGAGAAAAACATTACACGCAATTTTATTCTTCTAGTTATTGCTTTATTGTGAAATAATAATTAAAAATAATATTTTAGAATTAGCTTTTTCACTACAATTTTTATTTATTAATAAAGAGCTAAATTTTTAATAATTAATTTTAATCCTCAAGAACTTTAGAAGTATAATTATATTTATTATTATATATATTTAGAAGAATAAAAAGACGGATGTATTTGTGTATTGTATAAGCTTATAAATTATATTTTTGTACATAGATATAATTGTAGCAATGACGAGAATAACATTTTTAGTGCAATATTCATTTATAATTGAGCAAAGAATTAATTATAAATGTTGATATAAAAATTAAAGTATTATAAATATAGATGTATTTATGTTTTCATATGTAAACATAATAACGCGAAAGTATCAATATTTAAAGAATCTTTAAGCAATATTAAATAACAGTGCATATTTGTCATTGTGCAGGTATAACTTTTTTTCATTGAACTTTTCCAGAAACTGTGACCGTAAAAATATGTCATAATTATTGTGAGCTTGTCATATTTTTCGGAAAATTGAAAAATTGAAAGATCTGCTTGGCTGGGCTAGTTCCATTGTAATTGTGTCAATTTTTAAAAATTAAGGCAACTTTTTCCCCGATAAAAGAGACGTATTTTAATTTAATCGATTGGTCAAGGAAACGTTACCTTGAGTACGTAAAATGCGAGTTCCTACGCATGTATAAATCACAGAATTAAATCGACCGAGCCATTCCTTTGATATGCAGCGTATATTAAGCTAGACCTAATCAGTGTGCCTATAAATATTCAATGCGTGTGCATCCGCCCCCGCACTTTGTCCTTCATCAAGGTGTGCACTGGCAGCGCTCATATTTCTCGACCAGTGGATTTAATTTTGACTCGCAGACGCGCAATAAGGATTAGTGGGGAGATGAATTCGAGCTCGAATTAACATTGTCTGAGTTACACCCGAGTCGGGCGGTGGGGCTGTGTGTGCGTGTGCGTGTGCGTGCGCGCGCAGAATAAGGTGTCCACACATATGGAAATTGGGGTGTGCGAGTCTGGGCAGAGCAGGTAAATCGCAGTGCGGTTCACTAAAGCCAAATCGAGTGGAAATTATGGAAGGAAAGTGCGATAGCCGAGTGCTCGCGCTTATCGGGCGCCGCCTCGTTTGCGAATCCCGCTCCCGAGACGAATTATGTATCCATCCATCCCACCAAAGTGTCGCGGGATGCTGTTCGTATATGTGTATGGATCCGCATCCGACGAGATGCGCGGGGTGGGATGCTGCGCTTCCTCCCCGATTTCCATTAGCGCACGTAATTGAAACTGCAACGAGCAAATGAGTTTGATGCTCGCACGCACACTCGCGTCACTCGCATCTTCCCGTCGCCCCCGCCCCCGGCGACTTTGGTTGGGCGTGTAAATACGCGTCAAAATAACGCCTCGTGTCTTGTCGCTTCCCATCTGCTTTATCACGCGCAAGATTTCCCGGGCTCTTTTTCGAGCCCGTGCTTTTTTCCCTTCCAACTTCGGGCAAATCAATTTGCATTAGTGTGAAAGTGCCTACGCGTGTTTGTATGTCGAGTGAAGGAATTGTGTTGTCATTTGTAGGGAGGTGACGATTTGAAAGCATCCTCGAGTCTCCCACCCACATAACACCCTATAAGCGAAGGCTGAAATTAATAACATCGCGCCGCGTGCAGCAAAATGTAGTGCCCGGGGGTGTAAGGGAGACTTTCTAAAGAATTTGATAGCTTTATTGTGCGTTAAGTATGGGGGGAGGGGGTGGCGGATATATGTTCGGGGGTAGTTGGTCATATATACCAGGAGAAACCGCATATAAAATGTTCACTAGCTTTTTATTCACTGTAAGTTCTTAGTTATAGGACTAAAATAATAATGGATTGTTAACTGTTAGGCAGAGTGAAGTGAGATTAAGCTCTTGAGCTTAGGATAGTTGAGTCTTCAGTAAGACGATGGAGGTAAAAAGATGGGATTCTCTGCTGTCTCACGTTCAAGATTTATGTTCCTTGAATTAATTCGTTTTCTATTTGAATACATTAATTTGTAGTCTACCAACTTTTTTAATTGTAATTTATACTCCTATTTTTGTCTTTTATAAAGTACATTCAATTATAAATGCTTAATTTAAATTTATAAGTAGTCTCTAACAGCCATTTACGTGATACTATACATTTATACAATCGCATTAAATTACACAAAAAAATCTCCTTTTTACGGCATTAACTCATTAGTTGATAATAATACATTTATCAACAAATTATCGCAACAATTAAATATCTTTAGATAATTTTATTTCCAATTTTTTTCACTTTTAGACAATTTATAAGTACACTAATCATTTTTTAATATTTTGTATTTTTATTAATTAATAATTAATATATGGATAAAAGGATACATTTCATACATCTCATACATTTCATAATATTACTTTTTATCTTAATTAAAATTGAAATATATCACTTTGAGATTCTTCATCAACTAACTATGAAATTTAATTAGGCATTATTTATTTATTTTATTTTAGTTAATTTAACATATTTAAATCATTAAAAGTTTCTTAAAATTTATTTGAAATTTTTAATCTTCATTTATAAATAAAATGTTTTTTTTTTATATATCTACTCTTATTGTAAGGTAAAAAGACTTTGATAACATAAATCATTTTTTGAAAATTTAATTAAAACAAACCATAGTAATAATAAAATAATATAAAAAATATAAGGTGAAAACAATTTTTTCGTTGAAACTATTCAATAAAAATGAAAAGTTAAAATAATGCACACAAGAGATGTACACAATGAAAAGTTAAAATAATGTACACAATGGAAAACGAGAGACACGGTAAAAAAGTCCAGGGATATCTTAAAAATTAGATATTCATACGTTTCATCTGAATGCATGAAATCCGAATCGAAGCGCAACATCACTCTCAAGTTAAAAAGTTATCCTGAATTTTCCGGAAAACTGCGCATGGTCAAGTCTTGCAGGACGGAAGTGAGTTGACGGGTCCCCATGATGCGTTTTCATGTATTTTATCAGATTTGCGTTGAGGGTGGATGGAGAGATATAAATTAAAAGTGAATTGTTGACGATGGATGTGTGTGTTATTTTAATTGTAAAACCAATAAATTGACTGTGTGGACAAAGAAAATTTTGATATATATGTATGAGAATTTTTTTTTTTCATTTCCTTTCTTTATTTTGTTTTTTCCTTCACATATATTTTACCTAGGCGGAATTTTGGACTGACATTTTGATTCAATGGTAATTTATTTTTTTATATATTTGTCGAAGCATGCATTTTTGCATAAACTAATTAAACTACCTGCCATGCATACTATACACATATACGCACACACAATAAATAGCATTATACATTTTAAATATACATTATACATTAAATAGTATTTGAAAGTTTTAGCAAATTCGGAAGTCTGTAGCAGATTGGTTTTGTGAAAACTATTAAATTCTTTTAGGATAATTTTAAATGAATTAATTGTGTTTATAATATATATATATATATATATATATTACATAGCCTCCTGTATATTCATACATGTAAGAGGATAGTTCTGTCACTCAAGTTCGTAATTCAATTTCAAACTTTATCAAGATTATAAATTACATTGAGATATTATGTTACCTTATAATATATTAATGAAATATTTGGAAGATAATGGATAATCAAGGAAATTTAAAATTCTTAATTTATTACAAATAGACGTTTTAATTAATAAGTAGAAAAAACATTATGATTTAATGTGGTCTTATGATAAATAAATTTTATTTATCGATGCAGAGAAAATTATTAAATCTATATTGCTAATAATAATATTTCAGGCTGTTACATTTCAATATCAGTGAAATCGTATACAATATAAGTGAAAGTGAGTTCCAAAATATATGTTTTCAAACATTTTTTCATGCATAAATATGAGTAGTGTGGAAGCATCTGCGCCAAACACACGTCCTCTATAATTCACATTCGGCAAAAATCTTCAATTTTATCTGTCAATTGTATCCGAGTACGCTGAATCGATATTGGACTTCGATAATCTTACACGAACTGTAATGATCTTTATTCGATATTTGTATCTTTTGTAATTTTTTGAAAAGGATATAATGTATTATTCTCATTTTCAAATTTCTAATGCTACGTTAATAACTGAGACTATTTTGTAATTTTAAGTTGATGTTTACAGTCAAATACAATCAAGTTATATAGTTGAATGCAATTGACATTACATTAATTTCGAATAATGATTCAAGTAATCATGTTAATCAAACGAACTTTCATCCTTTGATTCACTAAATTATCGCTTGGACATAATGTGTACATGTAACTGTATAATTTTACCATTATTAGTACATCTATAGCGATGGTTTTTTTTAAGTATATTGTAATAATAATATTTGTACTACAGAAAAATTTACGTTAAAAATAATATTTAAAAAATTATGGTGAGTTGAAAAAAGTTTTTTGTGAATGCATTTTGTAATTTTCACGATCAAAGATTTCCGGATTATAAATATTCAAGCATAGATTTACTTGCACATTGTTTTTTCAATTTAAAAGGTACGTTTACCATGAATTACTAATTGACGAATTTAGTACGTTAATTCTGAAACAAAAGTTTAATATTACAGTAATGGTACAAATATTTTATTACATTGTATTACATTTTGATTAATTACGGTGAATATGTAGTTATTCAATCGTTTCTCAAAAATACTCGAACATAAATACAATATTACATAAATGATCATTAACTTTTAAATATACACAAATAATAAATAATAAAAGTGTATTATTAAATAATTGTGCTTTTTTTAACATAATGTAATCAATTGTTTATGGTAAAATATTTTTCATTTTCATGCAATATAATGCAGATATTTGAGCTTCGGCTATTACATGATTTTCAAAAATACTGTTAATTATAGTCAAATACAACACATTTCTAACTTTCAAATATAACAATCAAATATTTGAGTTGTATTTTATTATTTAAGATATAAGAATTAGGATTAATAATTTAATCATAATGAATTAATTATATTTAAGCAGCATGAGAGGCCCACATTTATTATTGTATTTCAACTTGATGGAAGTTCTGTCGCGATATGTGGAGTAGTACATCATTTAATTAGAAGAACGATTACTCCAAGTTACATATGTAAAAATACAGTTTTCTTTCCTAAAATTGATTTATTTATTTATTTTTCTCATTTTTAAAACAAAACAACACAAATTCCATAGTAATTAAAATATCAAAGTGCACAATTTATCATTATTAAACAAAATAGAATTCTTTTTTATTGCATCATCTCTATAAATTATTATCGCAATCTTTTATTTCGTCATCTCCTTCGAGAATTATTAACTCAGGAATTTCCGTGATGCATAGGTGTACTAGGAATATACGTCCTAGAATTCGAACTTTTCAGCCAGGAAAAATTGTCCGCTTTCCACGAGCTGGTGTTAGTAAGTGCTTTCGAGGAAACAAGAATCCCGAATTATTTTTCAAGCATTTGCAATTTTTCTCTGTTTTTCTAGCACATTTTTCTTATTTTTGTCTCTTTCTTTTTTTCTTTATTTCCTTTTTTTAATCTATTTTCTTTTATCTTTTAGTAGTATGCAAGTGCTTTGCTAAATTTTCCGAATACTACTTTTATTTGATTCTTGGTCATTGTAGTGAGGAAATTTAAATTAGTTACGAATTTTTTATGAATTATCTTAAAATTTTTAAGCAGAAGTTACCATAGGTTCATAAATATATTTTCCATTTATTTGTTTACAACTAATTATATACATTATGAAAATAATTCTTATAATGTAGTATATCTTTTAGTTAATTTATTGTTTGCATTTCATAATAATCTATTTAATATTTATTTTAATAAGAAATTTAAATATCAAAAAAATTTTTTGCGTCTTTCTTTATATAAAGTTATTTCAACAATTTATTTATAAATTATAAATATAATTTTAAATCATTTTTAAATTAAATATATAGTTGAAAAATAGAACACTATTAAATACTTATCCTACATAAAGACTGGGAATGAAATATATGTAGTACTTGATGTTTCTAAATATCTCATTAATTTTTTTTTTAAATGTTATATAAAATGTTTGATTATTTATATAATGAGAGAATATTTAATAATAATTATACTATTAATAAATAATTAATACCTGAATTCATTTCTAAAAAATTATTTAGAAAAATAGAAAAAAATGTATTGCGTGTATCAAGAAATTAAATATAAAGTAATAGAACTTCTGTATTAGATTGATTAAATATAAATTGTACTAGCAATTTACTCTAATTAAATTAGTATTTAAACTGTAATTAGCATAAAAAAGTTAGTACAATTATAGAAGAATAATAGGTTGAATTTTCGTGTACCATGTGATGCATCTATGCAATTGCATTCACATACTTATATTGAATTTTATATCAAAGTATTTTAAATAATATAAGATTTTTAATGAATAATTAATATTAATAATCGTTATTAAAGTTTCTTTTTATAAAATTATGCTGTATTTGTTTAAACGAAGATATTTCAAAGTATGTTATCTTTAATTTTTGAGATTTTAGTTTAAAATAAAATTTACGCTGATTAAAGTATGAAAATTATCTTTAATCAGAAGAATATTATTAAATATTACAAAAATAATTATAATTATACAGCATAACATTATATTATAAAGAAATATTATTATGATCGTATTTTATTGATTTGAATTTTATGAAAAATATTTTGAAAGAGTACATTTTAAAAACTAAAAGTTTGAAATTTCGAACATTAATTGTAATTCAGTAATAATAAATTTCAATGATTTAAAATCTATTTGACTTATTAAATTTTTGTACGATAAATTACAATGAATTGCAACTTTTCTCGTAATCCATACTTCAAAAACTGCAAACAATATTGAAACTTTAATATCCTTATGTATAGTAAAGGTCATATATTATTTTTGTAAATAGAAAATATTAATAAAGAATTATAACAGTACTTCATAAATTTATAAAAATATATGATAAATGAATTTGAATCGTTAATATTCTTATTGATGCTGAGTCTATTACGGAAATTTATTTTCGAACTATTTATGAACTCTAATTGAAAAAATAACAATTCCTCTATCCTCTAATATACCACTGTATTAATGGAAAATCGCAATGACAATTTTTCAATCCTCAACAGTTTATTTGAAGAAAATGCGAGATTCAACAAGAAATAAATTCGATCTACGAATAAGTTTTCTTTGGTGCATTTATAGCCGTACACGTAATCCTTCACAATTTTCCGCTTCGCAAACTACAGGGGGTGGTTTGACTCGTATGCGATATGAAACAATAAAAAATTTTTTGCACGCTCTAGGCATTCATCCCGAGGAGTCCAGCCTTACCCTCGACCTACCCCATTCTGCCCTTTCCCTCAGAAATCCGTTTGCACCCCTAAAAGGCAGCGATATGCATAACGAGGAGTTCCTGGTCCAGGCGTGTGTCGCGACAGTTCCTCAACTCGTACCTAAACCATCCTCACCGACAAATTTCCTCATCTATCTTTCCAGGAGAAGATGAGGCGATTGCTCAGCCCATGGGCGCCTCTAAGATCGACGCCCCCCCGCACTTCCCCCCGCACCACCCTCGAATTAACGATAGCAATCGGGTGTCTTTATTTTCTCCCTCTTTCCGTGTCTGTCTTTTTTTTTTGCTTGAGGCTTGTATGGCTCTCTCCAATTTTTTCCTTACCTTTTTTTTTCTACCTCATTTGCGTAGCGGAGATATTTTCGTTACGGAGGCTTAAGAAAATAGTCCATCAATAGGAGACCCTACATTTATTTAAAAATTTAATGTTTATTTAACTGTTCGATTGTTTTGCTGGGGAATATGGTCGGGTTATTCTCATATCGAAGGAGACTGGGTAAACGATATAGTGCATGAAAGAAAAATAAAAAAAGTACATCTAGATTTTTAATTAAAAAGGAAATCATAGAGATGTTTGTATGGTTTCAGTGAGAATGGCAATGAAAAAAGGAAAAACCAGAAAGTTCTCCGCACTTGCCGGGAATTCTAATTCGAAAACTGCATAAAAAGACAATAATCCTGACTTTTGATTATTACTACTTATGAAGTTTTTTACACGGTAAAATAAAACTAGGTAAATAATTTGTAATTTTTTACAGAATTTGCAAACATTTGGTTAAACATCCGAAGTAATCCCAGCTAGTTTTACTGTGCATGTAAACTGTATTATCTAGGGTAAAAGGTTTTGTTCGCGCAAAATCGGAATAGCTTCCGTACTTACTAAATTGGAATTTGTGCAATTATTTCTTATGGATATCAAAAACAACCGTTGTACCAAAATTTTGGAAATGAAGGAAGCAGTAATTACAGTTATTAGGAAAAAGTCTACGAGTTTCAGTACGTCTACTATTTTGCTACTTTTTTGCGAAAACTTTTTAAGGATTATTTTAAAAATATTAGTTTTAATTACAAAAGGATATTATTATTTTTAAATTTAAATACAATTTTTTAAATATAAATTTTAAGTTACTTTTTACAATACAGTATTTATGAAATTATTTGAAATTATCTCATCTATTATTCATTCAATTTTAATAATTTAAATAATTTTACGCAATTAGATAAAATTTTAGCCATATATAATCTTAGATTTATAATGTTTAGTATGAACGTAAGCGTTCGTTGCATAAAAACATTAAAAATATTGAAAACAATAATTTATTTTTTTGTCATACGAAAAATATGTATTAAATAAATAAAACTAATTTATTTTAATGGATTCTTAAAATAATATAAATAAAAGTGTAAATTCTCGATAACCAATTCATTCCAAATAGGTAACTAGTTTTATTTTATAAATATTTATTTCATATTACAAAATGAATCTTTTTTTATTTTTATTTATTTATTATAATTAGAGAAGGTTGATATGAACTATACTAGTAAAAATAATAGTTCAAATTAATGATTTTGTAACAAGATCTTCATTGTATAAAAATATATATAAGATGAAATTAATTATAATTATATCAATAAATATTGTATTTAAATTTATTATATTGTAAAATAGTACAAATAACTAAGCTATAACATTCTTTGTTTCTACTAAATTATTTGATTCTAATGTACATACATGTCATTATATATATTTCTACTATATATATGTATATGTATATATCATTTTTTTAAATACGTTTTTTTTTATTAATATTAATATTTAATTTGTTACTATAATTAGTAATATAAGTGATTTTCTCCAGTACAAATATTCGATTTTATAGTTTTATGAGTTTTTTATTTATGAAATTTTTTAAAGAAATTGGATTTAGGTACTCTTTATTCATTATCCAGAATTTTTCATAGTTTAACAGAGTTTTTACTGTAATGAGTTGTACCATGCAGGTGAATATTAAAAATATGATCAAATATTTTGACTATGCATATATTTTTTTATAATTATAAGTTTATTTAAATATTCAACCATATGTTACGTATGAGATATATGTATTTTATTTTCGTCTTGAAAAATTTAAAGTAATATACAAGGTGTATCCACGAAGTATCGAGTTTTTTTTTTATTTTGCGACTATTGGTCATAGAAATTTGGGAGTGATCTTAAAATGTTGACAAACTCTTTCCTCATTTGTCTCTTTTTTTTTGTTTTTTCGATAATTTGAAGCGACAGCATTCTACTTCGCCCAAAAGATGTTTTTCAGTTTTTTTACACGGCTCGATGGAGCGACTACTCTAATAGCATTACGCGATAAAGTTTTGTTTGCAATTAAGAAAAACAGTGTGGAAACGTATAAAATATTGCAAGAAGCATATGGACATAATTGCATGTCAAAATCGCAAAGTGGAAAATGGTTCAGAACTTTTAAAGAGGGCCGAGAAAGAAT
This sequence comes from Eupristina koningsbergeri, assembly GCA_018907245.1. NCBI lineage: Eukaryota > Metazoa > Arthropoda > Insecta > Hymenoptera > Agaonidae > Eupristina > Eupristina koningsbergeri. The sequence goes on from JACCHV010000035.1 coordinate 3,794,813, forward strand.
CATCGACGAGCCTCGATTTGGGCGCCCAAAAAACTTTCGAATGGTTAGGAAGATCTGGCGCGTGTTAGAAATTTAAAATTTGGACTGTCGATTAACAGATAAAACAATTCAGGAAAAACTGAATTTAACGCAATCTTCAGTGTACAATACAGTGCAAAAAAATTTATAAATGTGAAAATTTTTGAAAAACAACAAAGCTAAAGAGTTTGAAGATGCATTTGAAATTTGGGAAACAGGCCTTCAAAAATGTGTTGATACAGGAGGAAATTATTTTGAAGAATTTAAAATTTCTATTTCACACTGTTTATAACTTCACCAATAAATCATTTTTCAAAAAAGAAAGGTAAGAATTTTTTTTTATAATCTTTGAATAAAACATTCTCGCGTAGTGGTTTTCCGCTAATCGCTTCAGCGCTCCGTGTCAAAAATTTGAAAAACACCCTTTACGTGAAGTTAAATTCTGCCGCGCCTAATTATCGAAAAACAAAAAAAAAAAAAGGACAAATGCTGAAAGAGTTTGTCGATATTTTAAGACCTCTCCCGAATTATTACGATGAATAGGCGCAAAATGAAAAAAAAACTCGATACTTCATGGATGCACCATGTATGTTAATTTTATAAATGAATGTACCTGTTCATATAAATATGTAAATATGAGTAGTATAATTTTTTATCTCAATTTAATTAATTAATGTTCAGAATAATAAAATATTAAGATTGTAATGTTAAAACGTATATTAGACCCTCATAACTTTTTGTCTTTTTCATTATCTTATGGAACGATTAGGACAAGAAAACTTTTGGGGCTATCCTATAACTTACATTTAACTAAGCTTATCTATAAAGGTCAAGTACATAAAATAGAAAATAGAAAGTATAAAATAAATTTTGAAAAATAAGAAAGTGTTTTGAATATTAATTTTTGTAATAAAAAAAATCAATTTATATATTTATAAAATAAAAATAATTGTTATGTAAGTAAATGTTAATAAATTATTTATTTTAAAAATTTATATTTTTACGATAGGAAAAAAATCAATAAGTATTATCAAAGGAAAATTTTCATGATATTTTATTGAAATTTATTATACAACAATTATACAGTAATTATGTAATAAATTAGAGCATTTTACTTAAAAGTTAATGACTAAAAATCTAAGACGTGACAAATACTAAATGGGTATTGTTTAATAGTTGTTGATTTGGAAAATATTGCGTAGGCTTGGATTATAAAATATTTAACTTGAAATTATCATCTCCCTTTCCATATACTTTATGGAATAAACTGTAATGATGAAATAAATACGATTATGATGTGGAGAACTTCGTTTATACCGTTATAAAATTTGTAAATTAACCTATCCTAGACTTCATTTACACGTGTATCCAAAGTTTAGAAGTTTCGCAAGAAGTATTATAGTTAGCTATTAATTAAAATTATTGTAGAAACAAGTTGTTGTTAGAAAATACGACGGGGCTAACTTTTAAAACAGTTAGCTGCTTAATTGCAGGACCATCTGACTTCTTCTCAATAAGACGCATTCAATATTTTAATCTGGAGGACGATAAAGAGAAGCAGCGAAAGTTTGCAAAGCAGCCCAGAAAAATAAGTTATTCGCATGGGAGTTTCGACTTCATACTTGTACATGCAGCCCAGGTTGTAACACTCGGTTGCATATATACGTACACAAAAGCACACGCACGTGTGTGCAGGAATATACTTGTATGCAACATTCCGCAAGTTTTGTGAGAGAAGTTTGAGAGTCGCAGAGAGATGCAAAGTCACATTTGCCGAAACATCTAACCCGGGTTCTTGCGCCTGCAATCATATTCGTAGGCACTTCTCATGCACGTGTGAACGCCAAATTACGCATTCACTTTCTCCCTCTTTCTCCTTCTAATTCTCTCTTACTTCACTTCTGTTACTTCGCCTTATCCCCATAGTCGGATCCTTCCATCCGCCCACCCTCGTATACTTTAACATAATAAGACTGTATTATACGGTATACACAAATTTTCCTCGGAAAGTCGATCGCTCTCACTCGTCTTCAGGAACAGAGACTCGATCTCGTAAGACGAAGAATAAGAAAAAGAGGAACGGTGGTGCAAAAGCCTGTCGAACGCCTTTTGGTGAGACGTGAAAAAGAACTTTCGCAGCTTTCCTCTTCGTTGTACGCTGAACGAGTAATAAGAAAGAGGAGGCTAGAAAGAGAAAGGGCCAAAGAGAAAACGCGAAATGTAGGAGACAGACGGAGAGACAGAGACAGGGAGAAAGTGTGTCTAGTACACCCTGTACCTGATAAAGTAGAATTACCATATTATACGTATGCAGATTAATCGATAAATAAGAGCTTCATTTTATGAAATTTGTAAAGTTAAACAACGCAAATAAGAGAACGAATTGAATTTGAGGGCATGATGATGTAGAAAATGAGTCTCGATAAAAATAAATAGACATTTATTTTTCTTGATACGTTATTCGTTATTGTTACATTTTTTAAATTATTTAAAAATTATTAAAACACATTATCAGTGATTATTATGCTATTTATTTTGAATATTTATTTAATTCTTTTATGTATAATATTCAACAATACTAATTATTTATCAAATGATTTTCTCAAAAGGAGCTTATTTATGAATTTATTATTTTTGATCTAAGAGTTATCTAAAATATTGTGTAATAAAATCTAGTTATACCAAGTCATAGAAGTTACCCTGTACTTGTCCATTAGAAAATTAAGAAAGTTAGGCACGTAAATCTTTGGCTTATTTGCGTAATGAAAAGCTTAATATTTATTTATTTATATATATCAATAATAAATATTCAATAGTGATTTATTCATTTTTATACTTACACGCAATTATTTTCACATTTTATATATTGTGTGATAATTAACATATTTATACAAATATTAAAACCCCCTAAACTTTTATTTAATTCTCAATATATAAGCAAATACAATGTTATATATTATTTCCGTTTATTATTTAATGTGTGTTTGTAACCGCCATTAGTTTCATGTAATATGTTGGTTGGGAAATATTAATATGGAGATTACTAATTTGTGATAATACTGCTCGTATGTTTAATCAATAAACTGATTTACGACGTATTAACATACTTGAAGTTTCTTAATTAAATTTTTTTTTATATTTTGAACAATATTCATACAAATTCTATATCTAATGATTTATTTTGATACATTTATAATTTTATAAATTTTAATATTTATTTTAAGACTAGTATATAAATTGAAGTTGTAAATTATACACAAATTATAATTGTCTAATTTATTTTTATTAGCCATTGTATCCAACCCTCTAAAGAATCAACTATCCACTTAAACTTAATTTGATTGATTGGTTTGAAATAACTGGGAGAGTGTATTTGTTTATTTTTTAAATAAATTACCAACACCGACTATTCATAATATATTTATTGTATAAATTTAATGATTTTCCAATTTATAGTTCACAATCTTCTTTTTATGTTATGTACATTTTATGTACATAGCCGTAGTGATATAAATCATTGTACTTAAAGTAATAGGTGTTTGTTAGGTTAGTTTGTTAAATATTTATTAATTTGATCGCTCTGGCTAGTCGTAGATTATGAATTTTCTCATAGACTATAATAGAACAGATTTTATGGGAATAAGTTTCATGTTTCAAGCCTATTATTATAACCTTAAAACTATAGTTTATGTGGGATAATAACTTGTTGACCAATATCATGAATTGTAACATTTTTTAATTAGTATAAACTTTGTATAAAGACGGGGTTAAATTGTAGAATTTCTATATAAAAATGTTTATGGCTATAATTTATAATATAATTTATAATTATTTAATATAAATGTTAAATAATCTTAGTTATACTTTACTATCATGTAAATTCTATTGATATAGTTTTAATAAAAATATCTAAAATCTAATCACACTGAGAATTTCTTGGGAAACTCAATTGCAATGAAAAAATTCCAGTCGCAGCGTTTAAACTAGTATTTTATAATTTAAAAAAATGTCAAACGAGTTCTCGGATTTATTATAAATAGCCTGCTAATTTTGCCCATTTTGTTTTAAGATAAAAAAAACACCCTCGCCGCAATTTGTCAGTATACTTTAATTAATATTCAGGCGACGAACTAGCACAATATTGTAAATGGGGATTCCCGGAAAGTGAAGTAATCCCGATATTGCCATCAGCGCAGAGCTTCCCAAAAATAGACTTTCTGCTCATTTGCGCGTCCGAGCCATCAAGGGAAAAACATTAGGATTCACGCACAGACCACCGGGGGTGTGTTGAGTTTCCGGGGCTGGCCACAGAGATACAAGCACACCCACAAAAAGCGTCTCGCCTCTCATTATCGCGCTTGGAAACTCCGAAAACCCGACATCATCCCCCGAAGAGGCTGTGCTGGTCGCGCGCACGACTCCCACGGATATTTCACGCGGCGAAATTACTCGGCGAGGTGCGGGAGTCCCGAGCTCTCGGGTTTCGCGATTATGCCGCATAATCCGCAGAGTTGGAGCGGTCGGTGTTTGTCACGGGCGATCTCTCCTCCCCTGGCCAGGGCGGTGTCGAGTGTCGCGGCGAGGGCGTCGAGTGTCTCTGCGATATTCCCTGTTATCCGAAACACGAGGCCGGCGCTGTTATCCCGCAGGAGTTGGCGTGCTCGAGAGGAGGAGGAGGACTCGGTGATGACGGCGACGGAGTGCGAGAGGGACGAAATCCTGTTGAGTGAGGACGGCGAGTGCGCGGACCACTCGAAATGTTTGGCAAGTTAATACGCTGTAATGCCATTTGTGAGTTTTCTCCCTCCCTCCCGCCTCTCCCGGTACTTTAATTAAGCCCGTCTTCCCTATCTCGGGATCCACCCCCGCCCTCTCTCGCTCGCCCTCCATACATTCCGGTACATTTGCATTTTGATTTGGTGTTTTATGACGCGTTTGTGGTCAACAGTTCGGTAGTTTATTTTTTTTAATGGGGCCGTGAAAGACTGTGGATTGCCGGGAACGCGACCCTTTGGTATAATCAGAGGATTTATCGTCAGTCGGTCTGGTTGGTTACCAGTTGCAAGGACCCGATGCATTCCGAAACGTACGAATAACACTGCGCCCGAGAATTCATATTGCTTACTCGGACATTTCCAGTTCTGCAACTTCGACGGACACATGTGCCGCTCAACGAATTCGTATTAATAAACGCGTAGGCGAAAACTTGTTTATATTACCTGTCGTTAGGTGGGAATGTAATTTTATAATCAAGCGCGTTAGTTATTGCCTTTGACAATATGGTAAGATCAAGCAGCTTTTAATTAAAATTTTTAAATAAACTTGTAAAATTTCGCCATTCGACGAACCTAAATATCCAAATAATGTCTTATATGAAATTCTAGTGTTACATTCTTATGAATATTACCCAAGACTTCAACTCATCGAAAAAGAAATTAAACAATATTTTAAGCACACCGGAGACCATAAAACTAAAAATATACTTTTATGAAAATGATTTTTTTAGTCAATAACTTTTTTAATTAAGCGAACGTGTAGAAAAAATAATGAATTAACGACCAGCACGCGTTAGAATAAAATTTTCGTCCTTATCGCAAGGCTTGGATAAATTAAAAATTAATATTATTAAAAAGCATGAATAACGAAAAATTTGTAAATGTGAATGGGAATTTTTGAAGTTCATTCATTCGTATAATTTGGAGAGTAGGTTGGAATTTAAGAAGATGCCCTTTCCATGTATTAGGGCCGCACGAGTGAGTCGGCTTAAATTTGAGCCTCACCATTGAAATTTGAAATTTGAAATTGCTCAAGACGATGTGGTTTTTGTTGTTTTTGGTTATTCATCTCCATTGAAAGCTACAGCTCCGATGGTCCGAGTAACCTAATGGTGCTCATTTGTTGTGTACACCTTGAAATAATGTTACAATTAGATCTTGGCCAAAGTCCTTCGCCGAATTGCCGCAGCGGGCAGTTGCGCAATTAACCGGGCACGATTGACCGTTAATTCTCGCGAATTAATGTCCCCTCGCTCGTCGTCATTTCCGAGTGAATGCGTACTTAATGACATGGAGCTGTTCTCGTTTATACGAGCACATATAATTTTCCAAATGGCTAGCGTCAAATTAGCGAGGATAAATATGAGATGCTTCGGCAACTCTCTCAACTCCTATAAAAATTATCAGTTTTAGGATAATTATGGGCTAACGACTTACTCATGAATATGTAGGTTCATTTGGCCATTGGTGCCGTTTAATCTATACAATTTGTTAGCATATTTTTGTAAAGTGTCATGTTACCGAAACCTTACGTAAAAGCAGTGCAATTCCGAGACTGCAATGTTTAATGAACTTACCCTTTTTATATTGCGTACTGTATTCTGTGCTGTATATTTTTATTGAACGTTTTGCGCTTTGTCCACATCATTTTATGTATTCTAGTTCACGTCTCTTTTATTATCGAGCTTTCTCTTCTTCTCCGAATTTCTAAGCAATATTGTCATTAAAAGCATTCAGAGACTTTCTTACATGCTCGGTGCAGATCGCCAAACTCAATAACCCACTGGATCACTGATTTTTGTTGGCTTAATGCGGATATTCGAAACGTCCTTCAGTGATGTAATACCTCGCAATAGACTTTTATTCGTGTCACCCTTAAATCTAGTCCCAAGTGAAATCAGTGTCCTGCGGCTTAAGGATTTTGTCCCGCTTTCCATGGCATAATCGCCAAATCAATGGAGTCCTCCTCAGACGTAGGCCCCAGTGCCGGTCAAAGTTCAGCCCAGCGCTCGCACGCAATATACGTGGCGCCTCGTTAGTGATATTTGGCGCTCGCACCCTCACCCCCGGTGGTGTCAAGCGCCATATGCCATATCCAGGGTGCGGTGCAACCCCTCGCCCCTGGTTATGCGAATAGAAATTAGCGGCGCAGCAGTGCGGCGAATCGGCTGACACGTCCAGCCCGATGCCACGGGGATGAAGCGTCTGGGGGTGGTGGCTGTCATCCCTCGGAACAATGTCGAGGGGTAGGCGCGTCTCGTCGAGCAATAATATCCTTTTTATCGAGTGAAGTGCTCGAAATCCGATGTGGACGTGTCTCTCTGCGCCCCTTGAGCTCCGGCTTTCTTCTCGGCGCGGGGGTTATTATCGAGTAATTGTCGCCGCAGGAGCGCGCCGCTCGATTTTTCCCGCTTTTCACTTCTCCCCCTCCACCCCTCCACCCCCCTCTCTCTCTCTCTCTCTATTCCTGTCTCTTATCATTATTGTCTTCTCCTCGTCTGCTCCTGACGTCCCTGCCCAGATTGGAATGTTGGATATGTTTGCGGCTTTTTAATGGCTGTAATTTAGAGAGCGCTTGATTACTCTCGATTTTTATTTATTTTATAGCAGGATGGAGGATTTTTTTAATGTTCCTAGGACACTCCTTAATTAACCCCTAAATTCGGGACTATTCATTATTTTCTCGCATAGAAATTTCTGTCATTATATGAACGAGGTACTGAGATATTACATTATAAAGTGAGTATTTTTTTTTTCACTCGTCGCACGTCTCGTCTTGGGAATTTCTGGGGAGTTATTGTCTGCTTAAATTCAAGATTTTATAACATAATACCTGCCAAAAAAAGATTACTTCCTTTGGATGCATTAAATATTTCAAACTTTTAAAAATTCGAGTGCATTAAATAATGTGCTGAATAATCATTATTTTCCTAGAAATACAGTTTCTTTTAAAGTTCAAAAATTAACGAGAGCAAAGTTTCATTTTTTTAGTAATTTAATTTATCTTTGAATCAAATGCATTTACCTGTAAATCTTAGAGTTGTCAGCAGTGCTTTAAACTTTTATTTTAACTGCTTAGGCTTACAAGTACACAAAAAATTAAACAGAAAACGTAGTGTTGGTGATTTTGAATGTTTAATATTAAAAGGAACTATAAAAGTAGTAATGGGGAACAAAAGGTGGCTAATAACCGGTGTTCAAAAAGATATAAATCAAAAATGCAAAGTTGCTAATTAAGCTCGATAATAATTTTGTGAGGCAAGTCACGACTTCAAACTCCACTAACACAATGCATGCAAAAATCTCGTAATTCCCAGCTTTCTTTGTGGCACCGGTGGTTCTCTCTAGTTTCCTGTCTTTCACTTTCTTTCGGTCTTCATCAATGACGGCAGCCAGCAGGAGCAAATTGCCAGACGCCGGTACCCACATAAATGTCTCCCGTAACAGCGCGACAATTTCCGCGCCCAATAAAAGCGGGAGCGGAAAACTCGCGTCTAACGAGAAAATCGGGGCTCTCGGGGCGGACTCGAGCCAATGACTCGTGAATCATCCTCGAGGAGTTGGCGCGCCTGTTGCCGGCGTATTTGCTCTCACGCGTGCGGGGAAAAAGTGCCTGCGGGCTCGCGAAGATGGAAGATGCGATGACGGGGCGGGAAGGGCTCCTGGAATTGCAAAGTACAGTAATGGCTGGGCCACCCTTTTGCTCAGGACGAGAATTGGGGTGGACGCTCGGTTCTGGGCTGCGGGGAGACGGTCCATCCCTCTCGCTTCATTTTCATACTCTCGGATGCTGACGAATCTATCGCGGTAGAGACGACAGCAGGGGCCGATGGAGATGTAAAGGGAAAATTTTGTTATGTTAATAACTGTTTATTGCAGTATTAGGCTGAGGGTAGATTTGTCAAGGGGCCTTTTCCACATTCAATAAGACTTGTTCTACAATGCTTTTTGTTCATACTGGGTTTACTGTAAAATTCATCCGAAGAGGCTTTCGATAATAAGAGATACGATGAAGATGATTCTCGAATGTATTGATATGTAAAAATATGATAAATACGAGTCAAGTCATAAATTTAGGCGGATAACGTTATTTTCATTTTGTGTTTAAATATCTTTGGGGTTCCGCATTTATACTGTATTAAACAAAAAAAAACAAAAAAACAGTAGTTTTCCTATTGTTATTTTTTCGGATTGATTTCTCGATGCGATCCTAATGCATAAAAATATATTTTTATTAAAAATCAATTTCCATATGTGATAGCCTTAAGAAATCTTAAACCCCGATAAACATTAATCATCTAATTCGTTAAATTAGTTAAGAAAAAGAAAATGCGTCCGTAAAATTTACAGATAAAAAAAAAAGATATTGTTAAGTATTGCAAATTAATTTGTAATGGTGCCTGCGAGAACAATTTATTTATACAAAGAAAAATATTTTCTTGAATATTGCACCCCAGACCTGGGAAAAAATTGTAAATTAACGGATATACAGGTGTATTATACACAAGCTAAATAAGACCAGAGTTTATTAAAGACGTAAATTTCATTACGTACAATTTATACATAAAAGTAAGTAGGATTTGTGGTGCAAACTCATTTGTCCCAAACCAAGGGTAAAAAATGTATGTGAGTTCTGATATTCAATATCTTGAACAATGGCAAAATTAATACAAAAATCAATTATTAACAGGCGCCACCCTGGAAATGCTCTTATATTCCTTTCAACTTTCGCGCGTCCCTTTTTCCACTTTATGTTTTTCGCCCTCTTCTCTCAAAACAGGAACACGTTTATGTATACATGTATATATAAACTTGTGAGTAAAAGAAAAATGGTCTTATTCATAAAGAATGAGTCAAATTTCTTCCTCCTACCAGTAAAATATTCTCCGGGTCGATCTGAGACTTGAAAGAGGTTGGAAATTTCCCGTATCTCCTGGCCAAAGGAAGAAAAACACGTTGTATACACCTGACTTTTATAGCTATCAGGGATGTTTATGGATGCAGTGTATTGTTTCACTTAAATTCGTGTGTTTCAAAATTTTAAAGCAAGTTGTTCTTTTGACAATTTTATTTGACCCAAAAATTAAGTTTCTTTTTTATTGAAGTTAAAATGTAGAAAAACAGACCTGCAAAGCTAAAAAATGTATAGTAAATTTCTCCGAGCATAGTTTGAAATTATAAATTCTAACTCCAGTATCAAAGTTCATTCTTGTTCCTTGTTTCATTGACATGGATTAAATAGAATCGGAAAGACGGGCAGATGTCCAATTTTCAACTGCAGACACTTTGGTTATCTTGTTAGAGGAGAGAGAGAGAGAGAGAGAGAGAGAGAGAGAGAGAGACGCCCACTGTAAATACTCGGCGACTCTATTCAATGCAGACTATATATATTTTATGAAGACTCGCGGTGCGTCAGAGAGAGAGAGGAGAATGATGAATCCTCGTATGATACGGAGGCTGGGCACTGAGATGCACAAGAGGGCCGCACTCCAGCCTCGATCAGATCTATACTTCCGAGAGTGAACGGAGGAGTAAAAAAAAAAAAAAAATTAGGATCATTAATCTTCCGGAGGGACGTATATTTACTTGGAGACCGATGAATATCACTCGGGGATCAGATCGCCTCTCGCTTCTTTCGGGGATGCTGCGTCACAGCTTCCTTGGTACATAAAAGTCGCCGGCGAAACGTTTACGTTGAGCTGCGGGCAAGTTTCCGAAGCAATTCAAGTCCAAGAGATAACAGATTCCACGTACGAATCAGCGAATTGGCCTCTGTCTATAGAATACGCGGCTATAAAAGTAAATGGTCCGTTATGTTGTTTATGCGGAGCAACCGTTACCCCAGAAATCTGCAAAATAGATACAAAAGATACTGATAATTTTTCCCTGTTTAAGTTTATCGTCAGATCAAGATTTAGGTGGGCTTTGCCACATTAGCAGAAATTAAGGGCACAACGATTTTTGTCCTCCTTTAAAGCGATCCCATGGCATGTCAACTATTAAAAACCAATGAACATTTTATTGATTAATCAACTGGTAATTTATCATTACGTATTTACGCATTCGATGCAGCCTTTATTTGTAAGAATATATAACGATCCTCACCAACATTAAAATAAATTTATTTTTAAGAGCAACATAATATTCGTAAGAATCAAACACATACCTATAAATTAGATTAATTTACCATCGTCATTTTTACTTCATATATTATAAATAATAAATCACCAATTCATAAAATATTGATGATAAAGAAATATTGTTTGTTATCAAATAATTATTTCATCTTTACTATATATATGAATCCATTCAAATTTAATCATTTTAAATAAAAAAAAAACTGTACTTCAAGATACTATGCCGTATAAAAGCATCGAAATATTTTAATATAAAATGTATGAATTAATGATTGATTAGTTTTTTAAAATTTAATAGTTCTTTTTAATTCATTTCTGATATATTTTTGTTTTATTTGCTAAAAAATCTGATCGTTTGCAAGAAAAAAGAATTGTTAAAGTAGAAATAAAATGATTTATGCAGTCAAATTTTAAAAACAATAGCGTAAAGTGCTATTTGTGTAATGTACTTGGCTTAATAGTTACGTAGTGTAGAAGTTATATAAAGCTAAAAAATATTTCACAAAAATATCCAATAGTATATGAGAAAATTTAAAAAAAAAAAAAATGACTCAATAACGTAAAAACGTATATTTTGTAGATAACTGATTTCATAGGTAGGCAAAAAAAACGTCTGGCAGACAAATTACTGTTGGATAAAATTTAATGTTCAATGTATGCGAAAAGAAAAAGTTGCTTATATAATTTTATGATTTTGGATTGTTAACGTTGTTCAGAGTATCGAAGTAGTATTGAAAATCATTGAGAAAGCATCGACCCCGCGAAATGAGTAAATACTCATTGAATAGTAAACACGAGCGAATGGGAATTCCGAAGTTGACAATTCAAAGTTTGAGATTTAAGAAAAAATCATTAAAAAAAGTTTTCGCATCGACCACCGGATTCGTGCACGAAGACAAGAATTGCCAACGTCTCTTCTGCGGCTTGACAATTCGAGAGAACTGCCACCACTGCGAAACTACTCTTATTTCGGACTTCCGCAGGCCAAACCTCCCCCCGCCCCCCTACTTTTCCATGTAGAGAGATGTTCTATCCATTCTATCGTTTATTTGCCCATGTGAGTAAATTACCCGGACATGTTGGGACTTTGCCGTTGGTAGCATCCCCGAGCGAAAGTTGAAAGTGCGTCGGAACTTTAGGCTAATGAAAAACATCTATTGCTTATCCGTAGAAGTTTTTAAGTTGTACAAGACAGAATAAGCAGAGCTGCTTTACTCGAGATTCTTGTAAGAGTGCGACGATACGTTTATAATGATTTCAATGACATTCGTGAAGGTAATTCAAAGCAGACGATGTAAGTAAAGTTTGAGAAAAATTGTATCCCCGTTGAAAACAATATTATTTATTGAGGACTACATTTAATCGACACTTTACAATTTTTATGAACGGTTTTTTAAAGATCGGTAAAGGTATTTCAAATTTTAATAGGCACTTCGTATTTAAAATTGAATTATTAAACAAGTAAGGTATAATTTTAACATTATATTATATAAGTAAATAAGTTTTATGTCTTTACATAAATTTTTATCTAGTTTTAATTTAAAATAGTTTTAATTTCAGAAATTTCGATTAGCAATACTTTTTGGATGCCAATTTTTATACTACTTTAAATTTTAAATTATACTTATTTTTAAAATGAAAAATAAATATCTATTTTTATAATACGAGACACTTCCATATTTGGTGGTTTATCCTTTTAATAATATGATTATATTGTAAACATTATGAGAAATGGAAAATAATGGGTAGATTCAAATATACCATTTCAAGATCCAGTTAGGATTACAAACCAATTACTGAAATACCAAATTTGTTATCATGATTTGATTTCGTGAAACAGGTATTTCAAAAATAATATTGACATTATGGAATATTTGTTAATACAAACTTAATTATAAGTTATACGATAATGATTTCAATAATAAAAAATGAATTGTCACATAATGATATAGTCTCGTGTAAAAGTATGTTTCGAATCAGGTACTATCAAATTTAATGGATGTTTTGAAATTTTTAACATTTTATATTGTCGTAAATATCGAGTAAAATTATGTTTATAGAGATTATTAAAAACCACATTCTACATGTATCAAATTTCATATAAATTTTATATGTATGCGTTTAAGGAGAAAAAGGAAGAAATGTATTTTTTCTTAATGTTGTACCAGTAGCAACAAAATGTAATAGTTTGTGTCTTATGGAAACGAAATTAATTAAAAGTGTCGTGGAGTATGGAGTGGAATCTGTGTATATTGTCTTTAATATAAATAATCACTCTTAATATCAGGAATGAGATTATGTTAAGTAGACAATATTGGACAATGAGCGACACCACCCGATTTACTTATTTATATTTTCATCGTATACATAAAGCAACCATACTTTAATTTTCTAGTAGCAACGATAATAACCCTATTTACAAGAGAAAAGCAATTTTCTTGTCTCGCAAACGATAATAACCTAATCTAAAATATCAAAGCAATTTTATTCGCAAATGAGTGAGTTGGACTAGGTATAGCAACAGGAGTCGAAGCGTCTGGAGCTCGAGGAGAAGAGGAGCAGCCGAGAATGCGAATAAGCGGGACATTCCGGGTTCGTCCGGGCGAATCAAGGGCCAATATTCTCGGGAGAGAGAAACGCTTAACAGCGCGAGCTAATATCCGTCGGTCGAGATAACAAACACATCACGATAAGAGACTCTCGGCACGAGTACCACCAACATTACAAGAACCACAGATACAGCCTGAGACACTCGAGGGAGAGATGCAGTTATATCAAGGACATCGGGGAAGACTTTGGGAAAATGAGTCTAGGGAAGGAAAATTGGAAAAACGAGAGTCAAATGGAAAAGCGTGAGCCGCCCTGGCCATCCGAATCGTGAGGGCTTTATTAATTGATTGTTTTGCACTCGTGAATTAAAGTAAACAATTATGTGCTTGCGATCGAAAAGGGATTAAAAAATTATTGCAGAAAGATTTGTAGCTCGATTTGATCAAATTGTGAGTCTTGAAAATGATTAAATTACAATTTTTACTTTGTTTTAATCGATACTTTAGTTACACAATAATAATGAAGAACAAGTACAAAATAAAAAATAATAATCATTATTATAATTAATAAAAATATCTTTTATTGCAAATATTATTTTTATTATCAAATTCAAAAGTTTGTTTGAATGTGTTTAATTTTGATATTTGGAAATAAAAAAATCGAATCGCTACTTTTAAAAGTTATGGCAGTAAATTGCAACTATACCAAGATAAAAATACGTAAAGCTGAACACTTTTTATGCAAATGAATGTAAATTATGTTTCAATGCCGTAGTTAAATGTCAGAGCTTTGGAGTTAAAATTAATTTCTTGAAGTGCACATGACATGGGTTTATAAAAAAAGATATTATTCTTTGATTTCTGCATTTTCGGCGAATGTGTTTTCAACTGTCAACATTGAGAAAAAGTTTGATAACTCAACTACAAAGTTTACGTATGCAAACTCTTGAATTATAGAATTACACAAGTGACTTGAATATTAATTTGAAACAAGTGAAAATTTTGCACAGCGATAAGGAAAATAATATTGTGAGGCACTCGATGAAATGTCCAGCAATTCTGTGAAGCTGCGTCTGGAGGGATTCAAAAACGTCCGGGAGAGAAAAATAGAATCGAGATAAGGAAAAAGCGGCATGTGTGCGAGGAAGCGAAAGCGAGGGAGAGAGAGAGAGAGAGAGAGAGAGAGAGAGAAAAGACGCGAGGAGAAAATTACACGGGACAAAGGAAATCAAAAGAGGGCGGAGATACGAGAGTGAGAGAGGGCAGAGGCAGTTTGCTTACTAACGAACGAGCGACCCTCGGAAAAGCGCCGGCAGAGATAGCGCGATGGAAAATGCTCCCGCGGGATAATTCTCGTCATGGCCTCCGCCGAGGACTCCCCGGCTGTTCTCCATTCTACCCTGGCATCCGAGGACCCAAGTTTACGCGGCGCCCACGTGTGGGTGGGAAAGCAATTGATTTTGGGGCGGGAATGAGCCACGTTAGCCTTAATTATCTCGGGAAATATTTGTGAAAAGCGTCATAAGCCCGACGGCTCAAGGCTTTCTTGATGATTATCGGTCTCGTGGATGCCGGGGCGGGATTTATTCAAATATTGATATCTTTGATGAATTTCGATTAAGTGCCTTTAAGCGCTGATGCCTGCATCCGGTACACGCAGATCGTAAAATTTGAAGATCCTCATGGCTTGCGATAACTTTGTGTTTACACTTCCAGAGTAAAGCAATAAAATGTACGAGTATCAGCGCATAATAGTTAGGGGAATGGGTTTTATTTTTCCACAATTTGGATTTTAAGACCTCTCTTATGGGGTTTATTAAAATTAGTCCGGGCAAAATTGAATTAATTCTAGATTATATCAAATACATTTTGTTCTTGGAACTTGTTCGGAACTCATTGTAAAATATATTCTCTTAAACTTAAGAGGACCTTCTTGAATTTTAGCTAA
Organism: Eupristina koningsbergeri; assembly: GCA_018907245.1. Classification (NCBI taxonomy): domain Eukaryota; kingdom Metazoa; phylum Arthropoda; class Insecta; order Hymenoptera; family Agaonidae; genus Eupristina; species Eupristina koningsbergeri. The sequence goes on from JACCHV010000035.1 coordinate 3,810,240, forward strand.
AACTGTAATACCAAGTTTGACTCTGTAATATAAAGAGAAATTTGGGCTCACTCTTAGAGAAATAGAAATAATTTAAAATTAGAATTCACTAAATAGTTCATAATCAAGACAGAACATAATGTTATTTTTAAACAATATTTTTAAAAATATTAATTTATTTATTTCGATCAACAATTTTAACAATTCAAAACTTAATTATTGGATCTTATATTTGCTTTATGGAATAATAAAACCTATCTTAACAAAATTAAAATGATTTAAAATATTACAACTTCAGGTGTAATTATGAAATTTAATTTTTAGAAACATATACCATACAAAAAGAGTACAACTGTTTTTTTTATATTTAAAGAAAAGTTATAATAAATAATATCCATTTTATGGCACGGGGTCTTACATATTTTATAAAGGATACATTAAATCGCTATTTTAATTAAGAATATACTAATGTTTATATTAAATGTTTATTAATTATCTCTATAATATCTATTATAACCAGATTTTACAAAATTTTAAATAAATATAATAGTAATGTTTTCAAAAGTAATTGGAAAAAAATGTAAAGGTACCAAGATATATTTGCTCGAAAATTTATACAGAGATACGTTATTGTGCTATGGAAGGTCCAAGAATTTATGTTTTACATAAATCGTACTATATTTTAAATTAAAGCCGTTTATTCATGTATGATCACTGCAACATATTGTGTGCTGTTACACATATCGTTAAAAATAAACTGTTATCTGAGGTATTATCATCGACCATTATCATCATGCAATTTAAAAAACTGAAACTGCATTCAAAATTAAGAGATACTTCGAGGATTATTGGAAAGTATGACAAGAAAATTCAGCTCGATGAATAACAAATCGTAAAGATTGATTATTCGGTGTAATTTTTCGTTGATACAGAATGAAATTTATATATTATTGGGCATAGATAATAATTTAAATCGCATAAAATGAAAAGCGTATTACTGTAAGAAGATTAATAAAGATTTATGTTATATACGATATAAATGAAAGTTTTGACTATTTGAAAATTAAGCTTTCGTAAGTAATGAAACGTAATTGGGCTGCACATCGCGGGTGTGTGTACATTGTATGCTAATGTTTATCGATCCTGTGGATGCTGATACCAGTAAAATTTTATCTCCAACTCGAGTGTTTTCCTATTCAAATCTTTATTAAAAATCCCGAGTACAGCAATAGCTCCGATATTTTTTATTGCTAATTCTGATATACGTCCAATCTGCCGATTAACGCGCCAAAAACTACCCACCCACTTAATATTACCCAAGCGTATTTTCATTCCTATAGTTAAAAAAAAAAAAAAAAAAAAAAAAAAAAGGAGAGAACAGGATTCACAATTGGGAAGCATCCGCAAAATTCGCAACAAGGCGCCCCCCTGTGCTTTCAATTTTCCGCGATAAAGCATGGAGCCAATATTGGCCGATGCACATAGAAGCATCGTCTCCATGTTTGGAGTTACGGGCGTCACGTGTGTTTGCAATTGCACGTGCTGCAGTCCACACCAGTGATGGAAACTCGTGTATCGGAAGCTGCGACGCAGTGCGGATGCAGGTGTGTGGACCAGTGGACCGTCCGTTCCATCCCCCGAGAGATGAGAACGCATTAGGCCTGACGATAAGCCTGATTAGACCTGGGATCGGAACCAACCTAATGGCACGTGTCGCGGTATTTTCTTTTGGAGTACTCGAGAGAAAGTACTTATGGAAATTGGAGCTGTAGGTATTCGAGCTGCCTCTGAACGAAAATTAGAAAAGAGTGTATTAGCACGCGTGAAAAGAAAGTGGGGGGAAATGATTTTAAAATGCCTCTTTTCTATTTCAAAAGTGTAATTTTCCCAGCTGTCACCCTTAAATTTTTGCATTCAATATGTTACTACTATTATACTGTTCCATAAATAACGTTGCAATATTATATTAATACTTGTATTTTATATTACATAATGTCATTATCCAATATCATTAATTTAAATTAGTAAGTAAAAAGCTTTTTCTTTGCTTAAATTTTCTCATAATTGATTTTTTTCTTATTATTCGTATTACATCTTACAATTAATAATGTTTTATTTCTTTTTTTTTTTTTTTTTTTTATTTGAAAGAACTTCATTATAAAATGAACTATTGATGCATTGATTATAAAAAATAACATTTTATAATGTATCAATTATCTTTGATTAATATATACCGACAAAAATGGAAAGAGTGTTAATATATAAAATAGTTTTTAATATTTATAAACTAGTTCTTGAAATCATTTTGACATTATGAAACAGAAATTTGAAATAATAGGTTGATATTAAATGATGCATTGACTTGAAAAATAGTGCATTAATTGTATAGTTTATTACAAATATCGAAGTGGTAGGTTTGTAATAGTTTTGTAGCAATGAAATAAAATTTTTTCGGTTAAAGTTCTACGGCAACCAAACTCCATGCCGTCTAAATAGCTCCATATTAAAAATAATAAATTTTAATTGCATGAAGATGCATTTTATCTTTTAGAATTGTGTTTGGGAATCGTAGGCATGTCTAAAGAATAGCAGATTAAAGGAAAGTTTATTGAGACTCGTTTCTGTTAAATCCACCATTACGATGCCCGCAAATCCCAAAGAACATGGGCAGTCCATTGTCGCGCTCTGGATTTATTGGTAGGGTTCCTTATAAAACTCAAAGGTGTTTCCATTAAAAGTGAAATTGCTTGTAAAAGATCGATAAAAGTTGAACAAACTTTTTAATTAAACGACAAAACACTCTTTGAATATACTAAATGTAAATAATTAAATTGACAAAGGGCTTTGATGAAATTTTTATTCAAGATCATTATCATTTATCATTTTATATTGTAATATTTTTAATTTATGACAAGTGAATGAGGGTTATAAGTATAAGTCTAAGTTTTTCATCCGCTAAACCGGATTATTATATTACGAAAGTATACAAACTATATAATACGTATAAAAATAATTTTACACGCGTTATTGCTAATAGTTCACACGAAAATATTTAATATTTTTGAATTGTAATTAGAACGCATTGCACTCCATAATCGTTGATATTTAAATTTTAAGCAATTTAAATGCAACCGACACGATTTTACAAGCCCGAAATCTTACATTCTGTGTGTAACCGCGTTTATTCTTTAGAACAACTTTTACGAGACGAGGAAAATTTACCTTCGTGCAGGAAACTCTCTCTCCAAATTTCTAACAAGTTTTTTTTGGGGGCTTGGTTCAATAAGAAACACACGCTCGCACACAAAGGCATATGCATGATGCACATGCAGACAGATGCATGACGCATACACGGGCATTTAACTGAGCAAGTCTTTTGACTTTGCAAATGTCGGAGCGATGACGACGAGTCATTCCGTCGGTGTCTCCTTAACTGATCGGGAATTCATCGCACGGACGACCTCTTTTCTGAATCGCAAGCTATTGCTGAAAAGATTTACTTTAGCTGAAGCTGGACCAAGAAATGTACGGCTGTTTGGTGTAACTGTATATCAAGTGTCTTGATTATTGATAGTGCGCAATTTTTTCTGAGGTAAATCGGTTATCTTCCTTTGTGGACGTGTCGTTGAGCTTTCATCTTGATTATCCTGACACTCACTTCGGATTTTATCACTTACTAATATTAATACTCCTATAAAATCATTCCCAATATCAAGGCTGTAAGAAGATTTAAATGTCAATGTCGAAAGCAAACCAACTAACATTTCCTGCTTCGTGCAATATAAATTTTTGTTTTCAATGCAAAAAAACATTCTCAATATTATTTTATGTATTTTATTAAATTAAAAAACTACATTTGGATGTCTTAATGACATCTACTGTTAATATGTAAATTAATATTCTTTTTTTTGTTAAATTTACATACAAAGTAATAAAATTTAGAGAGATAAAATAGTTTCAATAATAAAAAGTACACAACCAGTTTATAATTTATATTCTACAAATATTTAATATTCTGGAGCATATTAAGGAAATTGAAACTTGTATAATGTTGATTAGAAACGAAATTGATAATATCAAAATCATGCTGTGAATGTAGAGATAAACTCGATTAAAGACTAAAAGTTAAATCATTGACAAGTTCAGGATATTATCAGAAGCAATTTATTCCAAATTTGAGTTTAAACTTTTAATGATATAAAAGAACAAAAATTTTAAATTTGGAAAAAATGGTGTACTTATGAATTGAACGAACAATTAGATGGATTAAATTTAATGAACTAAAATAGACGTTTAAACGCTCGTACAAATCAATTATAATACTATTAAATGCCAGTGTCTAATTACATGGAACGTCACACTTACCAGCACTTAACAAACTTATCTCTAATTCAAACTTACAATTCCCTAATTCGAAATACAATCGGCAAACTCAGTTGGTCCTCAGTGTATACCTGCAGTTTATAGAGGAGGTCTCGAGCCGCGGCGGCCCGACATTAACGTTAATCTCGATAATAAAATCAGCCTCGGAATTACATTGGCGCATAATTTCACGTTATCTTTCTGTCTCTCTCTCTCCCTCCCTCTCTCTCTCTTTCTCTCTTCTCGTTGTAGCCACCGAATTCCATGCCAAGCGCTAATTTTTATAAATCGTTGCATCGCCATAATTTCTGTTCGGAAAGTCGCGTTAATGGACTGAGGGGGGAGAGCAAACAAGCAGGTGTGAGAAAGAAACAATGAAAGACTGCATAAAGCATTAATTAGTCCCGGTAATTAGTGAGACGTAATCGTGGAGGTGCATAACGATCTTAACATTTTGTCGGTCTCGTACATGTCATTAAAGTCAGCTAAGCAGCATATCCGTAAAAGTGTCAGCGCCACCCCTTTCAACTTAAAAATGCATCACCTTCACGTTTTCACGTCCCAATATCTCTTCGTGGACCATTTTATGTGTATTCAGCTCGAGTATCGTGGATATGACGTCTAGTTTTTATTTCGACGGGGGCCTTTTTCTCTTGCAATTCAAATCCATTAATACCGCATTTTGAATAATTATCTACATGGATCACTTCACACTTATCCGTGATATGTATTATTAAGGTTTATATGCACTATAAATATTCGAATTGATATTAAAATGCTCCACTTCTCTGTGTCATAAGATAATCTGTTCATGAGAAATGAGCAAATGCTTTAATAATCCGCATTAAATTTTGATAAAGATCTTCGAAATAAATAGCACTCATATATCGATTGAACCTTTACTCCAGTTCTTTTTTACAAAAAAGAACTTTTAAGCTAAAATATTTTTTAATTTAATATCAATAATCTAATAAATATGTTTGTATAATAAATATTTTTTTATTTTATGATGAATTATATTAAATTTATTTGAACAATAATATAATAATTATCTTCTCTTTTTATATTTAAACTTTATTTTCAAGACAATTATAAGATAAAAATTTAATTATAAATATTTAACAAATACCCAATTGATAGAATTACTTATGAAAATTAACTCATTTTTTAATTCTACAATAATTATTTTTCATATTTTAATAGTTCTTTATGAACTTAACAATTTATATTTCTAATTTTTAACATTTATATATTATATCTTAAAAATTAATTAGCCTTTTAATAAAAATTGTTAATTTAGCATTGCTTGGCTTTTTTTCTCGATGCAGACAAATGCTTTAAAATGCAGGAATATACATTTGGACTCAATAATTATAATCCATTAGTTTTTAGCAAACAATAGCAATTTTCAGGTTTAAGAGCACAAAATCACCACCATTGATACTTTTAGAGTCGGAAGAAAAGGTGTGAAGCATTCATCACAAGTCTACAGATGTTACTAAAATCATTCATAGTAACGCAACTCGTTCTCGCTTGCATTATTCGCTTGTTAAAATGCACTCTCGTGTTTTACTCTCGAAATACACTTACGCAAAGTACAGTTTTCTCCGAGATGCAAACATTAAATTTTATCATATTTCATGTGCATTTAGCGATGCGATGTTGAAAATAATAAATTTAGTGAACAATGGCAAATTCAATTAATTCAATTTTTATTACTCTAATTAGCAACTGAAATTATGAATTTTGCGCGAAAAATTAGTGCATTTGCATTAAAAAATTTAATAATTATTGTATATTACGAAATAAAAATGCGCCTCAGTGTTTTATGGGAATAATCAAAAACTTAATGTTCATACTTTGATTATTTATTATTCAACGCAAGCATATTTAATTACTTGTACATGGATTCCGACTTCAAGTAAGTATAAACCTTTTTCAAGGGAAAAATAGTAAAGTAGAATGAGAATAGTTGGTTGAATAAGCCAAAATGAATAGTTTTAGTTTGGAAAATAAATCGAAATTCTTGTAAAAACTTGGATATTAGTTCAAGTCTACTGAAATTTATAAATTATCTGTAATAAAATGAAGTTTAGCGAATGTGGTGACATTGTGAGTTATTAGCGTAATACAAAAATAATTTTCTAGCTTTTTGAATCTTTTGAAAAGCAATTTCGTGAAATTTTACGGATTTTATGTGAAGAATTTAAATAAATGTTCGGTATCGTGATAAGTGAAGCGAGGTTCGTAGGGTCAAAGAAGCATCGGAGCGTGGGCCAATAGAGATCGAAGGAAGAAACGTGCGATTTCCGGCTCGACTTCGGCGCGGGGGAGTGGGGAAGGGACGGGGACATTTACTTGCACAATTTCATAGCCGTTTAACGTTTGTTCATGAAGCAGTCGGGCGCACACACACACCCACGCCCAGGTATTCGCCCCCCCTCTCTCTCTCTCTCTCTGTCCGTCCGTCTCTCTCTCGCATTCTCCGAGATACGGCAAAGGGAGCAAAAGGACGAGTGCCTTTGGTTTCCTTGGTGACCGATACCGGAGGGGCGCGACGAGCCTCCCCCGACTGTTTGTGTTTCATATTGATACAGCACCGATACGGGATGCATCGCTGAACTGTGGCCTCTCCGAGGAGAGGAGGCTAGGGCAAAGGTGAGGAAGTACGCCAGCAGCGGAGCACGGCATCCTCGGGGAGGAAGTGTGGAGGAGACACGAGAGGGCTCGTGTTTACCCTCTTCTGCATTGTTGCTTCAAGCCACATTAATGGACTTGGGGATGAGGGTGTTTCCCGCCCCTTCATCAGCTACAGCTCTTATGTAACGTGGGGGTGTACGTGATTTTTCGCGCAGATCCCGCGACCGAATTATCCTGCTTCGAATGGACACTTGCGATTTTCGTTTTTTTTTTTCAGTATGCCGAGGTTGAGAACGATCGAAAGTGATTTATCGCTTGTTTACTGGGATTTTAAGCGGGATTCTGCAAGCGAATTGCTGTTTGTTTGGCGATGACGAGCTTGATATTTTTACCGAATTTTCATGTGGGCAGTCTCGGTGAAATCCTAAAGTTAACTGTGAGAATAAAAGTTCTGATGATCATAAAATTGAAATTGGATTACGGTGAATCGCGATATTGAAAATTGCAGTTTTTATTCGAATTCAATTTCGAGAATCAACTTTTTAAAATATAATTATTATTTATTTGAATCATCAGCAATAATAAATTGAGTATTTTTCGTTTATTTCATTTAGTAATATTTTTAAAATCAAAACCAAAATTAACTAGATCAATTATAATAATAAAAAATAATTATAAAATTAATTCACTATTTATGTGCAATGATAACAGTATTTCTCTATAACTATATGCATTAAGTTATAATATACATAACTATGTGTAATTTAAATAGGAAACCAAGTATGAAAGCTTTTTTTTAATAATAATACAGTGAGTTAAATTCCACTTGAAAATATTATTATTATTTTAATTAATATGATAATATAATTATAATGTAAAAATTAAGTTGCTATATATTTTTAAAAATAATTATCCATCTATACATTATACACCCATATTAATTGATTAAGTAGTAATAAACGAATTTGTAGATCGTAATTTTGACGCATTATTATTATAATATAAATGAAAGTATAAACTATAAATATTTGATAATGCTTTTAAAACAATAATTTATATAGGAAAGAAATTTTAATATTTTTATTACCGGACGTCCAGCTAGACTCTGCCAAGTGAACTCCAGGTCATCGATGTTAGCAGCAACAGGGACAGTAAAATTCATCGCGTACGTGTTTATGATCCCTTCTCTAACATAATATAACTCTGCATTTAGACCTGAAATAATGACATAATAATTAGCTTAATATATAATTCTGATAAGAAGAATACAATCTCATAAGAATTTAAAAAAAGTGTCTTTTGAATTAAAATGTGTACATATGAAAAAAAAGAAGATATTCCTATTGATTATTTCATTATTCAATAGACATGTTATTTATTAATATCATTCATCAATCACCAATATCGCTATTAATGTTATTATAAATTTTATTGTGATTATCATAACAGTAAATTTCTTATTTTTCAGTTAACAGAAATCGTAGAGGTTTTTGAAATTCATAAGACCTAATAGATTTACCAAACTCTATAAATTTTCTGATGGGTTTTTAAAATTATATTTAGAAGCCATGCAAAATTTAAATTTAAAGACAGTATTATCGATAAAAACAATCTGATTGATATTTGTGGAAATAAATACCAGAAAAATGAGCAATTTATTCTTCAATCAATATTTATTGTATAATACAGATGAAATTTTGAAAAATATATATGTAGCGTTAATGTTTAATCACTTCTGTGACAAGTTTATAATTTGTCATACAAATAATGAAAGACGTACCTACTTAATGTATATGCATACATACAGATTTCAATAACGTTAATTCATTATCAATTAAATGTTGAATTTAATCAATGCTATGCAATTGATAGTGAACGGAATTATTATAGAAACCTCATCCAAAGTAATAATGATAAAAGACTAACATTTGTTTAAAAAGTACCATTTTATACAATATTCCAATAATTATAATTTATTAAATGACATGGTGCAATTTATGTAAACATCAAAAGGATTCACTTCATTAAAGAGATATCGATACTGTTTACTATACAATTCAATTATATTATGCTTTAAGTAAATTCCAATAAAACCGTGAGCCCTTTTATTGCCTAAATTGAGACTATTTGTTTTACAAAGAATGATATATCTTTATTGCGTTTGTGATTTATACTTGTCAAGAATGTGAAAATTTAGATTAATATATTTTTAAACATCTAAATTGATATTTAGCATTAGGTTTTGTTGCTAATAGTTATACAAAATATTTAAGAATACTGCATTATAGTGATTTTCTGTATCGAATACTTTGACTGCATGTTATGAAACTAAATTATTTGTAGAAAATTTTATTAAATGGAACAAAATCGTCTACAGTAGCATTGGTTTACTAAAAAAGTAAAAAATCAAAGCTTTTATATATCAAATAGCCATTTTGATACGAAAGTCAACAAATTATTATTAAATGAACTACTTCATTATCAACATTATGACAGTAGACGTTTTATAGTAGAGGAAACATATTTAATAGTAGAGGAAATGAAATAATACCCTGGATACTATTTTCTAAAGTAGTTTTAAATAATAACATCATTTAAAATCATTCGACCAATAAATCAACGTACACTATTAAAAGATAAACGTCTTCGTTAAATCAGAGCTTTAATATAAAAAGTGAGAAATGGACGCAGCCACATTGTGAGTTGATGAAAAAACTACAAAAAATTAATAGGATAATAAAAAAAGTTTTATTATGAATGAAGTTTTTATACTTTTAAGTATTACGGAGATTCAAATTTGTTTTCTTTTGGACCTGTGTGACAGAGGTAGAGGTTTAGTGGGTATTATGGCAGTTTTCTCGTTGAGTCCACACACGGGGAGAATTACGACTACTCGTCTATTGTCCTCAAGTGCATTACGCAATCCCATGATAAATTTATTATTATTTCTACTATTCCTTTTATTATTATCAATTATTAGATATTTTTTATACAGTTGGCAATTACTGATAAGCTCTTGTACTTTTCATATCACTAATTTGTATAAATTTTTAGACTAAAGAAAATGTTAAATAATATTTTCAAGAATTTAATTTGAACTTTTCATAGATGTATTCTTTGCACAGTTTCTAATTTAAACATTATATATATCTCTACATAAAAAGTGATAATATCACATAATAAATAGTAGATTTAATATCATAAAATAAATATTATCTTCAATGGTTCAGATAGAGATATATTCTAACTGTGCTGATGAAATATTTGATAGTATATCAAATATGGTTCAATTACGCACCTCGTATGAAAACTATTTCTTGAATTTAACAACAATTTTTAACTTAAGTTATAATTTAGTATAATTTATTATAATGATTATGTAAAGGATATTATATAAAATATTGTTAGTTTTACTACGATCAATATTATTAAGATTTATTAATATTAAGTTCTCCATTTGATTATACGAAATCTTATTAAAAAGTTTCTTTTAATTTTGAATTTACTATAATAATAATAATAATAATAATAATATTTAATTCAGACAATATTAAGTTACAAATAAATATAAAATATTCAAAAATATTGATGCATAAATAAAAGGTAAAATAATAATAATAATGAAGATATTTGTCATAATTTTTTCAGATTTATTTGGCAATATTATAAACATGATATCGTCATATATATTTCCGGATTCAGTATAAATCCGAGAAATTCTAAATGCAAGTATTAGCCGTTTCCTTTAAATCAACAAAATTTTATTCATATTCAAATATATGTTCGTGTGTACTTAATAAGAGTGATATACCTTCGCGCAAGCGCATGCAAAATAATTCAAGCTATACTTGAGTCGTGAAAACACTGCACGCAAAGAGAATAAAACACAAGAAGATGAAAAAAGAAAAAAGTCAAGCATTCATACGCTGAGGCTCTTCCCCACTACGCGGAAAACCGGTGCATAGCAAAAATTTTCCGAGGGAAAGTTGCGCGCGGAAATTCGCGGGATTCATTTCGCAGAACTCGCACTACTGGCTCATCCGTCTCTCTCTCCCTCTTTTTTAGCGAGATCTTCGTCCTCGTCGTCGTGGCTTTGATACTCCGCGAAAATCCGGCTACCCCCGCCCCCCCCCATGCTACTCGAGGGATTTGGATTTCCCGACGATTTCCCATCAACCCCCGGACACGAGCTCTGGCTTATCTTTTTCTCAGTCCTGGTATACCGGTTGAATGCTGGAGGAGCCTTGAGAGCTTCGCTCTTGTTCTTCGATTTTTCGCGTGCGAATTCGCTGATTTTATTTTTATCGCGAGTGCGCTCTATTTCTTTTTGGGGGTGATTGGCTCGGAGACCACGGCTAAAGATTTATCATGCGCCCGTCGGCTATGCGTTCGTTGGTGGGATTTCGTAAGGAGATTTATTGCGAGGCATCTTTTTGCGAGACCTACCCTTTTATGTACGTGCCCCCATAGAAATGATTCTAAGAGTCGGGTTTAGTTGTAAAAAAGGATTTGAAGAGAGACTAGGCTACGGAGATTTCGGTTGACGCTCCGTAAAATGTGCCAAGGCACTTTAAGAACAAGAATTTAAACAGCCGGTAATTTGGGAGATTTTAATGTTACAAACTAGATCATTTACTCTTATTCCGCTCGAAAATTTTATTGATATTCTCCATGGGTGATTCATTTTACTTATTATGCATTCAAAAACAAATTTAGACAATCCAATCGCTTAAGCCATTTATTTACCTATTTACCTAACATCTCATCGCTGCTCGATCAATTTTCTATTAATCTGTATTACATTGAAGAAATTTATTTTCCTCAAATATAGATACAATTAAAGTGTATTAAAAATTTGTAGCACTGACACAACAATATGATTTTAATTGATAAATAATCGAATGTTATTATCGATTTATTTTGATATCTTAATTATAATCATTGTTATGTAATAGTAATTCACAATTTTATCTGTATACACATATCTCAATTGGGCTCATTTCATTTTGATTCTCAATTTTTGGTTCCCCCACGACTTATTTATTTTGTAAGAAATTTTATTTGTGTTTACCTGCCTATGTATATCATATTTATAACATATTCGCTGCTGACATTCATTACATTCCATTGCGTAAAAATAATTTTAGGTATAGAATTTAGAAATCTTTTATAAATATGTAGCTTTTAAATAATGTATTCAAATATTAGTAAATTCATGTTGAAAAAATTCCATAAATTAAACTTTTTGGCGAATAGCAATTAAAAATAAATAATTACCTATATTAACAGAACTTTTGATTATGATTCTAATCCCTACAATGCATAGCATAATTGTTTAACTATAAATAAAAAATTTTTATGAGACGAATAATTCGTAATTATGGATCATCGTATAGAAATATTTATCAGTACAAGTTTAATATTTTGAATGAAATTATAAAATTTCATTCTGACGCGCGTAGATGTATGAAAATAATATTTTGTAACATTGTGATACATCTACGTTATTTGGTAATGAAATTAGTAATTGAAACGTGCTTTTGCGTAAGATTATAAATTAAAAGTGAATTTGTTAGGAGATCGGGTGCATCTCCTTAATCCACATAGCTTCATAAAAAGTATACTTATATATTTAGTTAAACAATATTATTGAGATTTGGTGAGAAAATGAAAGTCAGTATAATGGAGTTTCAAACTCTTGCTCCTGGGATAATCCGTATTAATACAAAGTACCATTACTTAAATTCTTCAAAACTCCATCTTTCTTAATGTAAGGCTTAATTACGAACACAAGCTGCAGTTAGTCACAGTTACAAGTATAAGTTGGCAGTTAAAGGGCCATCCTTCTCACTCTGCACAAGAAAGCCGAGTAGGAAAGGATTCGTCCTTGTTTGGGGTGTCGCGCCGCTGGATGCCGGTGCTCTCGAGTCTCGTCTCGCACAAACCCCTAGGATGATCGCACCCGATAGTCAGGATGGCAATCCGAGCACGTCATCCTCGCTCCACACTGCAGCACTCATTGTCACACATCCTTCGTCCTGAAAAACGAGCCGCAGGAGTCTCTCGAACCCCGATTCCCCGGAGATGGCGGCTCGCGGCCGGCGCGCACACCCACCCGCGCCCGGGCAACGGCTCAGGGTGGAAGTGGCGCTGGCTCGGTTCCTCGGCGCCTAAGCTCATACACCAGACACGATTTTCTACTTAACCTTAGTGCAGACACCTAATGGTGGAAGTTGGATGTACGCCTGCCCTCCTAATGCGCCTCATCTGCGCACGTCGTTCCTCCTCTCGCTCACTCCTCTCTCCGTCCTTTTTGCAGCATCCTCGCGATCGCGTGCTGAATGCCATTGAAATCCCGCCGGAGATAAGGAAAGGAACTGACAAAAAGCATAATAGCCAGGTTCTGGGTCTCTATCTCATCGGAACACCGACAACGGGAGTCACGGAGTTGCGGACCTGGGAATTGTCGTCACCTTCTTTTGTTTACGAACTGGCTCGCGCAACCTCCGAGTCCCCGGGTTTAGTTAAAATTTCAAATGAGAAACTTTGTTTATCACACAAACACGACACATCTCCGATAATTTAAAAATGCTAAATTCCACCTCGTGGCTCGTAATAAATAAATGCACCCAAAACACATTTACTTTCATCGGAAAGCCTCTCTCATTCAAAGCTGCTTATTCTGACTCATAAATAATCATATCCAACATTTTATAAAATTCCGATATTTCCTTATCTATCTATGGCTTGACCTAAAATTTCGTCTTTATCTCCTTTATATTTATTAATTAATAACTGTGATAAACCCTATTGAATGCCATCGCTAACAAGAAATATTTTTTAATTCTCTACCGATCAATTAGTTTACTTTTTTATTTGTAACAAGTCTTAATTTATTTTACAAATACATTCGATTATGTACATTGAACTTGGTATTAATGATTAAAATACTTATCAAAAATCAACCATTTAATTTTTTTTTTTTTTTATTTAAATTGAAAAAATACATTTTACATACTTTTATTAATTTTTTAAGTATCTGCGAATTTCATAATTTTTCAAGTTTAACAAATTTACGGATTTACCACATCATGCTTTTCTATATTTCAAATTAAATAAATGTAATTCAACTAAGTAATGTGTAAGTTTGTCATTTCGCGTTACAAACTTTATCGATTATGAATAAATAATACAAATATAAATATTTAAAACAAGACTAAATATAATTATGAATTCTTACATTATACTTGTGGCACAGTACTTTCTAAAATTTATATTTCATTTTAGTATTATGACATACAAATGTAAAAATAATTGTGTACATTTATTTAATTCTTTCCCTCAATATACACATCTTACCAACAACTTCAATATTTTTTTCGCATTAAAAATGTTTAAATGATCATCATTTTTGAAGCATTGAAAATAGTAATTTATAACAATAAAATATTTTTATATAAATATATCGAACAATATGTATTATATATTATCAACCCAACTACCATTTATTTTAGATAATTGCACATTACAAATTTTGATTCTTTGTAATACTTTTCAAATATTTATCTTTCATTCTTCTGTAATTGTATTTTTGAGTACCTTTGGTAACTTTTTTTTTTTTTCTAAATATGATTGCAAAATTGTGGAAAAGATAATTTACAGAGCATATGGGAGTTGAGCGTACAAGAAAAACTACTTCATTTATAACTAATAAAGTGAATCGTGGCTCAGAAAAAATCGACAAAATCACTTTGTAACCTGATCCTCGGATATTTTATGATATACATCACTAGTTCCAAAAAGACTAAGAGCTTTGGTTGTTGTCCATGATTGCGATATTCGTTACTCCCATGAGTACCAGCTTTGGGAGTATCATGTGATGTTCTGCGACTTGAACACAGCCCACAGAATTAGACACCCAATAACAATAACCCCGCTCATCCCCAAGAATCAAAAAAGGGTTAATTTCTCCCAGCCCCGCCATTAAATCATTAAAACATTCATGGTGAATGAGAGGGAAATTATTAAAGTATGGGAAAGTGCGCCGGTGGAGAACAGAGCGCAATTCGTATTTGTTTAAGAGTTTAACGGGGCAGTTAAATTGCCGAGTACGGAATCGACGGAAATTGGATTTTAATATTTGAACGGGCGTAAATGACGGTAGCGCATTTTATTGATAGTGCGAATGAATTTGGTTTAACTCTGCCGAAACTTTCCACTATTGCGAGTGGCCGCTAAACCACTAGTTTTTTTTTTACCCTCGCATTACTTTTGGACTGCTACAAAAACTTGTAATCATTCACGGAAATATATTTATTGCAATGAAACTTGTAAGTTTGTTATTCCTATTACTACTAGATCAACGAATCAACAAATTATATATATATATATATAAAACAACAAAGAAACAAAGGTAAAAATATTGGATTTCAGAATTGGAATTCAAATTATCCCTAGTTACTAGTGTTAATGTGTGAAAATTCACGTAGATAATGTCACTTGTTAAACATAGATTTACGTAAATAGATAAGAATGATGATGCTTACAAATATCAGACCAAGCATTTGTTTACAATACTCGTGAATGCCTATTTTTTATTTTTATGTAGAGCCGTGTCTGCATTCATACCCATGCATTACAAATATGTCGAAGGGAATATAGTAGATCATAGTGACCCTTCGACATCGGAACCCCACCGGAACCGTTTTTACATTATTTCGGTGGAGCCAATCCAATCCCCCGAGGATCCCCTCGCATATACTTTTCGTTTCGTTTCAACTATCCCTCGGCCTCATTACACTAGGGATTAGGAGCTCAAGACTTATCAGTATTTACTCTTGCAGTCATATTCTTTCTTCGAGTTCCTTTTTTTCCTTGCAATTATTATCCTGACGAAGGAAAGTGTCTTTGTCTCCTTTCCCTCACGAGGCATGCATTACTTGGATAATCGCCTCTACGAATTTCAAGATTCATCCAAGGCTTTCATTCGAATCTTGCACTTGGGTTTAAAAGCTGGAGCAACTCACAAAAGAATATGAAGAGTAATTTCTTAATGTGAGTCACATTGTTGAAATTATGGATTGATCTGGAAGTATCTAATAGCCATTGCCATTGATTGACACGATGGCTTATATTGTCAAAAAAGTATAAAAGTGCCAGTACTTCAATCTTGAGATATTGTTCAATATCTCTTAGCTGGTCTAATCATTATTTGGGTTTCTTTCACCATTCTTTTAAAAAAAAATAATTTTATGCTCACTTTTATTTCTATTCTCATCTTTTATCATCAGTTTCTTTATATCTGTCTGACTAAATTTTATTTCAGCTATATACTTATGCTTTCTTTGTCTAATAATAAAATTGAATGGAGTCAAGGAGGATGTATGCTACTCTCGAGAAGGTCGTTCGATATCAGCTCACGATAAGAAGAGCAATTTGATTCATACGGCAGTTCACTCTTTGTTCTTGTCATCTCATCTCAAATACGAAATACATATAAGAAGCTCCAAAGCATTTTCAACATCTAATATTGGCATACCACAGAATCCCTCAAATTGTGACATATCTTCAAAGTGATGATAGCTAACTTGCACACTTTCCATAAAGTGTTCGAATGATCCTTTCAATTCCAAATTATAAAGGCATTCTATTACTTACTATTCATTACTATCCATTGATATTTATAGTTTTTACTTTAGATACATAAGAAATTTAAATTATAAATCAATTGATTAAAGTCATTTTCAAGGTGATAAATTAAAATTAAATTGATATTAAATCTTAAATAATTATTTACAAAATTCGAACAAATTTTTACGGGTATATTTATTAAAATTTCGGTTCTCAAAGCTAACTCAATTGTTGAAGTATAATAAAAGATAAATTTTATTTAAAACTTATTTTTATTATGTGTTAGGAATTAATAGAATAAAAGATCTACAATAATATTTCTTTAAATCAAGGATATCCTGTTTTAACTGAAGATTGTAATTTAAATATTATTCTATAGTGAAATCAGAAAATTCAACGAAAGATAAAGAATGTGGCTAATACTTACGAATAAAATATTCTTTCGATTAACGTAAAATTAATACCAATAAAATGACCAACATTTTTTAATTTACTATTATACGTATGTATATTCCTTTAAGCTTCAAATAGTAAAAAAATTTTCCTATGCTAATTTATTATATTGATGAAAGTAAACTTTTAATATTAATAATATTACTAATAAAAATAATACATTTGACAATATTTAGATGCATAGACTTGTTTAAATATGTACTTTTTGTTTATGTAAATACATATGTAAATGTACCTACTGACGTACCATATTTTATTATTCTTTTTTCTACACTTCAGTCTCTATTCTCACCTGCTTTCGGAATTTATCTGAGATACATGAGCCTAAAGTCAGCTTATATAGTATTTTTCTCTCGGCTGTCATATTATTGATAGGTATTATATCGGAAAGAATGCATGTAGCCGCATGAAATACGATACAAGAGATACTTGCCATTCTAAAGAGTAAGATCCAACAACAGATGTTATTTTCCCTCTTTAACACTAGTATAAAGTATAATATTGAAAATAAAAACAAACTTGTAGTTTTATTTCGATATTTAATATTTTAAATTATATTGCATTTATTTATTATTTCGATGAATTTTATAAAATTATAAAAGTACAGGTGTGTTTAAATGAGAATATGTAAATAGCTGGAAAGACACGTTCGGAATTATTAAATTTTAAGTGCTTTCACATATGCTTTTAATGTAATTTAGTTATTTATATTCAAGATGCATATATTTTGATTACATAGTTTCTGTTCATTTTTTAAAAAAATTATTAATATTGTAGGAGAGGAAAAATGTAAATTGGGATTTGAATGTCATTGTTAATTTATTGCAATTAAATATAGATTTTTTTCTGTAAAGTAAATATTTGAGGGTGGAAATTTAGTACTTATCACAATTCGATTCTCAATAATTATATTTTTTACTTGTATTAAAATGTATAGCAAACGATATTCCTAAAAGCTGTTTTAAAAAATGGGTAAAATTTTTCTTATTGAGTGTCTCTATCAAAGTTCGTCACGGAGAAGAAAGTTAACGCTACAGCAAAGATCACTCCATTAAAAAGTCATCAGAAACTTTAACGATCAGATGATCGAAAACAATTTCCGATACGTGTTGTCAGTGAAAGCAATATCTTCAGGAGAAAAGCCAACAATGGAGCCAACCGGAGTCTGGGAATCTCGACTCAGTCGTACAAATAGAGGGCTTAAAAACTCAATTAATATCGAGCCTAGGGAGAATTGAGAATAACCTGAGCAAACAGCAGTGATAATCGTGATCGTGCGTATCAGTTGTGCTGAGCGACGAAGTAAACACATTAAACCCTGGGTTGTGTGGGTGTACTTGTGCGAAGAGGTGCGACGAGTGTCGGAGGGAAGTCACGAGCTGAAGATTTTCCAGAGGCTTCAGAGGCAGCAAAGTCTGATTTAAAAAGCCAGCATTTTTACTTCCAGAGAAAGGATATCGGTGGTAAAGGATTTCGGTTTGATTCGACTCCTACTCTTTGATGCATTAGGGATTAAGAAGAAATCTCGCAAGCTACGGAGAGAATTTTGCTCCACCTTGAATATAAAATATTTTATATATATGGTGATGTTCCATGGAAGATTATAATGTGACTTTGAATAAATAATAACAATACAGCTGCTGTAACTAGAATATAACTATTGACAATTGCTAATAAAGTAGCATCAAATTATGAAGTTATCCTTTAATTAACAGATAAATTAAACTTAAGAAAATTAATAATCTATAGCCTAATATTATTCTTGATGGCAATCATTTTACAATCATCAATACAATCTTCCTATTTATTCATTTAATTTTTAAAAGTTATTAATAAAGGAATATTTATATTTTTTTCAAGAATTGTATTGGCATTGTTTTCGAATAATTTTTTTGGAATAAATTATGTATAGTTTTATGTTGTTTTATTAATAACATTGTAAATTACATTTTTGATAAAATAACAAAATATCCAGTAGTTAAAAACTTTTGTACTAAATTTTCAGCCTCGTCAAGGCTTCGTTGACTTTTCAGAAGCTTTGAAAAGCTCTAGTAGAATTTTTATAGCAGGAAAAACTTCTCGATCAATAAGTACTTCAATTTGTTTCCTTTCTATTTTACAACGTACTTAATAGTTAAGGCGAAATACTACCAGAGTTTTAATTAGCAGAGGTACATCGTGCTGCGCTTTTCAAATCAGATACTAGAAAAATTAGTTACATATGACTTGTTACCAATAATTATACTAATAAATTTAGATGAATATGATAAAAACAAATTGAGCATATATAATTTATTGTATGCACGTATAACATGTCTGTGCCAATTGCTCTAGTACATTTTAGTTAATGAAATAAGTTTTTTAGTTTTTTTTCGTACCATAGAGAATTTTAGACAAAAAATTTCGTGCTTTATTAAATATTTCTACAAGTTTTAAATTTATCATTATCGTAGGTAACCTAAAATTATTTGTTTGATCTTTATACCGTGTACGAGTACAAGTAAAATTATAAAAGAACAAATTGAAAAAATGCTATCGTGTACTTTTTACTACATTTTTTCAGAGACATAAAGAATTGAAGACAGTGTGAAAGATATAAAAAGAAATATCAACTAGAATTTTTGTTATTGTATTTTTATTAGATAAGTATAAAAAGTTAACAATTGTTAAAATTTGGCTATACGTATTATCATTTGTATATCCACGTTATTCATGTAATTTAACATAAAATTGAAAAAATGTATTTTTTTTACTTTTTACAATATACTTTGTTCTGTTTATTAATTATTTAGATATTTCTTTCAAACTTTTATCAATTTACGTCGCACACGTATAAACTTATATAAAATATTTATGCATACAGACAGGTATTGAATGTTACATGGTAAATAAATAATAAGATATGATTAAATAATAAAAGCGTAACATATACGCTAAATATGCTCGCAGTAATAATAAATGCAATAATTTTTTGAGCTTTAAAAATTTATCGAAAGTGTCACTTTAAATTTAACAGTAAGGCTCACAGTAAATACATGTATGTTCTACATATTGTAGTTGACAATGTGTTTAAAAATATACTTTAAAGTTGGAAAAACTTTACATGTGTTAGAATATGTACCGTCTAGTCAAATCGATTTTTATTTAAACAAAGAAGGTGCTCTATTACGATTAATAATAGATGAAAATACACTCGACGTAATATATTGATATAATCATGCATTTCTGTATGTTCTTTTGTAAAGAGCCTTTTGTAAAATCTGAAAAAATATCCCGCCTTTATTCACGGGCGTCTTGTCGAAATAGAAGCTACAAAGAGAGCGACCTTTCGCGCTTTCCACCCACACACGTTTACAGTGAGCTTTTAAACGCATTTGTACGTCCTCTAAGCTCTCTCGACGCTCTTTGGCGTCCTTAATAACCTTTTACCCCGTGTGATGCAGCTGCGGCGTAAAGGCATCGCGAGGGGGCGAGCTACGTTGACGTCCTCTCCTTGGCAAAGGTTAGCTTTTGAGGGAGGTTCTTCCGCTACAAATTATCCTCCGCGTGGTGGCACTTCCCGGGCACCTTCAATTTAAAGGCCACGGCAAAAGGTGCACTCGCCCTGGGTGTAAAGGACGAAAGTACTCTTTGTCGCCCAGCAAATGCCACTTCTGAGGTCCCTAAGATTCGGTATGCGGGGGAGGCACAACAAGGGGTGGTTGCTGAATGCGAGGGCTGAAGGGCTGAGTGGTCAACGAGCACTTGGCTGCTTGCGGACGCGATTACTGACGATTCTCCACGTGTCCCTAGTTTCTCTCAGCTCATCTCGTTCACGGCTTATTTCATTTGAATTATTTCATTATTTGATTTATATTTATTTAGTTTATAAGCCTCTGTCATCGAGAAATAAATATTTATCCGATAATATAGCTTGAAACATTACTTTAGTTTATGGCTCTGGAAATGGGAGCCTGTGATTTCGGAGCCCGGGAATCTTATGTCTGAATTAATAAATAAAATAAATCACCTGTGCTAATATTTATAATTAATAATATTGATCAATGTATAAATTAAGGTCATTTACAAATTTAATCGTTATATATGTGCAGTGTATATTTTGTTTCTTCAATATTAAATTTCAAAGCCTTGCCAATATTATGTATTTAACGTTACAGAGGGTAAAGACGACATATGTATATGTATATGTATAATAGACGACATACGACATACAAAAGTTGGAGGCTTTTTTATAACTTCAAAAGTAAAAACACAAGTGACCAAAATCAGGGAATTGACCTACACAAAGGAAAGTCTTTTAAAAATACATCGCCCATTTATTATATTTGTCCAGCCTTTTAATTATTTAATCTTTATTGCATATTTATTTAATGAATTAATATGGAAAACTGCGAGTGTGCAATCGGAAAACGTGTCGCAAGGATGCTTGCGATGCATAGTATCCGAGCCATAAAAGTATGGAAAACCACTTGAACAAGGGTGACAGCAGCGGGAAAACGATGAAAAGCTAAATGTCCAAGGACCTGCGCATGAATAAGTTTCACAATTTATAAGAATCATTTAATACACATTTTTCTATAATTCTTATATATATATATATATAAGTCAGTATTTAATTTATATTTTAATCACCAAAATAAGTTATTATCATTCTTTTTTATCTTTTTGTTCATGCATGCTTTCCATTGGTACACGAATGTATTAACTATTTCAGAAGTAAGACTTCTTGGTTGTTTCTTTTCACGTTTTCTACTTGCTTTTTCGCATTTACTGACAGATGTGATTCTGTTGTTTTTATTTTGATTTTTTTTATTTTTTCAACGTTAAGAAGTATTATTTTTGTACCGAGAGTTAATGTAATTAATATCATAAAATTCATGAATATACAATGTAAATAATAGATAATGTAAATAATAATAATTATAATTATTTATTAAAAAATATGTCTCTGAATAATGAAAAGATTTTATTTTATTTTAAAATAGTAGATAAATAGTACAGTTATTACAGTCAGGATAAATATACAAAATTAATTTAAAAATTTGGGAAGAAAAATACACAAAGAAATACGTACGAGTGAATACTACAGATAAACAAGTCTGAAAACAAAGGCGATAGATAATTTGTTGAATATACGTTTGGAAGATAATTAATGGATCTTCCTATATATCTATATCTATAAAATATAAATAAATTACTCTTACTTTATAATGTTTTTTTTTTTTTTTTTTTTCTAATTTCTCCAGTTATAGGTATAACTTTTGAGTATATTTTAGTATTACCCACGTACTGCACCTGTACACAAGCACATAAAGATAGTACTGCATGTAATGGTCAATCAGGTGACACTAAGTCGTTGACCAAACTTGAGTCTAAATTTGTCGAGTCATCCTCTAAATTCACAGGCCACTGGCGCGTAATTACATCTCAGAGCTCGAATATTAAGGCGAATAAAATTTTAATATATTTTGGCTGGCTAATAACATTAAAGTAGTAGCAAATACACGTGGAGAACGAAAATTTACAAGAGCAATAGTGGAAATTACCATGTCGTTCGAAGGTAAAAATATTAATGCGAAAATTAATATTCGGTCTGGAGTATTTGCGCCATAAAACCCTTACGCATTCGATTTGTATATCTGAACATTAAATTACGTAGAATAGAAGATATTGGCTTTTTCTTTTATCCACTAGCTACCGGATGTTTTTTATGCTGGAAATTGGAAACATCGGATGCGCGTGCGACTAACATCAGAAGACAATATAAGAATGGCAATTATAAAAGATGACCTAAGGCCAATTTGGCGACATAAGTGTGCCAACAGTAAAAACCACATGCTATCGTCCGGCTAATGACCAAATGCAACGTAGTTTTAACAAATCGGTTTGGAAAGGGGAAGAATTAAGGGAGAGTGGGGCAAAAGATTTGAGTTAGTTTGGTTGCTGTCCCTCGACTTTACAATAGTTTCTTTTGTCAACACAGATGAAATATAGGGATTAAATTTAACTTTGTTCATTTCTAATAATTAATTTACTTTCGGAATTACAGTTTAATCTTTCTAGCATTAAATGCTGATGAATAAAATATTATAAATGTCATAGATGCTTAAAACAGTTGAATTGACAGAAAGTAATTGTGAAAATGTTGCGAGAAGCTATTCAATAAAAACTTTTCTTATTAACACTTATGCGAGTATGTATATATATTGATTGGACATATAGATTTTATATATAGACATACAGCAATAAAGATTGTACACTGCCAGGAAATTTTTGTCTCGCTCTGACATGTAATTTGGTCTTGGTGTATTATTGATTTTGTAAGCGAGTGGGTCACTCTTAGTCTCTCTCTCTCTCTCCCTCTCCATCTGTTTTCCTTTTTTTCATGATTGCCACGATGTAAAATTACTTTTTTCTTGATCTCTCTCAACTGTTGAAGATTGTGAATGAAATATGTCATTAAAGTCAAATCAAGATATACGGAAATTGCAATGTTTTTTCATACTAGTTTACGCGTCGGGGGATTTTCTTTGGGAAATCAGGTCGGCTGAAGCATCGTACGAGGCTGATCTGACGGATGCTGGGAAACGTCATACAATTCAGTCAGTCTCTTGCAAAAATGTATCATCCCAAGATTTTTATGTAGACATGCATAGAGGTAGGATTGAAAGAAAATGGAAATGAACGTTCATCAGTATCCGTGAGGCCAGATGACAGTAAACTAGACGTATTTTTATATATAAAATGAAATTTAATGTGCACGAAAAATTTAATCAATTTTGTTACGAGAGATGAATGTTTGAAAATCTTTATACATAATTTAATTAAATATTTAGAGTGTATAGGCTTTTCCATTTCAAGAGCAAGTAGAAGGATTTTTATGCTTAAAAAAAAACAAAATCAGCCGATTCGTATATCACAGATTGTCGACTAGTCTTCCCTAATATATATTGTTAGTAGAAAACGATATCAAGAAAGTTAGAAACTAGAAGGGGAACAAAATTGAACAGTTTGAAAATTAAGAAAAAGAATGTAATCGATTGTGAAATCTAATAAGAAAAGGTTTTAGGTCTGCTTGGAAAAATGTATTATTTTATTTTATAGAAGTATCTGATAAGATGAAAAAATAATTTTCAATGCAAATTTAATTTACAATTTTAAATTCTAATATTCAAAATTGAATGTCGACAACGCTTAAAATGTTTAAAGCACCATTATTACCAACAAATTAACCATAAATTTATATTTATTAAAAATATTTCACATGCTAATAAAGATGCGTAGATAAATATGATGAATCATCTTTAATATTTTTAAACAGTATTCTTTTTTCTAAAGTATAAATAATAAATGACATAATAAATTTAAACAATCTAAATTAAAAAGTATAATTATTTAATTTTAAATTATTCAACATAGCTGTTAAAATTATAATTCAATCAATGGCTAATTCAAGGAAATTGTATTTAAATAATAAAAGCAGATAGAGCGTGGAACACTAACTTTTATAGTAAAAAATTAACTAACCTATGTTTGCCTAAAATATATGCGTGTGTTACTCTCCTACTTAACATACGGACAAAGACTCCTAAATTTTGATACAATAAGCTTGTACTATTAATAATAGATGCTTAGGTGCATACAGCTATACTTAAAACGATAATGTTTCTATTATTTAAGCTGTTTGGCATTAACTTATTATAGAGATTTGTTTACATTAAACTTGGAGTAAAAAATTTAAAAATGAAGAAAAGTCAGCAGCTACGATAAACTATTTATCGTTGCAACGTGGAAATGTGAGAAAAGGTACTTTAATTAAAATTCTTCTCTTCCTCTGAATAATAATTATCTAGTTTGTTTAATTAGTTAAAAAAAATTTGAATATAATTTTGAATTCTTTCTCTGGTTTGTTGTACAACACATAACAGCCAAAAATTTTATTAAACATGCGGTGATATGAAACCACAATTTTACACAATAAAAACATGAAGGAACATACATTTAATTTTGTGGGCGGTGACAGCGTCAATATAAAATGTAACGGTTATATTGCATGTCACATTATTAGATTAAGCATTAAAAAGACGTGATGAAATAATTTTAGTTTTTGACATGGAGTTAAACGTGCTCTCGTCGTCGGAAAATAGAGGTGATCCGTTAGAAAGCTACGGTTTACATCAGTTAAAATTGAATAACTTTTCATTAAACAATTACGAAAAGTTAGCCGACTGTTAGTTCTGCTGAAACTCGGAGCTGATAAAAATTTCATGGGATTGGAAGTTAAAAGCATCCTCTATTTCGAACGATCAACAAGAAAGCGCGAAACTCGAGAGACAACAAGGGCTAGAATGAGAGTGTAAGTGTGAGTCGCGTGCGAGTGTGAGTGCGAGGTTCGTCGAATCTTGAAAGATTCCCTCGAGTCGTTCCTCCTCGTGTACACTGAGTGGAAGGGAGGGGGTGGGGCTTACCCATCAGTTAGCGGGATGTTTGTCTTTAATTAAAGTCGCAAGCTCAGTGGGATGCTGTGCATCTCGTTATAGACACCGGTTTCTTAATATTCGATCAATCCGTCCTCGCCTATTTAATTAGCTAGGCAATTCTCGAGGAATTTCAATGTTCGCGACCCGGTAAATCCTGTTTCGTAGTCCTTGGCCAAAGAGGGGAGGCACGCTTTTAAGGATGCGAAGCGTGATCGGGAGGAATTAGATTGTAAAGGATGGTGTTAATTGAATCGTTGATGGGGGTTGGGGTTGGGTGGGCCCTAAATATTTCTCTGCTCGCGTTAGAATATTGCTTAGAGAAATTAAGAGAATTATAATTTTCGCATAAATTTTTCCTTGTTTTCTCCCTTTCTCTTTCACTTTGTTCTACGGCATCTCAGCATAAACTCCAATTCGTGTTGGTGCATTTTAAATAATGCCTTTAATCTTTATGGAAATAGTTTAAGTAGCAAGTGACCTCTACAATATTCCAAAATGCATTCTTGCATTTTTTAATTAGAAGAATTAAACAAGACTTCAACAGCTTTATGACATTGTTCGCTTTTTCGAAAAATAATATGGAATAAAATTTAATTGATACATTCAATGTCTAAACATTACCATTTAATACGCAATAAATTAAATTATAAATATCTATCTCAAATTTTCTCTTAAAAGCTCTAAAATTAAATTAGAAACAAGTAAAATTGGATAATATCATAAAATTATAAAAATTACTATTAGCGTTAATATATATTCACTTGCAATTAAATATTGTATTAATCAAGACTTATAAAATTTCTCTGGATATAATAGTATATTAAAATTTAATTTAGTCAAAAGAAGGAAAATGCATAAATATGTGTATCGTGAAATAATGGCTATTTGAAAGAGTAATAGAATTTCTTTTTAATATTGTTTTGCAAAAAGATGAATCATTAAAATTGAAAAACAAAATAAGAAAAAATAAAGAAGTATTTGAAATGGAGACAATAAACCAACTAATAGTGCAGATGAAGTAGAACTTTATCTTGATTTTCAAATGCTTTTAAATTTCTCATTTTTAACTTTCATTCATCTTTTCAGGAATTAAATTGAATGAAGTATCATATTTCTTACCAGCCGCTACACATTTATATTTAAAAATATTAGAAATGCATCATTTTAAATGGGACACTCGAACAAAGCATCATTAAAAGAATAAAATTGAAAATCTTAACATTTGTATATATTTCACTGCGTGTATACTTTATCAAAGAGTTTTAATTCAGTTGGGAAGTATATTTTTTACACAAAAATAACTTTCTTGAGTTCTTAATCTGAAGAACGTGAATATTTAGAGCAAAGGTACAAGAAAAAAAGAACAAATATTTGTTTGGAAGGAAAAGCTTTAATTGAAAAAATATGACTCTTGGTGAACAGGAAGTCTTTTCATTTGAGTGGTCTTCATCAGGAATTGGAAGCTTCGACGATTATAATTACTCTGGAAAAGTATGGCCAAATACTGTGCCATTGACATTTTCGCAGTACAAGGAGAGGTCGGGGTGTATGTAATGAAAAAATGAGAGCACCGAAATGCCTGCCGGTAATTATTGCCGTAGTTTGACGGCAAAAAAGTCGATCGCATCGGCCACGCGAGGGATTTGGCTCATTAGCAGTCGGCAGTTGGGATTCGACGCCATTTCTGGCTCTTGGATGCTGGATGCTGGATGCTGGAGCCGAAAGACGTGCCGTCGCGGCAGTTATTTGAGCGTCGCGCGGTGGGTTCATGTAGGCGCCAACACGAGATCGTGCAAATATTCCGGAGAAATTTTCCCGTGACTTCTCTTTCTTTTATTGGAGGGTTCATTTTGGCAAAGGTTGAAAGTGGATTCTCTTTGTTAGGGGGCTTTTGAATTCCTGCAGAAATTATATGCTCCTTTACTATTGTTCGGGTTCAAATTTCTTTTAGTTCTTAATTTTTGCATAATCTGTTAAGGGATACGTGCTGAGAAACTTAATAAAGTTTTGTTTGCTCTGATTGTAATGAGATTTTTTCAAATTTTCCTTCGGTTGACTAATGAGTTAAAGATTTGAAATATATTTTTTTATCGATTTTAATGTAAAAATCATGAATTTATTACGATTATTTATAATAATTATTAGCATTCAAAAAATAGATGTCATCCAATTGAATACAATAATAATATTAAATCAAAGAAAATTAAAATTTCAATTGTATTAACCCAAATTTCAAAAAATTATTTTGACTAATTAATAAAATTATAATACAGTACTTTATTAATATAGAGCCAATCAATAATTCGTGCAATACTAAATATGAATATGCAATAAAAAGAAATCAGTTTAGTTATTAATAATCAAACTATTGAATAAAGTATTTCATTGCATTGTAAAACTTAATAAAACACATTAATAATAAATCAAATTTATAACAATAGTAAGTAATTATAAACGGCATTACTATAGTTTAAAGTAAGTTAATTGTTACTATATATCACACTTTCAAAAATAAGCTAGTCAATTATTTATCATAAATCTGTATCAAGTAAAATAAATAAAATAAAACAAATTCTAGTTTAAGAAATTTAATTAAGTTGAAATAAATAGACTTCATTGTATTCATGATAAAATGCGAGTCAAAATAATTTATCAGTTTTCTTCAAGATCCACGACAGCTTAAAGCAAAGTAAAGCATTACCATTTCTCTTATTTAATTTAATTCTAGAATATATTATTAATCTAACATAACGCAATATAAAAGAAGTTTCATTAACCAGCATACCGCAAACATTCGTTGACGACTTGAATTTAATAAACCAGAGTAAAGTACTCTGGTGAAAATGAAGAAACTTTATTAAAAATAGAAGAAAATTCATGATAAATATAAAAAAATTTTTTTTAAATCATTCATAGAATAGAAATACACCACAAGATTTAAACTGTTTTTTATATCAACAGTAAGCATTACGATTATAGTAAAGACTAGAAATATTTTAGGATAGACATAAATGTATACAATGTTATCAGTACTGAGGATATACATCATTTACTACTTTAATTTAAATAATTTTATTCATGATTCGTTTTTTTTTTTTTATTATTATATTTTATTTTTTTATTTTTTATTTGTTAGTTTTCACATATGATAAAGTATTTATCAATTGTAAGTTAAATTGTTTTTTAATGCAATATTAGGGTAATGTAATTTTGTAATTTTAATTTAAGTAAGTAATTAATGTAATTTTAATCCTGTTATTATACACTATTGCAATCACAAACATTTTGTATTACATAATGAAAATGCATATCTACAGATATTTTTCATTTTATCAAAAAATTTGAAAATATTTATCTAAAATTAAATTATGCGACTGTTAACATAATTTATGTATACGTCCTTTCATAAACATTACAGTTAACTATGAAATGTATATTATATAATAATATGATTTCTTTATTTAAATGATTTTTAATTAGTTTCATTTAACCTTAATAATGTGTATCAAACAATTTTATCCATTCAAATTGAAAATAACTAACGTATTTTATTATAAAAGACTTTCAATAATTTTATCAATTCAATAATTAATGCAATTAAATTCATAAAAAGAGTTCACAGAATATTTATTTATTTATTAATAGAATATTTAGATGAATTTGCAGTGGAAGATTAATGAGTAGTAATAATAAATAAATACATGTGTATTAACAAGTACGTTAATTATAAAATGAAAAAAATCTTAAATTTATTATTAATTGGAAAAATTGGTATTGTTCGACCAAAAAAAAAACAGTGTGCCTATGTAAAAGGTATCAATGTTCAAGACAGAGAATGAAAAATCGCTGAAATACCAAGGAGAATGGGCGCTATAGAGTAAATAGGGCGGAAACTCGATTTGACTCGCTCGAAACTCGTGGGCGTGATTATATCGAGAGAGAGAGAGAGAGAGAGAGAGAGACGGGGGGGGGACAGAAAAAAATAATCTCGATTCATAATAAAGTTCGACAATGCTTCGTCTTGGCGCGATCGTCAAGATCGCGATACCGCGTCTCAGGAGTACCAACACACGGGCACCACCCAAGGAATCGAAAGCAGTTTACGAAACTTGCCCTCAGGTACTCGCTATACACTATCCGGTTTTGCACGTGCAGCAAGTTTAAATTAAGCCCCATCCATTAATGACAATGCGCGCTTTCTACTCTCTCCGTAAGTTCGAGTTACTTCCAGACAGTTCTCACTCGCCGACACCACTCCCGCACTCGCACCCACACGTATGCGGCCCCATGCATGTGCACACCAGTCGACAGCTGCGAGATGAACCACCAAATCGCTTACAACGAGATTTGAATTAAGCAGAGCTACGAGCTCGGCACCCCAGCCCCACCCCATTTTATTAATTTTACCCCCTTCTCCTTCACTTTTCAATCCCTCCTCGGATTTTCTTTGGTAAATGTTTGCGTCTCTAGGTACACTTTAGGGGGGAGGGGGGACCCATGTTCTTGGCTCTTTCTCCAGCATCTTTATTGCCGGAAAGCAAGAAAGGGTAAAAAGAGGCTACACCAATAATGTGGCATGTGGATTTCAAATGCTCGACTTTTAAATCTCATTGTTTAAAGTGTTGGAAGAGGTCAAAAACAGAGATTCGACGGTGGAAGTGCATTTGCTTACCTCCGAATAGAAAGCGCCAAATCTGTCAGGAGATATTTTCGAGTCGTGTTTACTAGGGTATAAAGACATCAGGAAGATTGTTCAGGGGTGTTTGGATCGATTTACACTGCAACACATTGTTCTACTTACTCTAGATGAATTTTTTTTCTAAAAAAATGAAAAAAGTCCATTTTGTCGAAACTCTGAAATATATTTTATAGCTAGTATTTTAAAAGGATCAATTTATAAAATTAGTAATTTTTCTAATACATCCATCAATGATCCATTATTTGTTCATTTTCATGTGTCCGTTTGTGGAAAGATGATCGTTACTCTAAAATCTTAAAAATAATAGGGGTGAAACGCATGATAAAATGGATCATATGATCGATTACACGAGAATAAAGTTAGATATTGTCTTAAAATTTGTACTCCAGCACAAGCAACTTTGCTCCCAGTTAATCTAAACGCCACGAAAATGTTCGCTATCACCATAAATTTTGGATTATTCTAAGCAGGAATTACGGAATGAAGACAAATGCGAAATCGATATATCGCGTAAAAATACTGATCATAGAGTCCGTGCGTGAGTAGTTATACAGAATATTTCCCTTAAACCCTAAAATATCGAAAGAATGATAATGCCCAAAAACCTTGAGGGCAGAAGGGCGGATGCTTTGATCCTTCCCGGAGTATCGATATGGAAGTAGCCTCCGGAGGTCCAGAGACTGTCCATGGATGCTGCGAGCTCTGGCAATTTGCAAAACAACTCCATTGCATCTCATTTTACCCTTTCCTACAGTTTTACCCTTGCTCTTTCACTTTCTCTCTAGTACCCTTTTTTATTATGTTCATTCAATCCCTTTCGTATTTTTAGTGAATCAGCCTCGCGTGTCATAATCCAAACTCATTTCATTTTACATATTGTTTCTGGTTTTTATATTCAATAAAGATAAATTAATAATTTTTATGATTTATAATTTACTGTACTGGTCATTTTCATATCCTTAAGTATTTTTAAAAATATTTTACAGTAAAAATCATATATTGATTGTCAAAAAATAATCTATTAAAAATATCAATTTTTATGATTAAAATAATGAATAATAATTGTATCTGTGTCTAAAATTAGAGATTATTATTTCTTTAAATTAAATATCAAAACCAATATTATCGTTTTATAAATTATTTCATTTTTTTTATTATTTGTGTAATTTATATTCAGAATGAATAAATTATATATTGGAAAGAGTTTCTATGATATAATTTAAAAATATAACTTTAATAATATAATTTAGCGTAATAATCAAATTAACAAATACAAATAATTTAGTATACATTAATTTTAAACTGTTTATTATCTTTGGTTGATTATAAATTATGAATACACTTTTATTTTATTAACAAACGTATAAATATTATAATTGAGGTAATATTGAAGTGTACTTGTAAATTGCGTAGAGATTTAATTACGATGCTTATTGATAATATACTTTGCTCAATTCATTTAAATCTTGTCATTCAATGATACTTGATATTCTGCATTGCTAATTTAAAATTTTAATCACATTCTGAAATAATATTTACATAAAGAGATAACTTATAATTTAATCGAGAAATTTCATTCTAGTTTATAATGAATTATATAAATTTCACGGATAAGTTTCATTAGTAGATTAAAGTGTATCGATTATAACAGTAATTAAATTTAAATATATATATATATATGAAGAAACAAAATTAATTTTCTCTCCAATATATATTTATATTGTAAATTTTGTGTAAAAGACAAAACTTAAAGTAAAAAAAAGTGAAATGTATATGTATATTGTTAGCTGAAAAATTTAAGAAACGTGTGTACGTTTCAATTTGACTGAGCATTAATGTTGGATTGATTTGAATTATTTACATGTGCCTTCGATGAGTTAGATAAAGTCGATGACATTTGCTCATCAATTCATAAATTCACTTCAAACATACTTGCGGTGGGAATAAAAATGCCTTCGGTTAAGGAATCGACAAGTCATTGAAAGAAAATTTGGACATCAGCGTCGTCATAGCCGGCGATAAACCATTTCTGTTTTCGCGTTATGGGATGTTGGTAGGATGTTCAGCTCGGGGGAAGTAAAACCTTGTGAAGGAAAATTGCGAGCAGTTTTTCAAAGAAAAGTGTGCAAGACACGTATAATACTAGGATCGTAAAGTGCGACACGCGCCGACCGATCGATTGATCTCCTCGAGATTCGCGGTCTTTCCCAAATGTTATACTGCGGAGGCGGGTCTTATTTTCCGGATCGGACAGTTATCGGGTTGTTATTTGCGGATCCGTAGATGCGAAATTTACGCTTCTTCTCTCTTTTGCACGAACTCATTTATGGCGTCTGAATTTTCATTTACGGGTATGAAATTCATGGTTCAATACTCTTGGTCCAACAACTTCTCCACTTTACAGCCGTCACTTTTAAGATCGGCAAGTCTTCTTGATTTTTATAGTAGAGTGCTGCACGTATAGTTAAGAGAAAAAGTTTGTTTTCTATTGCCTCATATGCGTAAAGTTCGATTGAACTTTATACATGTTATTTATGTATTGTACTAAAGATTATTATTTCAAATCACTTTAAGTTTAAAGTTGAAACAAATCAGTAAGCTTTACGGTATGGAAATTTTTCAATTAATGTTAATATTTTCTTGTAAATTGATACATATCTTTGTATAAGATAATTCCTGAATTATCAAATATGGATCTATTTATATTTTACGTTTTTATAAAGTGATTTCTGTTGAAATATTTCAATATAAATTTTCGTTAGAATGCTTTAAATTTCAATTTATTTCATCTGTTAATCTACACCTCTCATTTTAATCAAATAATTGAAATTTTTAAAATACCCAGGTATAAACATAATATTTTTTTAATGCAGAAATAATAAAAGTCCCAACAAAGTATAATAAAGCAAGATTGATTTAACTGAAATTTTAATGTGTACCTGTCAGATTGGAAAATTTAAGCGTACACCCCTTTTTTAATGAATAAAAGTAAAGGCCATCTATGAGTATATACGCGTGAAAAATCATGGAATACAAGAGTCTGTATCTAATTTTTCATTTTGCATGTAGTGTAATCAATTTGACTTGTGTCTGCACAAATTAAGGTCACCAAGTAAAACTTGGTAGCTGGTGCACGCATTACTCTTCCATGTAACGAGTTGTAATTTTAAAGCTAGCAAGCCGATTTGGCAAAAAAAAAAAAAAAATGTAGAAAAAGTAACTACAAACGCAAGCACATGTATACAATCACCTCCCGATGACAAAGCGACAATTAAATCGAATTAACACGTAGCAGACCATTTCTCGCTTTTGTAAACTGCAGAAAAAAAGGTGGAATGTTTAAAAGACTGAAGTTGCTAACGAATGTTCTTTTGGTGAGTTGACGGGAAGCGAACAACAATTTCTCGAGGACTTGTCAAAAGCGAGATAGACGTCCAATTAGAGAATCTGAGCCTTTTTTACTATTTCTGTTTATTCTGTGGCAATTGTCGAATAATTGCATGCTAATTGGATGAAACTCGTAGTTTGAGAATTGAATATCACAACATTTTACCTGGATTTACAGTTACTGTTTCTTCTACTTTTATCAATTTTTTATCTCCTTGTATTTTTTCAATGTAAAACTATTGACATTGTCGTCTAAAAAACATAATGTAACAAAAATCGCGAAAAGTAACATCAGATAAGTAAATTATAAAAGGTAGAGTCAACTGAATGAGTAATTTACTTATAAAAATTTACACAATTCACAAGATAAAGAAAATTTGATCTTTTTTAAAAATAATTAAAAAAAAAATAAAATTTAAAAACACAGACTACAATACAATAACCGATATATTTTATTTAAACTATCTTTAATGATTACGTAAAGCAGATACAAATGATTTTTAAATTTATTTAAATTTTATATTAAATAGCATCATAGATATTTCATATATATAAAAATTCATAAATTCATATATATATATAAATTTTTAAATTGGCAGTTTAAAGTACGAATATAACATTAAATCATAAATTAGGATTCATAACAATAAATGCCATAACCTATAAATTTACCCTAAACGATACATGTATTTCAATACTTGATAATCCAAATATTTTTCGAGCTTTGATAAAATAATAATTTTTTAAAGAATGAGTATTCTTAAACGACATATTATTAACAAATTCTACATGATTTATTTAACTCAAAAATATTTTAAATTAGGTTATATTTTTTAACTTGAAGTAATTGGGGATTGCTAAAAGGGCAAGGGGGCTGAAATAAAATTGATTGTAAGGACACGAGCCATCTAGACGTTTTGAGGAAACTTTGACTAAAATGCGAATTTCGGTTGAGAGAGCTAGAACTCGTTTTTTTAGAAATCCGGAGGGAAATAATATGAATCCTTCTTACACCGACTTTTCCTCTTCGGTTCGTTTCTTTGACTCCCCCGTCCCGGATTCCCCTCCACCAAGAAAGTATGGAACTAGTCTCGTTGCGCAGCGGCTGTCGGAAAATCGCGATCTAGCCACGCATAAATAGCGGCGCTCACCCCCGCACTTTCTCACTCCCTTCATATCAATTTCAACGCTAAGCGAGTCGTTTTTCCCACCCTCGGCACCCCCTCGGCACCCCCTCGGCACCCCCTCGGCACCCCCGTTCGACATCGGCTGCGTGGGCGTAGGAGCGTTTTAATGACACTCGCGAAGCGGAACATCAAAACGGAGCCGCTTGTCAGGGCGTGTGCCCTGGTAATTAGTGCAGGTACACTTGGTGTTCGCGCATGCATTCAACCGATTTATTCGTTGGAGCATCGCCGCATTGCTTTGCCTTGCTTTGCTTTGCTTTACTTTGCTTTGCTTTGCTTTACTTTACTTTACTTTGCTTTGCTTTGCTTTGCTTTGCTTTGATTCAATTTAATTGTGGCTATAGGCACAGGTGCCTCGCTGCGCGACTTTCGAAAATGAAAACAGCGATTTATGGCATTTAGAAAGGAAAATCGATTAATGAACTTCTCGAAATTTTCACTTAAATCCTATCGCTTCAACTATTTCCCGCCCAATCTCTAATCTCAAGAAGCATTAAACAAGCGATTCATTAAGCTTTCATTTCCTTCACATTGAAATTTGGGAATCCTAAAAGAATATTCTCCAGATATGTATTAATTTATCTTATTAAATTATCTTAATTTTGCAGTCACTTGGAAAATATTAAATAAGACATAAACGATTTTACAAAAAAAATATATTGTCATTTTACCTAATTGAACAAATTTAAATTGGGACGAAATATTTTATGTGTAATGATCAATATAAAAATCAATATAAAATCAGCAAAAAAATTGATATGATCTAGGTCATTTTATGCTCAATAATATATAAAATTATGTCGTAATCTTTTATCAAAATTTAACGGTAAATGAGAAATTATTATTATTATTATTATTAGAATTTTATGTTCTAATAATTTACAAAATAATAATACTAATAATAACAATAATAACAACAACAACAACAACAACAACAACAACAACAACAACAACAACAACAACAACAAAATAATAATAATAATAATAATAATAACAATAAATTTTTTTTTCTTTCTTTTTTTTTTATACTTTCACTATATTATAAGTTATTTAAAATTTGTATTGTAAACCGCTTTATTTATTAAAATATTATTTTTCGTTGCTTTTCCAATTCAATAAAAATAACTAAATATGTAATTTATATTGTATTTTACATGTTATTGTTACATAATATTTCAAATCAAATACATAATTTAATATTATTTTATTTTCATCATATTGTTTTACAGAAATAGTAAAATGCAGATTTCCGCAAGAATAATACTACATGCACAGTAGAAATACATATGATATACAATCTTGAAAAAAAGTTTTTTGATTAAATACGGACAATTTTTTTTAATTATACATAGCACTTGATTTTAAATTTCTTTACAATTAGGTTGATACATTGAAATTTTTCAATAGCTATCATTAAAATAATTTAATTAATATATAATATTTTAATAAATATATTTTATTTCTACAGCAAATACGGTTTTTTTTAATATAGCTTAAAAATTTAGTATAAAAAATTTATGTATTAAATTTTTGATGAATAATAAATATATTGATTTGAGCATTGGTTTAAAAATTTTACGATGATTGAGGATTTTTGAAAAAAATATTTTCATAACATTCACATGATAAGTGTTATATGAAGGGATCATGTTTTTCTCATAAACTCTATGTATTATTTGCGTACTTTTGATATCATGCTTATCCATGTGAATTGAATTACAAAATTACATTTGCATCTGTACGGATTTTGATCAAATGTGTAGGTTGCAAATATTCCACATGAAAATTCAAACAAATCTAGATGATTAATAAATAATATTACAGAAAATATTATTAAATTGATTATATATTCATGCTCATTGTGCATATCGATAAGAGCTATATTTAATTTATAATGATATCAATTATAATGATTTGTATGTACACTATAGAAATAATTTATTGCAATAATACTTTTTAATATATTTGATAAAGTTTAAGTGTATTAAATTTCCACAATATTTTTTCTCTATTAATTCTTTCGATATAATCACAGTGATTAAATAACTAATAATATTTCATCATACTTTTTTAATGTTACATTTTTAATTATCCATTTTAAAAATATTCATACTAAATCGAATATGCTTTTTATATAAAAATTTTAGATGAA
Organism: Eupristina koningsbergeri; assembly: GCA_018907245.1. NCBI lineage: Eukaryota > Metazoa > Arthropoda > Insecta > Hymenoptera > Agaonidae > Eupristina > Eupristina koningsbergeri. The sequence goes on from JACCHV010000035.1 coordinate 3,847,209, forward strand.
AAAATTTGATTTGAAAACTTCATTTTTTGTAAATATGTTTGAAACCTGAACGAATTCAAGGGAATCATAGAAAAACTTTTTCTACGGGCTGCTTTCATTCTATAGTCATATGATTTTCATCTTCTATTCTATGGCAGTACTGATATTGAATATGTGATGGTAAGAACGGAATCTTCTTGACTTTCTCTTTTTGTCTTTATATCTTCTTAGTTTTCTTTTATTTTTGTAATACGAGTTTTAGGTTAAAATCGTCGTTTTATCGTTTTCGTGCACAAAATGAATTTTTTATTATTAGTTTTAGTCATGCATTATTTCTTACTTTAATTTTAAAATACTCACGAAATACAATAGTACATGAGTGAATATTTGTTCTACTATTTCTCTATATAAAAACATGTGTATATATACATTAGTATATTGAATAAAAACTCTTTAAAAAGCAAATATGTATTTATAATTAATAAAATCGGTAGTTATGCACAAATTAATTATAGATATTTAAATTAAAAAGTTCGAATTATACAATATTGTATATTGTATAATTAAAAATTATGTTATTTAAAAATATTCGTTAATAATAATTAAAAAAATATATATAAGGATTACATTGGATTTTGTCCTTAATTTCTTCATCTAACCATCACTTTTTAATCTTATGATATTATATTACTCTAGTAGAATTCAAGTATTTATGCCCGTAGCAAACTCTAGCCAGAAAAGTAAACTTCTGAAAATGTTGATGCATAAAACGTATAAATATGCTCTGTCACTCGTTCTAGTAATATTAATTTTCATATCTAGTGATAATTTAAAAACAGAAAATATTATTCAATACTTGTATTCTTTGCTTTTTATGAAGCGAATTTATTTTTTATAATATTCAGATATAAGCTTCAGATTATTAACCAAATTTTTGTATCAAAATTTACATATTTTGTTTTAAATATTTATTACTTTTATAATTGTATAATTTTTTACCCAAATTTTTTGTATAAATATTCTACTAATTTGTATTTTATTAAAAACTAATATACAATTTTTATTAATATTTTAATTTTTACCTATATTATATTAATTTGGAACATCTCGAGGTTCGAACATAAACTGTAATAATATTAATGTGTTGATTCTAATACAATTTTAATAAATAATAATATAGTAAAATTATAAGAATATAATATAAGCTGATGAGAATGACATAAGAATACACAAGGACCTTATTTAAACTCCTGTAGCTGTCAATCGTTTACAAAAAGAACTCAAGAATCTCAATATTTCAATATCAGACTTAAATTTGATTCACTCTTGCGCCTGCACGCAAGCAACCGTTTTAGCTATTCTGATCGTTGAACCCTCAACTAAACTGACAACAGACTTAAAAAGTTTCTATTAAATTTATTAAGTAAATAAACATAAATATATGGATTATATAAATGTAAATATAAATATTATATTTTAATAAATTATGTTTAACGTATGTACTTTAAAAAATTATATATATATATATATTTCACATATTAATGTTATATATTAATTATTCTCGTTATGAGCGTATATTGTGTTGTATTATTATTTTCGATTTTACAAATTTTTTGTAAAATTTTATTAAATCAATTTAGTTATCAAATATTGCAAAATTATCGTTTATAAATTTTCTTGTATTTTTGTTCAGTAAATTATTGTAATTTAAAATTAAACCAATTTTTTTATTAATAAAATATTGAAATTTAATAAAATTATGATGTTTGTATTAATCATAAATTATCTTTTTATAGTTTTATCTGAAAAATGATCGCGTATGTGCGTGTGCATGTGATTTTTAGTCCAATAGTTTTCTTCCTATTCTTTTGCTACATTCTTTCTTTCTCTCTCTCTCTCTCTCTCCAAAAAATGCAACCGATTCTATCTCGCGTCTGGAACCAAATTCGCTACGTTGCGGGTTTCTCTTAATTTTTATTTTTACAATCACGTAGCTTATGAATGCAGTGACGGTTGGGAATAATGGAAGCTGATTTTCTGTATATCGAATCCGTGTCGGTATTTTGAAAAAATACTGGTACCGGTTCTCGTTTGGGATAAGAACGCTCGCATAGATTCACAAATGATTATAATGACAAATGAATATATTGAATAAATAAATTAAATAAAAGGAGAAATTAAATAATAATAACTGCCAAAGAAAACTTTAAGAAATTTTAATGCCATAAATTTAAACTTCGTTTTCACAGTTAAAAACCTTCTTCTTTGTTTCATTCAAGGAATCCAAATATATGAAAAGGAAGTATATTTTCGATTAATTTTCGTACTAACAAAAGTATTAAATAAATATAAATTTATATGCTATATGTAAATTATGTACACTATATAAATTATACTGGCTTGTTTGTGCATTTCTCTTTTCTTCTTAAAAAATAGTAAATGGAAACTGCATTTTATTTAGATATAAATGTATCTTTTATGCCAAAATTGAAAAAATTCATAAAAGATAAGAACAAAGATGTTTAGAGATCAATTTCAAAAGGATAAATATCTTATTCATATATAAAAAGAGAAAATATTGAGTAGAATCTTAAAAGATAGTAAAAATAATTTTAGTGATTCTATTAAATTAATTTAATTCCACTTTCGAAATTTTTAATTGAAATAAAGTTTTTATAATATTATATATATTTTATAGCTTTTTCAATAATAATCAATGAAACAATGATTTAAAATAATTTATCTATAAAAGTTAAATACGTTTTATAATAGACGTCTAATAAAATGTAAACCATCTCCGTTAAAAGATTATTATTATAAAATCTTTATCTAAAATTCTCTTATGAATTTATAAGAAGAATTCCATGAATATACAGTATGAAAAATACAATATGAAATAAGATTATAATCAAATTTATATGAATAAAATTATAAGTACAAAAAAGAATTATAATATGTGTGTAATTTTTACAGTTAAATCTTAGTAAATTCCAAAAATCTTGAGAATATAATTTAATATTTTATTGTATAAAGTTATAAAAATTTAATAAATAGTTAATACCTTTAATATAAAATATTTAATAAAATCTCTATCTAATATATCTAATAAAAGATATAAAATATCGTTTTTATTGATAAATATTATATTATAACACCATATTAATTGAAAAGAATTAATTGAAAAAAACTAGGCTCTAATATTGTTATAGAACTTTATAATGCACTACAAAAAATGCATCAAATGTATCTACACATAATCAAATTATGTATTTTAATATAAGTATAAATATAAATTTTTTTTGAAATATTTAAATGATTTAATGATATTTTGCAATGGCAAATTACTGTTGATAATAAATATAAATTGCTGAAATATGGAAAAACTTCAAGAAATCGTACTTCCATGAAAATATAATAAGTAGATGCTCAAAAGTTCCGTTAAGAAACTTTTAGCGAATAAATCAAGTCGTTATTTTAAAGCTAAAAATCGGGCATACATTATTTATCCTTAAATATTTCTTTAAATAAGAGACAGAATTCTAAAAGTAAAAAAATATAAAAAGTAAAACAAATTTTTGACAGATAAGATTATTACTCATGGTCATTGATGAACGCAATGTATAAAACATAAACGTAAAACTTTATTTGCAAAGTTATAATACTTCAAAAAATATTTATTTTAGCTTTTTAATCAGTTTAGGCTACAATTTTTAATATTTTTTTTATTTAGTTGATATATGTTTGAGTGAATAATCCAAAACCCTGTTGTTTCGCTTTCAATAAAATTGTTTTAACAAACAACACGTGACAATGCCGTCAAAATTTTGTGTTTTTAATTATTTTGTTCAATGTTTTAAGGTACAATTAAATTGAAACTATTTTTTAACTTTCAAATTTCTGATTTTGCATTACATATGATGAAAATGCTAAAAGCCACGCGACAAGAATTTCTTAAATTTACCATTGGTCAACACCTTGCATATTCGTTATACTAAAATTTTAATGAGATCTTAAACTTTAACTTGATCTGTTACTGTTTAGTTCGAATAGTAATGTTCTTACGAACTAATTTCAAAGACATCTCTATTCTATAATTAGAACTTCACTTTTAGGGTATTCAAGGTCATACAAGATTCCTCACAGCCATTTTTTTTTTTTTTTTTTGATTTATTATTATAAATGCAGTATATATATTAAATGTTATATATTAAATGCAGTATTTAATGAAAGGTAGAAAATTTAACCGTTTTTAAACTCTTTAAACTACCATATAATTATAAAATTTTTACTGATATAAACATTTTTTTCAATCTGAATAAAAGATGATCTGTATGCATGAGAATTTGATGATACATTCTTATATAAATGGAAATTTTTATGAAAAATATTGGAAATTAGCCAGTACATAAAAATTTTATTTGTAAAATTCAACAAACGATTTTAAATGACATTCATGTTCTTTATACACTGTTTGCATATGCAATCGGTTATTGAATGCAATAAAAGTATGCTAAATGGCTAAATTTATGAAAATCCTAAATATTATATTTATGGTCATTTTTTTATGGTTAAATATCAAATCTAAACTTATGATTTTTATCTTTATTAAAAATTACATAAGTTTTATTTTTATACTTGATAATGGTTTTGTACTAAATTTTAACTAATTCACTAAAGGTTAACAAAATTAATACTTTTAAAAAAACATACATGCTTGGTGATTATTGGTGTTATTTTATTCACTTCATACATCTTCCAGGTTAACGGTGGTTTTTATGATAACATAAAATTTTAAATAATATTTAATAATAGCAGTTAATCATAATGGAAAATTTTTATAATACAATCGATAAATTTATTTGATATAAAATTATGCACGTAAGTAATATTATTGTCATTTATGTTTGCTTTGTAAATATAAGTTTCTAGAATTTTTAATATAAGATACCTAAGTATTTATAATAAAATAACTCCTAATGCACAGCCTATATTTTTAATAAAAATAGTACGATTCACGATAGGAGACAGTTAATAAAATTTCTTCATTAAGAAAAGTATTACTCTGAAAATATAAGTTTCATAAATATAATAACTTATGAAATGAGTCTCTTATTCATATTTGATTAAACTATTAACGATCGCGCTTAATTCAATTTTTTATTATAACAAAATGTTCATATATTTAAAAAAAAGAAGATAATTTTTAAAAGAATATTGTATTGGTAAATTTTATACAAGTATATTTGCATTTTTATCCTTTTGACTATTACTATTATTACAGATATTTAAATTATGAATAGGTATAAATTAAAATATAAAAAATAATTTAAAAATGAGTGTACTTAATATTTTAATATCATAGGTTTTTATGTGATTGTTATTGATTTTTTCAATGTGTGCCATGGATGGAATTCTTTTATTTTCACCGATTTTTTTATCTATATTTAACTTCTCCGCCACAAAAGACCCATAAGATATCTCATTCGGTAGTACATATTTAATTGGATTTTTCCTAATTTTCTTTATGAATCTATGCGTATGGTTATTTATTTTTCACGACAACCCTATATTTATTTCGAAATATTTAAAATACGAGCTCTTTCTTAACTACAAAGCGAATGTATACTTTCTTTATGATTCTCTCTTATTCACTCGTTGCTCAGCATATAAATTGGTCGTTCAGGAATTTCTGGTGCAGATATTTCCTCAGATTCATTCTTTTTTATCATCGTTTCGCTCTCATTTTGTTCTATGGTTCGCAAAACGTGAAATTACTACTCATCGACCCGTTGTTTGGTATCAGCACTTGGTAGTTGCATGTGCACGTAGTTGAAGTCGCAGTTGCATCTACCAAGCGAAATATCAATCGAAAGCAAATCCAAAGAAGAACCGAGGACATTCACCCGCTGGAAATTAACAGAGACCTTTTTCTTTTGGTTGTCTCTCATGTAGAAGATACTCAGAGTTTGTGTCTGCATTCTTTGAGAGTGCATTCATGGGGTTTTCAGATTACACTCTCTCTATGCAACATAACTCTAAATCAATTCATGTTAATTCACATAATATTCCTTGTTATATTTTGTATATTTTTTTTTTTACTGTTTTTATGTTGCATTAATATTGATCTTTACGTTATTCATTTGAAGAATATTCGTATTATTTTCTTATATTCTCAATCTTCGCTTAATAATCATTTTGTAACGAAGTTTTAAGGTTAACAAACAATTGGTAAGATACATTGTATAACTTTTTATTGAAATGTTTGTGAGTTTAAGTTGTATTTTAGTATTACTGGACAATTAAATAGAAAACTAGTGGTAAATATCGCTTATAAATGAAAAGCTAAATTTGAAATAATAAAAGTTTTAAAAAAAGAAATATATATACATATATATATAAATAAAAAATTCATTATTATTGATCAAAGATTTGTTATTTTTAATTGTTAATTTTATTTAATGGAAAATTTGTTGGTCGAATTAATTAAAAAGCAAATCTTTTACTAATAAAGGAAATAAGCATTGTATCTTAAAACGTAATCGTACAATTTCATATTTGTTCTCAAACATTAGAGAATCCGGGCTTGAGCATAAAGTGCCACTTGTGCGAAAAATACTTACTGGAACTGGAAAGAGAAGTTTATTTCAACCTAAATAAATATTCGTCTTTTTCACTGTGTTATTGGATCACACTATCAGCTCACTTTCCACATCTCAATGTTATTTTTACGGAACAAAAATTTCGTTTAGAATAATCCACGTTTACCTACACATACTCTTAGTGAGCATATAAAAATAAAAGCGGAAAAGATACTTATCGATACGATTTAAATAAGCAAAAAATCAGTTGAAGCTTAGCTATCGAATACAAAACGTTTAATCGAACGTGCAAAAAAGTCTATTGAAAAATTTGATAAAAAGTGTCATAGCGCGAAAAATTTCATATGTGCAATATAGAATGCGAAAAATGATAAGAAAATTGTGCACAAACAGTCAAAACGGAGAAAGATTACCGAGCGATTATAAAGCAACCGCGTTACAAAAATACCATTGTAACTCAATATGAGTAAATGATAAATTTCTTATCATATTGTATAAAGAATATAATTTTTATCATAATATTTTTAGCGTTATTATTAGCAACATTAATGTATAATTTTACGCAAATACAACTTTTTTAGTTTGTTTGATAATTTAATAGTCATATAATTTTACGTTTTGTAAAAAGAAATAAAAAATAGTTGTTTATATTAAAATAAAAAATAATGTATTACATTAATTTTCAAAAATTAATTTTATAAACATTTTTATAACTACAATTTCTTCGTAGAAATTGAGTATTCTTACTGTTTTTAGTGTAAAATAAAATTATTAATTAAATATTAAACCATTTATGTAAAGAGAATGAATATTTAATATGCCCTTAGTTTTAATGTCGATATAACAATTAAAGATTATTATTAATGATTATACGGAATTAATAAATATTTTTATTTAGAAAAAATAAAATTTTAAATTAACCTGGTCCAGTGTAAATCATTCTTAACGTGGGAAATATCAAAAGTTTCTGATGAATATTAAATTAAATTAGGTTCCCTAATATATTTTTAATTAGTGTTTAAAACGGTAGTTTTTCAATTAGTATAAAAAAAAATATAAATAAGTATCATATTAATTACATTTAAATTATAAATAAAAGATTTAAAATGTTAGATTGTGTACTTACATTTTATATTTTATATAAAATTATATACTTATACATATAATTAATTATTATTATTTAAAGTATTGTCATTAAATTTATGGCAAGTTCAAATATTATTTAAAATTTTTGAATATTTAAATTTTACAAGCTTTGCGTATTAAAATTTTGCATGAATGTATTTTTTAATATTATTTTTTTTTTTAGTTTTACTGTTTTACGTTATATGTAACATAAGCACTTTTCAAGTACTTGCAATACTAAAGATTAAGGATTATGATAAATTTTCATTTCGCATTTAAAGTTCATACTGTACTTAGAAGTTTCTTGATGTACGTTGACGATTAATTTTAAAGATTATGACTTGCAAATAACTGGAAACTTTCCAGGACGTCTTTATAAAATAAATACTCTCAAAACTGAATGAGACAGTGATAATAACTCCTATAATGTCTAATTCAGGTTTATTATCAGTAAGACATAAATTAATTCTATGCAGTGCAGAAATAGCGAGAGAGAAAGTGAGAGTCCCATAACTCTGCCTGCCCTTCCAAGCAACTTGAAGCATTTTCCAATTGATCTACCCTGCAGCATCCCTACCGTAGGTCCAGTGAAGTCGCAAATTTCCTCATTTAGAGAACAAGAGAGATGGGGGGGGGAGGGGTAAAGTAGTGGTTGAAATCGGGAGAAAATTAAAAATCAATGCTAGTTTCACACCAACCGCACCTAGTGCTGCTCACCTCCTCCTCCCGATATCTTCACCACGATCTCTGAGCTTGGGTTTTGCGGGAATCCTCTTAGGAAACCAACGTCCGGGACTGTTTATGAATGGGTTATTGCAGGACATGGATCGAGTCTATATTTCTCACGTTTTAAGATAAGGCTCCTTTGAATAAAATGCGTTTACAAATGATTGCTATTTATGATTAATCTAAAGGAGTTAAAGATAATTACGCTGATTTGGGTAGTCTCTCGCACATTCTTACATTAGGCAAACATAAATTTTTCCAAAAATTTTGAAGGTTTTTGAAAAAGAAAGTAAACTTTAATGATCTCATAAAATATTGAGTAATATGTAAAAGGAATTTTTGATTTTAAGAGATAAAAACATAAACATCATTCGATCAATTTCTGTTTCAACATAAAAATACTCATTTTATTTTTATATAATTTATTCTATCGCAATTACAGTGTTTTTAATCAATTTTACATAATTTTATTGTCCACCCTGTCCAATGGCTTTTTCCTTTCATATTAAATTTTTTAATATTAAAATATAAACGCTTTTTTAAGGTTTTAATAATAGAAAATTTAGTTGTTAAGGTCATCTTAAAACTAATTATGCATTTTAACGTTATAATAAATGTTAATGATGATTTAATTAAAAATTTTATATTATATTAAAATTTTTAATTTTAAACTACAAATATAAAGCTTCATCAGTTTATGTTTGAATAATGATTTTAAAAAATGAAAATAAATCATTTTATTAAAATAGTTCTTATTGATTAAATTTCTTGTTTTTTTTTTTTTGTTTTTTTGTTTTTATGTGTCGTAGTTATATTCATTTACTTTATTATAGTTATTTCATTATATCAAAAATATATTTAAAATACATATTTAAAGGCATTTGGAAATAGTTTTACCAAAAGACCTTTAAAGCCTTGTATTATTCACTAGCGTACCCGAGCTTTCTATATTCTAATAATAAAAAATTCCAATGATGTATTATAGACAATAAAACTCAGTTACAATATAATTCTTAATGGTTTTAATTGCGGCTTAAATTGTAAATGTAACTTGAATAAATTTTCTTATGAATGCATAAATTATAATTATATCCTTTTTATACTTGTGCTATTGCGTCTAGAAATTTTTTTTTTTACCATTGTTCGAGTCTACAAATTGTGGACAGTTTCATTCCACATTTACAGTGTGAAATTGTGCGGGGATCATCAGACATTCTAAACACGTAGCCGTTCAATAGGATAGGGCACAAAACTTAATGTTGTAAAACTACGAAATAGGGCAGCCGGTCCTTCCATTCAAAGAGTTTACGGACAAATAAGCTAAACACGATTCTTCAACGTACTTTTAAGTATATAATCGATTACTTTACTGCGTTTTCGATGGCGGAAGCGAACTACAAGAGTACAATGAGCACTTTTGTATTCATTCGGACCTGCAATTTTTACTTTAACTTTGCACATGTGAGCAGGGAGCACAAGTTAAGAAAGATCGGGATAACGAAATTATTATTCATTTATCGCCAGCAGTTTTCAACTTGAACGTGCATTAAAACCCATCGACTCCGCACTCTGCAAGAATTGTGAAGTAGACGTGGATTTCTCGAGAGCAATGATTAATTCATTCGCAATAAAGAAATATTAAGCAAAAATGAGACAGATAACAATAAATCATTATCGTAATGGCGCAATCCCTTCTCCTCTACTCGAACTCGTAAAGCCCTCAATATAATCGCACACTCCCTTCCAGTTTTGTTATTCACATGCCCGCCCCCTTCGATCCTTCCATTCTCGACAAGTTCGCGCCCCTCGCCCTCATTAGTTTTAATTCTGGGCAGACGTTATTCTGCGCTTAACCGTAGAATTAGTGTCTTGCACGTATTAACGGCACTTAAAAACGCGCCGCGACGAGGCGCCGTCTTTTTAAATGGGAATTTGCTCACCAGAGACCATCCTTTCTTTGGCGCCCCTTATTCTTTACCCTTCCGACCACCCAATCCAACCCCATCCCACCCCTTTCCTCCGCTTTCTCCTTCAATGTCCGAACCTCTCGCGCTCCATGTGTTCGCGACCGGCAACTTTTTCAGGGAAGTAAAGTCATTTCGTCCTGCAATCTAAGTTAAGTGACTTTCGAGAGCTTCCAGAACGAAACTCGTTCCACGGGACGGCGCAGCCTCCTTTTCATCTGGTTCGCGCGTTCTTACTCTCTCGCGGTGCTCCTCCAGTCCCATCATCCCTCTTTCTCGGTTGTCCTTAAGGTATGGCACCGGCGTCGATTGGACCCGATTCCACTCGACGTTTATATTGAGCCTTAATTCTTCGCTTCATTTTACATTTTACCTTGGCTCCTTTTTTCTTTTATTTTTTTGCTTTCTTTTTCGACTTGTCGATATTTATACCACTATCTGTGAGCTCGAGAATGTACAGTCGAAAGTTGTGGAGCAATCGATAGCCGAGAATCGTAGGTGGGCGATTTTTATTTCCTGTGGCTTTAATAAATTGCAGTGTGAACACCTTTTATTTGTGGGATTGAAAAGAATATATTTGTGCTCGGAAAAATTGAAGGCATATTGAAAGAAAGCAGCACCTTTCTTTCCTCAATGTCAATGGAAATTGCTTTAATTCTTTTACACGTATATTTTCTAGAATTTTCATTTTTTATTTAACAAATTGAAATGTTTAATTTTTTTTTTATTTTATTAATATATGTAAGGAATAAAGATTTTATTTAAAATAATTTGTTAATGTTTTTACGTTAAATTTATTGGTTAAAACAATCTTTGGTCAAAAGGTATTAATTATATCAGTTTATGTAATTGTTTTTTTTTTTTTTTAATTGGTTTAACTATAATGATTAAGCTGCTTTTCAAAACTTTGAGGAATTTTAGAAAAATTGCTTTCAGTAGTTTGTGCAAACGTTTCATCATCCTCGGCTGTATTTTTTTAGCGTTTTATTTCTTTTTCCTAATTTCTCAGCAACAAAAAAAATAGTTACTACATCCTTGTTTTCTTTAACAAAACTCTTTAGAAGATGTAACGATGTAGTAAAAGCAACCAGGTACAGGTTGATGTACTCGGAGCTTATCGTAAGAAACATAAGCTGAAAGTAGCTTTTTTTCACAGATGTTATTTTCGAGCAGTGTGGAACAGGAAATATACGAAACAAATATTATAAAATGATTTATTTTGATAAAATAGATTAAATGCTTACTCATTATGCTGATTACTTGTCAAAACTAGGTAAACAGTAAAAAAATTTTTTGTACACTATGAATGATTTTCTTTAATTGTAACAGAGTCGTGAAAAATTGCTACTTCATGAACTTTTCTTTATCTAAGAATAAAATAATGCTCATGAATTTGCAATAAAAAAAGTGTGATATTATTTGCGGTAAAGTAGCTTTCTATAACAATCCGAGTCGAGTATGGCATTTAATAAAAAACAGATAAAACTTTTGAAGAAAAAGTGCCGTTCGATCTAATTCTCAAAAGAGACTTGGAGTACCAGTAATCCGGCAAATAAGAAAAGAATAAAGAAAGAAACCAATCTGGGCTGCGGGTCTACGATCTCTCGCGAACTCGAGCCATAAATAACCGCAAACATTTTGAGAAGTCCACATATTTCAAGGCCGTATCATTGGTCGGAGTGCGCAAGCGCCCACAAGGACGTCTGACTGAATAAATCAGACTGCGGGTGGAAGCGACAGGCGGCAAGGCGGCGGGTGGGGCTGGGGGAGTTGGGGGAGGTGGGGGAGGTGGTCGGTAAGATCCTGCACGCACAGGCGTAATTAGATAAACGCGGGGGAGTCGCGCAAAAATTTATGCTCGAGCCGCGGAGCGACAAATCTCACGGTGTGCACCCCGGCGCACGCGAAACGAAATCAGGAGTTCGCAACTCCTGGGGGTAAGCAATCGGCGACAGGACGTGCGTGCACGCGTGCGGTCCAAAGTCTCGGGGCCATAAATCCGGGGCCAAAGGCGAGACGGGATTCGGGAATAAAGTTCGGAGGCTGTTGAGGCGTAAGCTCAAATTGATAATGGCTGTTGTTCCGGGAGTCAATGCGACTCTTCGAGAGCACTCAGCTGCATAATATTCATTCGAGGACTGATTTTCCATGGCAACCTTACGATTAATGATTGCGGTGGACGTGGAATGGGTCTGGTCTGTCCTGGTCTCCGGAAAGCTAAACAAGCACGCGCACGCATACGGAATCGACGATAATTATTATTGATCTCTCCATGCTGACTCACATTGAATATTTAGCAAGGAAGTATAAAATTCTTATGTCCTTTTCATACTCCCTTTGGAAATTATTGTTGTACATAAAAGTGGAATTGGGGGTGGAGGGAGATGCGGTACGTACGCCCGCAATTGTGACATGTTTATCACAATTTTCTCTTCAAACAATAATGCGGGAATCGATAAACTAAGGAAGAAAAATTCTTCGAGCTTCCAAGCTAAAATATTTATTCCCATTTAATTCGGTCCTTAAATTCAAATATAAATATTTTATGCACACAATTTATGTATTCCTTTAATCAATATATATAAAGGAAAATTATTATCAAATACTGGCAAATCAAAAAATGCTCAAATGCTCCAAGTCTGATATTGTCAAACCTACTTCCAAGTATCAGTTACCCATATTTTAATTGTTCAATTTCAATGGCACCGCGTCTAAAAATAAGTATGAATACGTATTGTGTTACTGCGTATCTATGCAAATGCTGCACCACAAGTAGCGTGAATGAAAGCCCACGTTACTACTATTCACTCCCATTGTAATGACATAGTAACATCGGTGCATTTGTGTCTTGTCAGTTTCTATACAGACAACAAATATTAATATAAATTTAATCATATCAACACAAACACTTCATTTTACATAATATTACTTATCTTAATATTACTTAATAATACGTATGTTAATCTTATTTAAATATTAAATCTCGTTTAATAGTTGGTTTATTTTAAATTTTTTAAAATTTTTAAATAAATAAAAATAATAATTATATTGTTCAATTAAACACTAATTATAATTTTTAGTTTTTTCATAAACAATAAATTAAAAAGATATTGGAGGAAATTTAAAGATTAAAATCATGTTGTTTATTGTTTGCAACACTTGATTAAAAGGTACCCTGCTCATGCGAAACAATTTATTCAAAAGAAATTGAAATGAAGGTCTCAAAACATAAAAATATAAAAATGATTACTCTGTTTCTCTTAAATAGAATTAAATAAATAGCATATCAAAGTGTCAAAAAAATATCTTTTAAAAAAAACTAATAACGAATACACTGTATCTAAATTATTCAGCAATGAAAAACTTATTCTTAGATGAATTTTATCTTTATCATAAAATTTAATATTTATAATACTTAAATAATTTTTAATATTTTTTTTAAAAAAAATCTGATTACAATTATTTAATGGAAATATAATAATAGAATTTATGCTTAAAAAAATAAAAAATATTTTATATAGTGAATCGCTAAAATAAAAAGTTTATCAAAGATATTTAGTAAAATTGTATTGAAATGAGAAAATAAATTTTTGATAATAATACATTGAAAATTTTATTTACAAAAATCAAATTTTTGTAAGTTTTTAGATTATCCTCCCCCTCCCCAAAGTTTACTACTTATACACATCATTTAATTATTAAAGCTAGTTTTTATCAAATTTTTATACATAAATTTATAAGAAAAAAAATGATTTTTTATTACTTTTTTATTCATCCAAATTCGTGTACAAGTTTATCTCGAAAACATGCAGTAATATAATTGATTTATATAGATAATTTTTTTAAATATAAAAAATCATGGAAAAAATTATAATTATTTATGATCATTTTATTATCGAATTTACTCTGTAAAATATTAATTATCACTACAGAAAATTAAAATAATAATATTGCTTCATTGTTTTATCTTAATTATTTATTCGCGAAAGATCGGCTTGTGAAAACTTACTTTGTATAGGAAATCACTTTACACCGACAGTTTAATATTAAGCTGAATAGTTCTCACAAGAAGCTTACGGCTAAAGCTTCAATAAGTGTTATATTTTTTGTTTAACATCTTTAAAAGAATTTATTAAGGGTATAAAATAATTTTAAACATATTATTAAGGCAAAATGTAATAGTTATTTTTTTGAAATCAATTTAAATTCTAATTTTATACATTTATTGACTAAAAAAGAACACAATTGTGTATAAAATAATGTATGATGATGCATTTATTCATATTTATAATAATAATAATAATAATAATAATAATAATAATAATAATAATAATAGTAATAATAGTAATAATTTTTTTAATTACGTAAATTATTAACAATATTAATAATCCAATATTGTATCAATGGATTTTGATAATAGCTGTCTGCAATTTCATAATAATATAATTGAATTATCATTTATAAATATACATACACACATACATTGATATAATTTAACAGAAATGGCAATAATATTATTTTTATTCGATTAATATAGTTGTAAAATTCTGAAACCAAGAGTCCTTCGCAAATAAATTTATTATAAGTTTTAACAATACAATACATAATAATTTAATTTTTACATTTCTATATGAATTTTTCTATCGATAAAATTCAATTAAATTAAAAATAAAAAAAAAAAAAATCTATAAATTATATGGAATACATTAATCAAAACTTTACAAATTAATCACTTGATTCTTATATTCTAATAAATAAATTAAGAAATTTTATATAAATGATTGAAAGTAAACGTTTCATTAACACTCATTAAAAATTTGCTTTTAATTCAAATAATGTTTTACAATGAACATTTCCTATTACTATTTATTTACAGGACGAACATAATTTAGATTTTCCTGAATAGAAAATCGTAACATTATTCATATTCATGACAATTCTTACGTGCATCATTAAAAATTTATATTTTTATACACCTTTTATAAAAAAAAAAAACAAAAAATAATGATGTTGAATAAAATTTTTAAAAATTGTAATGATACAAGTATAGCTTTAGATTCTCATTTGTTTATTTTTAAAAGCACAATATTATTTAGTATTATTTAATTTTATATCACTATGCTGAGTATCTGTTCACAAATTCTCAAACGGACTTAAGCATACAAATTTTTTTTGCACCAGCTGAATAAAAAGATCCCCCGCAAAATGAAAAAATGTCAAATGAATGGATTTGGGAAGAAAAATATCGTACTTACCGAGCAATTTTTTAACCTGAGACTGACTGATGAAGAGGTTGAGATAAGCGTCGCTGCATCCGATGAAAACAAGAAGCAGCAGCGCGACCAACTTAAAGCGCGCGAAACTACAAGATGAACTTCCGGCCAACTGCATTGTCGCATCCTTTGCAATCTCTCCTTTTCTTATTTCTCAACTTCTACTGCTTAGTAAAAAACAACTTTGTTACAGTCTAACAATGCAAGTGCAATCAGAAGTTTCTGCACTTGGATGCGACAATAGATTGGGTGGATTCGGAGTTACAACCTCGACTCACAATCTAGATTCGAGCACCTGCACAGCTGATCAAAACTAGCGAAAGTATCAGTTTTTATTTTTCCTTTGGCCTACCTAGTTTGATTGTTCGTGAAAATTTTTGATTGCCACGTTTTTCTACGCTTTAATTTGACTAACTAACGTAATTGCGCTTAAATTTTGATTTTATGGTTTTGTGATAGCTCAGTAGGTGCTATATTTTGTATTTTTATCTATTTTGAATTGCTCTTTATAAAGTTTGAGATTGAGTTTGCTCTACAGTATGAAAGTGTTTTATGCTTAAAAATAGCGTTAAATTCTATTCTAAAGTTGATTGCGTAAAAAAAAGAGTTAACGATAGCCATTCAAGTCTTTTGCACTCGCGTTCTTTACGAATGCTCGGGCTGTCCCCGAGTGTCAAAGGCGATAATTTCGCCTTGTAAATACATCAAGCGTATGCGTCGACAAAATTATCCCTCTCAATCATCCCCTAAACTTTTAACATTCGCGAACCACCTCGTGTGCGCCGCACTCAGCTGCATTTCTTATTCGACAGTTTTACGCGGCAATAAATTCCGCGCCTCTCGGGTCCTCGATCTGAGCTCTGCATAAACCATCTGGCGCCTCGAACTCGCAGATTCCTTTCATTCGACGCACGTCCGCCGGCATTTCCCACCCTCGGACGCACCGGTGAAAATCCCCGATGCCGATCGAAAAGCGGCGCCACGTGGCTTCTGCTTCGGAGAGGAGGAACGACGGGGCGCGTCTGCGGGGGTCGGACGGCCGAGCGCGACTGCTCCAAGGGTCGTGGTTCAAAGGACGTCGACTCGGGTAGAGCGGGAGCGAGAGAGGCGCCGGCGCTCGACGCAGGCGCCCCCGCCACCCGGTGCATGTACGCGCCACCGCTTCTCGGGGATGCAAACACCGGATTTCCGGAGATCCGCAATTGCGCGGATTGCTCCAGTGGCGCAACGAGATTCCGGACGAGGCCCCTGACACTTGCTCGAAGACGGATGCTGCGAGCCGATCGGCTCTTCACCCTCGACCGGACTCCACCCCATTTCAAGGGGTGGATCGCGGCATTTGACTTTGTAATTATGCACTTCGGGTGCCGGTGTCTGGTGTGTCGCACCGCGTTCACCAGTAAAAGCCTCCACTTCTTTTTCTTCTTGATACTCAAAATGTTTTCTATGCTCTTCGGAGCTTTTACATTATTCTTTTTACTTGCGAGACTCAGCTTCTATGAATATTTTACTTGTGATTTTAAAGTGCACGCTTATGGGTCACTCATTATTATTATATTTAAATGGTAAAACTAGCATATATTTTTAAAAAATGAGCAGGCATTTTAATGACATTTTAATTTGTATATAAAATGAAAATTTCAATTAAATCGTATCTCGCATGCATTGATGAAACCTTAACAGCAAAACTCACAAATAACTTCAAGAAATACAAATTTATAATAAATCTACTTGAATACTAAATAGATATAATAAATAATCATTTTTTAAAATATTAAAAAACTAAAACTTATATGTATAAATCCAAATTTGTCTTTTATGTATGTTCTATAAAATATCAAATCGTGAGTTTCAGATTATAGATAAAACATATTAATATGGCCAAAAATGAATTCCAATAATAATTTGAATTTACAACTCATAATCTAAATTCGAATATAAGTATTTGAAAAAAATAATATTTATGTTTTTTTGTATTAAATTCACTTTATTGAAAAAAATGTAATTTTATTAAAATTTTTACCACAAGTTTTTATTAGAAATACACAAATAAAATACTATAATAGAAGTGAATACATAATACAAAAGCATTTACGTACACTTAATTGCTTTTATTATAAACGTTATCTCTAACTGTATTCGGCCCTCTTCTATAACTTAGATTAAACTAAATCCGAGAAGAATTCCTTGTAAAAACTCTTTACAAATAAGAATACTTTATTTACATATTGGGGGCTATTTCAGGGGGGGGGGTACGGGGAAATATATAAAAATAGGTTGAACCGCAATATGGAAAAAGTGACTTTTCCTGAGTGTGGTGCTCGGTAGAATTTAAAGGACGATCGACATCCTCAATCACAAACGCTAAACGATGAGGATCGTTTGGCGTTTGTGCTACGGCAATTTGCATACAATATATGCATACAAGGTATACAATACACGCACGCTCATTTAAGTTTTATACACTTTATGTTGATTATGTTTGATGGTGTATAGATTTAACTCGAGTCCTCTAATGCACTGTAAATCGGTAGAGGCATGGTTTGCCAGGGGATGCTGATCAGGAATAATCGATTCCCTCACAATTACCTAATGCAACAGCGTGTGGGCGTCGTTAGAGATAGCAAGTTTTCCGAACCTGTGTGGTTTTCCACCACCGACTCCCTCTGTGTGGGGGTGCATTTGCATCACCTCTGATCCAGGGAAAATCACTAGGTGCATCCCTTCAAACTGATCGTGGATGCAACGACAAACAATTATATATCACGTAGCGCGAGGACTTGTGGAGATTTTTTTTCTCCTTAGTTATTCTGACAACGAATTTAAAGAATTAATGATAATGTATACAGAAATCAATTAATGTATAATTTAATAAAATTTCTTCAAATAAAATTGCTTCATCACTTGTATTTTGTAAGTTTTGTATTTATTTGCGGCTAAATATTTTAACAACTGAATAGCGTTTAAATAATATAATTTTTTTATGTAATAAAATATTATTAAATTATTAATATATTTTTTATTTATTTATTTACTAAATTTTTATATATTTACGTTAATTCTTTTAATAATTAAAAATTAGAGATTCAGATTTTTAAATTAAATTAATTTAATATTTTTATCTTGTTTAATATTTTAATTTTTTCATATAATATATATTTTTTATAATTAATATTATCCTACATATGAATTTAATTATATGTGAAATAGAACTTATTGAGTAATACTTTATATTTTGAAAAATCAATTATATTTTGTTTTTATTATTGAATTTATTATTTTACATGATTAGAAATTCTATCATTCATAAATTAGTACTTAAATTTCATTAATTAAAGTATTTAATTATTTCATCTCCAATTTCTTAAATGTTATTATACTTTAAAGTTCCTGCTAACTAAAGTCTTTCATTAATAAGAAATATATAAAAACAATAGATGTAAAAATGCAGATTATATTACGAATGAGAAAATTAATTTGGATTAAATGAATAGAAATTTAACAAAAGCTTGTTAATTTACCTCTATATTTTATTTATTCGACATAACAGGTATATGTCGCACTGACCCTTCCCTAAACTTGACCTTTAAATTGCTCGCACCGTCGCGCTCGAAAACGCTTAAATTTAATTAAATAGGACGAATTGTGCCCTTCGAATCCTTTAACATCATGATATGTAGTACTTTATCTTTAATTCTTTTCTCTTTTAATTTTAAATCTGAAACAAGCCAATTTAATTGAAAAAAGTAAGTATTATAACCATAAATATTTGTATTATTACTTGGTAATTTATGCATACAATAATAAAATATGAAAAATAATATGGATCAACATTATTTGAATAATAATACAATCAATGGTTAATAAAAAATAATAAAAACATTTATTTCTTAACATTAATTAATTTGATCTGAACAGCCGACATTTTAATTATTAACTTTGTGTTTTAAGTACACTCTTACATATAAATCATGCAGACTAGATGCATTATAATGTTTATAAAGTTAAAAAGAATGATACTCCATTAATGCGTGCATATTTATAATAGTAGATGATCATCAGCCGTTAAAAATAGCTTACGAAGGATTTGCGACCTGTTGCTGAATTCAGAATTTCAAGCGAAAAATAATGGTAAATTTTGATAAATTTCGCAGATAACTCGTAAATTATATTTAAGAATAGTCTCGAATAATCTTTTGCATACATAATTTTTTAAATACAAGAATGAAGAAGTCGAAGCGTTTCATAAAATTATATTTTAATGTCCGTGAAACAATTTTACCAACTAACGTGAAATCCACACGAAAAGTTAGGCGGGATTCGAAAATTGAATGACTCATAATTGCGTTCCTTTTTTTGTTTTTTTTTTTTTTTTTTGAGAATATAACTCTTTTCATAATCCATCAGAGCATAGTAATCTGTCCCTTTTTCTCCGGTTGCCCTCCTCCCGTTTTTGCATACGCAACTTTGACTTTCACCCCTGGCGACATGACTCGTCAACTCGCGCCCCGACCTCGGCGAAATGCAGGATCACCCCGGCGATGACAACGGACGAGTCGCGTAACCCTCGACAAAGGGGAGTTTAATTAGAGACAAGGGAACTAATTAACCCGATCGGATAGGCGAGTGATCGTCGGTCGGGTGGTCGTCCCTCGCACCCGCGGACGTTCGCCCTTGGCTGACTTCGATTAGAGATTTTTATCCGTTCTTTTTAAGCTCCGGCATAAGAATCAATAATCGAGGTGGCTGACTGCTTTGGGGCTGACACCCGGGAGCAGTTGGGTTTCGAGGAATTCAAATACGCCTGTCCCTTTTGGGACGGGAATCCGGTTCATCAGACGCGGATACGAGAATCCCGTTCATTATTTCGATTCTAATGGATAAATGAAAATTATGAGATTACGATGAAGTAAAGGAATTGGATGGTTGGCGAAGTATGTGGGGATCGAGCTTCATTCTGTCAGTTTACAAGGATTTCAATGCTAAGTACATATGGGTGAAAAAGTTGGAAACAATTTGACGGTGAGAACTTTAAAAGCACCAAACTTCTGACGTATCATTTTTAATAAATTAAAAGTTTTTTTTCTTCTACATAAACTTTTAAACTTCTATTTTTAATAAATATGTATTAGATTATTTTAAAAAAAGTTTAATATATTTTATGACTTCTATTCATTATAATACAAGATGGAGGAAGCCGATTAAATTATAATTCGTAGTAGAAAAGTTTTCATTGTTGGAAGATTTGGTATGGAATATCAACGTGTGAACATTGTGTTATATCATAACATTATGCTAGTGATACTTTAAAATAGGAATCAAATATTTTAAAAGAAATTATTAACAATTATAATGTGTAAGGATTTATTAAACATTTTGTAATTATACCTGAAGCATTGATAATTTCTTTTAAAATATTATTATAAATAAAAATACTCTGAACATCAAACTTTATAACTAAGAAATGTATTTGTCGCTATCATAACCCCAACACTGCTAACTTTCATAACTCGAGTAAACTATGATTTACTGCAGTATTGCAAGGCATGGAGTAATCTAACAAAACTGACTTTCAAGAAAAATCTGTCTTTTATACACGATAACCATTAGGATAAAAAAAAGAATTATAGTTAAAAGATATTAACTTTTCTTATGTACTTTAAAATACTTTTATCTATAATATGTATTATTTAAAAACACGTATTTATTTGAAATGTATTAAAAATACATAATTTTATTATATTTACAGTCTAGTACAATTAAATCTTAATAAATAATTATTATATTTACAAATATTATAAATAAATATCAATGACAGTTGATAACTATCTAAAAAAAAGTTACATATCATTTTTATGGTATTTTTTTTTTCTTTAAACTAACAATTTAAAGTTTTGATAAAAAGGGGACTGAATAAGCAAATATTTTTTTTCAGAATATTTGTGAGAAAGCATTGTACAATAAATTTAAAACTAATTATTTTTTTAAAATCTTAATTTTATTTTTACAGTTTATAAATATGTAATACTACATAATTAGGTTTTCGTTAATGATTGAAATATATGAATACCAATTTTTTTTATAAAGAACTAATCAATTAATTATTATTATTATTATTGCAAATAATATTAAAATAAAAAATTACCTTTTTAAGATAATTTTAACATAATTTAAAAAACTGTTCAATGATATTATTCTACATGTTAATGTTGAATTCTAGAAAATAGTTAGCGACTGCAGGGGAATTTGCGTAAGTACGGAGTTAGCGAATAAACAGAATTTTAAACGGAATTACACTTGTGAAATAATCTCTTGTGAAAAATAACTTTATTAAAGTAAATAGTTTGAAGATAAAATTTCTGTATCAATGTATTCTGCAAGCTAGATTAAAGTAAATGTTTGGTTTATAAAAAAAAAAAAAAAAAAAAAAATTAATTGTTTCAAATACTTTGCAAGTGGGTATTACTACAAAGGGGGATTGTTTTGTTGTACGCATAAAACGTAGTTTTATATGCTTGTGAATTATCGGGAGTAATGTATATGTATTATTCATCTTATTAAATTAGTTTAACGCGATTATTTGTAAGCCGATTTAATCTTTTTGATAGTAAAATAAATAACTTTATAACATAAAATGTATTGTATTAAATGTTTGCTTCGAGATCATCAAGAAGGACGCGTTATACTCGAGTAGATTATTATGCATTTATACGTGGATTAGATTTAAATGGAAATTAGCTCTTTCCCCGAGCAATTTTCTAAAAACGCAAGATTCTCCAGTTGTGTCCGTGAATCAAAGGAAGGTTTTTCGAGCCTGCGCTTACCAAACCCTGTCCAATGAGCGACTTGCAACAAAAAAAAGACTCATCACGAAAAGAGAAAATATGCAGTTCGAACCAAAACTCGACTGCATTGCAGTGGCGTACAGAGCATGAGGATGGAGCTTTCAGCTTCGCATAATGTGAACCATACCCAACCATACTTCCGTGCCATACCACACCATACCACACCATACCGCACTATACCATAGCAAGCCACCTTGTAAACGGAGCTGAAGAGCCTTGTGCCACCGCTTGTTCACCTGAGCCTCCACTTCGGCACTCGATGGAGGCCGAGGGTGAGGATTCAAAGGCGCAACCCCCTCGCAGCAACGATCGAAACGGCGGTCGCGCGCCATTCATTATTTAAGGCAGAACCCGCCCTCGTCCCCCTGCTCAACCACCCCCGCCTCCAGCCCCCGTCGTCCTCGAGGGGAATACCGCAGAGGATGGCTTGCTTGGCTTGACTCCCGGGGAAAAACGTGAAGATCGATGCGCCTCTTTTTACGCATACGCATTTAAGGATATCAGCTACTAAATGATGGATTCGGATTATGCCTGCGTGTTACCGAGCTTAAGGTTTAAAGGGAGGGCGGGGCGGAGGCGACAGTTTTTACAGGAATTCGAGGGATGGTTTTTGATTTGACTCTCTTTTTCGCTTTCTTTGAATATTGAGCTGAATTATGATCGCTGTTCTACAGTTTTATTCGCGAAATAGTAATTGATGGGGAATATGAACTTATGAATAATTGTATTTCTAATGAAAACATATCTATTTTATCGCAATTTTTTCGATATGTGATTAATTTTGTTCTTTCATCCCATTGAATTCGTAAATCCACGTATTTTTTTTTTCCTCTTTCCGCAATTCAACAGAAGCCCATTTCGTTCAATTTATAGAATTTATCATAGAACACTTGTGCTGTAGAACTGTAAAATTGCCAATTGTGCTTCTCATAATAGCTTTTGTGACAGTCACAAATTATAAGAAATATAAATTGCAACGTGTGTACCAGTAATTATAGTAAACGGCGCTATAAATATTTTCCATATATGTTTCGATTTGTATTAGCTTTTCTTTTTTATGGAAAATCAGCTGTTGAAACTAAAGATTAAATTAATTCAATCATCATAAAAATATATTTCTGATAATTTAAAATTATTTTAACTATGAAATTTATATCGATAATTTGTCGATAGTCAAAATTATTATTAGCAGAGTGAAAATTTGGATACATATATGTATTCAATAGGGTTTGAAGCAAAAAAAAGAGAAAAAAAATTTGAAATAAAATGAATAATTGAAATTTCTGGAATTATTAAATTTTAAGGTATTCGAAGTAATTCATATTAATTATGTATTATTATATTTCACATTGATTAATATATTTATAGTGAAATAGAAGGAAATTATTATTTTGATAAAATTAATTTTAATTTTTTATATTTAACTTTTTAGTTAAATTATGTTAAAATAAATATGTAATATTTTCTTGACTTTTTCATATTTCATAATTTTGTTTTATAGAAATGTATGTTAAATATAATTAACTTTTAGGTATGGGACTAGAAAATTATTTATAAAGGGTGATTAAACTGCTATTATTAGTCAGTGAAAAATAAAATCAATACATAACAAGTTCAGGTAAAAAAAAAATTGTAAATTGAAAAGGTAAGCCATTGATAATTATTTTTATTTACTAATAATAAAAAACTTCTTCTTCTTTTTTTTTTTTTTTTTTTTTTTTTTTTTAGATCTCTAATATTTTACATATTCAAATTGAATTTAAATGGTATAAGCGTGGATATATAAGGTAAACGGAAAAATGTAGTGCCATGCTGTAGTGTTTAGCATTTGATGAATAGATCAATAGATAATAAATTATGAAATATATCATCAGAGAATAGTGTGTATAGTTCATTAAAGTATCGTACATGCAAAATCAATATTTTACGAATTCAATTTTCTCTTTTCAATATCAACAATTCCATAAAAATATATTTAAAAGATATTATTTTAATTACGTCTTTTTATCATTTTATATTGGTAAATATCAGGATGAATATACGATTTCACGTATACGCATACTTAATATCTTATAATGGCGATACTATTTTATTAATGTGATTTAAAAAGTTGCTTCCATGATCTCATCCAAAAAGCTTTTTCTATTATTTCCAAGGGAGAAAAATTTTTGTTGACGGATCTTATTTAATGGTTTGGCTACTAGTGTAGACTTTCATATAAAGAAGAGATCGATTACTTGTTCAGAGTTAAATGATCGATTCAAGATGCTAAGCGACTTTCCTGCTTCCATTATTAACTTTTGACCTTCGATGACAGAAATTCTTCCCATTCTCTCTCAGCCTGTGTCGAATTTAATGAGCGCACCCTCATTTGATACCAACAATCATTAGCCCCATAATTTATTGAGGCATACTGAATTTTTCGATTTTGACAAATTTCGACGTATTTACACGTTTCCCGCAATTTATATAAACATTGTTTTTCCTTGTGAGTTAAATTTATACAATTAAAAGTGCCGACTTTGGAAAAGCCTTTTTACGAAATATATATTCATAAGTAAGGTTCGTTATGATGTTTACCATTCAACTAACCTAAATTATAATTCATTAGTACAAAAGGAATTTATTTTATAGGATTATCTAAATAAAATCTTTTAACTCGCTTATCAATGTTTATAATACCTTTTAGTAGGCATATTATACTAATATGTATATTTATCCCATTAATGCAATATGCATCTAATTTAATTGTACAGAGGCCTATGTAAAAGTATTGAAATTTGAAATCAAGTTATTTCTTTTATAAATAAATATATAAATACAATTCAAATTCTATTTTACAAAAAGTTTAAAAAATTTAAGCATAAAATAAACATATTTAATAAAAAAAGATATTATGTAAATTCTGTGATATTAATAAAAATAATAAAAAAAGGCTTTTATGTACTTTTTAATTAAATTAAGATTCAGACTTATTTGTAAAATGAAACGATTCTTCAGAGAATAAATTTAAAAAATTAAAATTCAATTTAAATCAAAATGAATTTATACGTATAAATTAATGGATAAATTGTCAGAGATAAAAATTAAAACATTAACAATTTCATATTAAAATTTCATTAGTCTTAAGTAATAATTACTTTAATTGCTCGTCCGCATCCTCTTGGTACTTGACATCGCATCCTCAAGTTAACAGTGGAGTCTGCTATCTCCGGATATAAATGGTAATTGTTAATATACAAACGAATAGTTTTACTCAGCATTGTATTCTCATTGAAAATATGATATGCTTCAATAACTGAATTAAATTGGAATAAAAATCTTGTAATATAATGATACAGTATAATCGTAGTATTCTTACAAACATCATGTTTGCAGGGGCTCTAATTAAAGGAATTGCAGATTTTTCTGATATCATAAAAATACAGAAAGTAAGATGATCTGATTTATAGGAATAATTGTAAATAAAAATGTCCTTAACTACCTTGATAAGTTTATATACTTTGAAAAAAATCTTGTTTGAAAATTAAAAAATATCTCAATATTAAATTATTTGAAAATTCCTCAGCCAAAAAATTGAAAGTAAATATATTTTTAAATTGATTGAAATAAAAATAAAGAGAGTATTCGTATTTTTTTTTTAAATGATAGCTTATGTAATTAATGAATAATAAATACAAGGAAATATATCCATTAGTTATAAGCGAATTACATGTAATAATAATAGTAACAAAAACAATAGTAATAATATTTATAACAATAATAAAAAAAATAATAATGATATTTGATATTATATCTAAATTTACATTGCATGATTAATTTGTAATATAAACGTCTAAAAACGACCACTATTAAATTTATTTATTAATTCATGTATTTATTGAAACTAATTGAAATTTTTTAAAACATGTTTTAACAGGTAATTTATGATTAGTGATTTCATATGAAGTGATAGTAATGCTAATGTTAATAAATACTTTCAATGCTGTAAAGTATTAAAAATGAAATTAATAAATAATTAACTTAAATAATTCATTTGAATAAATGTTTCGTAAATTGAGAAATATTTTAATGAACTTTCAAAGTAGAATATTGGTTATATATTATATTTTGATGTTTTATCGAAATTGTGGATAACAGCCTATCCTATGTTTGAACAAAAAACTCTTTATTTAAACAAGGTTCGCCTATTTTGAAATATACAAAATCAGCATTACAATAATAATAACAGCGATATCAATAAATTTATGAATTAGTACAATAATCACGTACTTGTCCTACTTATCGTTTTGATATTCACAATCGAATCGGAGAGCTGTAACTTATAATACTGATAATCAATACAAGATTTGTAGTGTTTTTGAATTGTTGCCAATAATGCTTCATTATAATATCTAGAATTTATATCCTGAATATTGTAAAAGTTTATTACTAGAAAAATTATTATCATTATCCGTGGCTGTTTGTGGTAAAAATATCATTTTCAACTAAAAAATATTCTATTTATGAGCTTGAAGATTCAACACAACGATAGAATCATTAAATATCAATTGAAATTATATAATATAGAAGCCATTTTTGTGATGAAAGTAAAAAGAGAAGAAGAAAAATTTGAGTGCGTAGCCAGCAAGAGAAAAAGAAAAATAAAATCCAGCATCTCCTCTGGAATCCTCGAATTCTCGCGATGACGATAGCGGCAACTCAAATTGTAATGACGATTCTGGGTCTGCTCTTTTGGCAATTTACAGCTTGTTGTGATATCCCGGGCGATCCACTCGAGTAATCATCATTGAATTTTCCCGCTCATGTGCACTCGCTCGGTCGCCCCCCCCCCTTCTCCTCCCCCTCGCCGCTCGAAAATTAATCAAACCGTCGAACAAGCGCTTACAAATCCAATGTTCCAGCGGTAGGCGGCGAATCTCATCTGCGCCCTCAACCTCGAATCATTGTATTCTTTTGAGCTTTGCTCTGTTAACCCCCCACCCCCCTCCCCTCCCCGCCCTTCCCCCATTACCCCACGCTCTCCTTCCCGCGCGGATAATGCCACGTGTGAATTTCGTTTTCGAGCTTATTCACTTTAACGCATAAACTTTAATTGTTTATAGCGTGATTATTCTACTTTTTCGCTGCACTGGAGCGCAATGAATTCCGGTTATTTTTCGCGCCCCCCCCGCCCCTATTAAATCACTGAGAAAATGATAAATAGCACCGAAAGCATTTTCGTAAATCACACGAGATTTTTATTGCAATTACTATTGAAACAATTTATACTCCAGAAAACGTTTTTAAATCAAGTGCAATGCTACTTCAAATAAATTTAAATTTTTTGGAAACAAATTTATTTGTAGTGATGTAGAGATATTTTTCTAAATTAAGTATATACAATATCAAAATTGACTTTTTCTATTGCTAATGCTCTATTATACAATAAAAATATACATGTAATTTATTGACAATTCTTTTAGGGAATAGAAGCTTTTAATGGCAATTTAAATTCTATAAATTTATTAAAAAAAAAAAAAAAACATAGGGCTTTGATCATGTTTTATATTAGCTTTAAAAAATATCTAATTATATTTCTTTCCTAAGCATGATTACTTTTCATATATATGAAACTCTGTTATGAATAAGTAGTGTAAAATGTATACGTATAACACTGTAAAATATATATCCATAACTTTTGGAATAAGCCTTATGTGTTCTTTAAAAACGTAAGCTCCAAAGTAATGTACAAAGCATTTAAATGTGAAATTTCTTATAATTATTAAACTCTATTAAAATGTGAAAAGAAAATTTTTTTTAATAATTTTTATTTCATAAGATAATTATTTTAATAATAATTATCTGATTTTTAGAATCTAAAAGATTTTTATTTGGTTATTTTTTATAAATTTACATACTTTTTAATTTTATCTAAAATAATATAACCATATATAACTATAATATTTTTAATACTCTTCTTTACAATAATTTATACAATTTTATTTATATCAATTTGAATATTTATCTCTCAGTATTTTTTTTTTTTTTTTTTTATTTTATATTTTGAACTATATATTATATACTTTCATGCGGCAAATAAACTTCAAATAAAACCACAATAATATTACAGTCTAATCTAATTAAATTAACTGTTAAATTGCATGACATTGAGTAACTTGCAATAGTTTTCAGATTTCTATTTTTCAAGTTACATGTCTTTGAAATTTCATTTATTTTATTTGTGTCTAAAATATTTTGAAAATGTTAGTTTAACCTTACACGATTATTTATATTTTGTAATACTTCATTCATATAGTTTTCAGTTAATGAGAGAAGAGGGACAACAATATAAATATAAAAAGAATTATAGATTAAAAATAATTTTAATTTAATCCGTAACAAATTGCACATACATAAACTCAATAAATCGCGTGTTGAAAAGTAATGACCACTAGACCACGTTTACTGCGTTTCAGTATTAGTATTTTTTTGTATGAAACTGGGAATAAATATGCTAAAATAAGAGTCAGAGCGCAGATTATCATCATAAATACGTCTTCTTTAGGGAAGTGAGAACTCTCGAGTCTTTTTTTGCAATTCTCTATTTTTAATTCATGTCTATATTACGTGCAAAGGAGTTATAGATCTGAAAAAATGTTCTATGCCTTTATCGCTAATTGATATAATAAATTTTTGAATATTATAATTTTCATTTAGCAAAAATTCGAAATATGTGTACAATATTATTTACATTTTTTATCTAATTAATAATTTACATTTACTTTGAATAATTAAAATTTTTGAAACTATTTAAATATGATAACATAGTGATTTTATGGTAAAGAATATTTTTAACTGGTACATTTCATAATTGTGTTATTAAAAAATTTGTAATTCTAAAGAGCGTATAAACTACTGGGACGAATGATAAATGTTTAGAAAAATTTAAATATTATATTTATAATATTTTTATATTTTTGAGACGCTTATAATTAATGTTATTCAGAGCTGATTATTATTTTGTATTGAACATAAGTAAACCAGAATATTATCCGATTTCCATTCGATAAAATCGACACAATGTTTATGACACCCTTAACCGCTCGTCTTGAAATTACCCATAAAAAAGTCAATAAAATTCGTCATAAATCAGTATCACTTGCACATGAAGCGATATCTTTGAATCACGAGAATAAAAATTACTATTATTTTATCTGTTAATAAAAGAAAGTATCAATGTACGAATTCCTCGCACATCCCGAATGCTTTAAGGAAATGTGCAATGAGGAAATATTATTCAGTATAATTATCAAATCAAACAAAATTAAAGCGCAGAATAAATTTAAATGAGACTTACGCCTAAACACCAGGTAAAACGATTCAATTTTTATTTATTTTGAAAATTAATCTTCTTACGTGTAAGTAGCTCGGAAGTTGAAAACCACTCATCAATATTCGCGGAATAGCATTCAAAAAGTTTATGTACCTGTATGCATATACATTAGCAGGCACGTGAGCTCTTAACAGTTTCCAAACCCAATATTCAGCATCCACAACGATCAATAATTATCTTTCAAGAGGCATTCGGGAAACTATTAGTTAAAAGCATAGGTTAAGCACTTTAGCCACTTCAATTACAAATACCAGCAACACTACTCTCATCCCGGAGTCGCCAGCTAAAATAAAAAAATAAGGATTGGCAAACGAGCGGCTAGTAGGAAGCGTAGTGTTTAAGGTGGGAATAGCTGCTGATCTAAGCCCAGGCCCAGTGTTTAACTTCCGGCCCAGCGTAATTCAGGCTCTGGCGCATCGATTCCAGTCCGCCTCAATTGTGATTCCTCAACCCCTCCGGTAAAAGCCGAGGCTGGGCTTGGACGAGCTGGGGCGTGCGGGGGTGCGAGGGTGCGGGGGTCCGAGGGTGGCGTCGATTGACCCATCTAGTTATCGTACACCCACGCACGTCCATGCAAATTGAATGAAGTCCATGTTTCCGCGGGGCCCATCTGTTGGCACATGCGCGCCGTTGCATCCGCAGCCCCGCCTAAACAGATCCAGCATTATTACCCCACCCCCTCATCTACAGCTTCCGCCCAGGTGCGTGCACTTTTTAATACGCGGATGCTGGTTTGG
The DNA here is from genome assembly GCA_018907245.1 of Eupristina koningsbergeri. Classification (NCBI taxonomy): domain Eukaryota; kingdom Metazoa; phylum Arthropoda; class Insecta; order Hymenoptera; family Agaonidae; genus Eupristina; species Eupristina koningsbergeri. The sequence goes on from JACCHV010000035.1 coordinate 3,877,832, forward strand.
TGCTCTGGAATCTTCTTGAGTATGCGGGGGCGCAGGTGGCAGTGACGCACGCTAGTGGATATTTTTAGAGTGGATAGTTTCGTTAAAGTTCCCTTAAGTTGTAAACTTGAGCTTGCGCTAATCGCATTTTTTCTTTGTTAAATTCATCATTTGGTAGCAAGTAATTAAAGCTTGTTGTGGATGAACAATCAACTTTTTTTTCGATAATGCGTGTTACATTTTTCTTTATTCGATGCTTGAATATTTTTTACTACGTACGAATTGTAATTAACTGTGTCATCATCCTCATTATCTCATTATCATATTTTTATGCAGCTCTTTATGTTTTTAAGCACACAAACATATGTATATATATATATATATATTTACATTTAATGTTACATTCTTTTATGTATTATTCAAACCTTTCTTTCTTTAAAGAAAAAAATTAATAAGTAAATTTAAGGATCTTGGATTTCAACCAACAAAAATAATTTTTAATCAAATAATTTATACTATTTTATATGTATAATTGCAAATACTTATTTATTAATATGTATTCAATTTGAGATAATAATGAAAAAAAGTAGACATAAATAATATTTACAATTTTAAGGAAATTAGAAAAACTTTGAGAAGTCACATTAATTTCCAAGGTTTCAAGGCATTATTGAATAAATAAATGGGGTTTTAGTATGTAGAACAATAGAGTACCATAAATTTCTCTCTTTTCATAAAATTTCAAAACAAACCAAAGCTTTCACAATCAGAACATAAGCGGGAGCTACAAGAACTGATGGGACATTTCCCAATAACTCTTTTCTGATATTGCAGAAACCAAAGCGCGATGTTTTCGTTGCATATGTACATGTGTATGTTAGTTCTGTTAAGTTGGATTCATGCACGAACGAATATTGGTTTTGAATTACGAGCAACTAAATATTGCGTCGGGTATCTTTTATCGAATCTGGGATTGCGACAGCCGAGCCTTTTTTTTAAAAAAGCTTTGCAGCTTATAAACGCGGGCTTTTTCTCTTCTCCTCCATGATACTTTTTTCTTTGGTATCGCACAGAAGCACCAAGCCACGAAAAATCGTTGTCAAGTGATAAGTATCGACCTGAAAGTATTTCTACAAACACGAGCAAAAAAGTACGCTTTTGTAGATGAAACATTGAGTGTCTGCATGTTCACACACCATTGCGTGATTCCTATGTTTGTCATGGTGTTCGACATTGGGGTCGATTACTCTGCTATTTCAAATATTTAGGTAACTCAAGGTAAGACTCTACTTGATTCAATTGTTTTTCATTAAATGAGGTATTCCAAGATACCGAAAGATCAACCTTCGTTCTTCGTTAATTTAAGAATCTTATCTACGAACAACAATCTACTATTTCCATACAAATATCACACAATAAATCAATTTTATAATTAATGCGTCAGACGGTTAATACTGGAGTCTGTGTATTGATAGACGATGAAAACTAATAAGAATTCGAAGAAAATCATTGTAGTAATGATTAAGATTGTTATCAAGTCATTGACAATAATAAATGGAAATTATTTATTTGTATTATATCTATATTAATTGTTTTCTTGTAAATATAATTTTTAATTCAATATTAATTTATTTTATGCAGTATGTATATACACAAATAAGCTTTTATGTGTAATAAAATTCAATAAAAAATTGTATTTGATCACTTTTTCTTCATAAATTTAATAAAAAAAAAAAAAAAAAAATAGAGCATTTCACTTGCAACGAAATTATTCATTGTAGATATTCTTAAATCACAGTTACGACTTTCATGAACAATTGACAATAAAAAAATATGATGAATATATCTCAAAATTTTATTTTTACTGAAAAAATATAAAATATTTATAAATAAAAGTTATTCTATAATAATACTTAATTTATTTAAAAATTAACTTTAGCAACTATAGCTCTATCGTAAAATGATAATCGATAAGAATTAAGTTTATTGACCTAATTGATGTGTCTGGTCCCGTCCCGATAAAGATGATACAAGTCCTAGAGCTGATTAGCCTGATCGGATAATTATCCCGAAAAAATATGCGAGGTTCGTATTAAACACCTGGGAACAGCTTTTCTCTAAGTAACTTATACCGTTCATCGAATTTAGCTTTTTATTTGGCTTTCTGTAGTGCTACTACAAAAATAATTACTGTTCGTCGCTTTCGATTATCGCGATTATTAATTATTAATTAATAAACCTTTTCCGCTCTCTATTAAAGATGAGTTAATATTTGTTTCAACATTTTTATGGCGAGCGTGTATATTCTATCTTCAATACATAACATATTGTACAAAAATAATAACTACTTGTTTTATCACAAACAGTTGAAACCAGTATATATTTGATGATTGACTAAAGGCATTAATCCCGCATTAAAAAAGGTTTATTTCTCGCAATTATTAAAAAATTTGCTTAATAAAATAATCATTAATAAGTAAGTAATTTGAAAAAAATATTCATTGTCAAAACAATATTTAATGGAAAAAGTATTTAAATATATAAGAATCTATTCATTGATTTTAAATTAACAAAAAACTTCCAATTACTTTTTTCCCAGTCATAATTTTATAATTTACGTATAAATAAATTATATTTGTTGAAAAAAAAAAAAAAAAAAAAATTTATAATTTTCACGTAGTTCTGAGTTTTACGCATATTTTAAAGTAAGTTTAATTGTTTGTGCGAAAATTCAGGCAATTTATTAATTTAATAATGTTTGGGAAATATAGGCAAACGTTAAAATTCTTGGAAAAGGAGAGTACGTGAGACCAATAAAGAAAGACAGAGATAGTTTTATGACTCTGAACGACGCGTCGCAACTTGTACATCTGGGAGTAATGCGATTCTTGATGTACGAGCTACCTATGTTCTCAAGAATCTAACCGCGACCCTTTACCTTTATGACCTGTGCCCAAAGGGACTATCTACATATTTAATGATTGTGTTACTAATTCGTCATTCAGGCGGAGCTATCGTTTTCCTAATCATAAAACGCAAATTCAGCAATCGTCAAATTCATTTTGACTTTGAACATTGATCCATAAACAACATAAAATAAGAATGTCTGCCTGGACAAAACCTGGTGAAATCGCAGTTTTTTGCTTTTTCAATGTAAGTATTTATTTATATCACTTTAATACAATAATGTTGGTTACTATACAAATAAAATACATATTTAAATAAACATAAATAGCTAAATATCTTTGTTCCGTTTTTTTTAGGCAAACAAAAATCCGAATATCTTGGAAAGTAATTCATCCTTAAGATTCATTGGCAATGCAACTTCTCAAAAGATGAATCCAATCAGTCAACAAATTGTTCGAATAACTCCAAGTAACTCCAGTCCCGACTCGATGTCTCCTATTGACTCTTTCTTTAAAAAATCGAAGCTCAAGCTTGATCTTGACAAACCAATGCAGATCAAATCGACGCCGACTGACTTTTCCAAGTCTTTAACACAAATGAATAATCAGATGAGAAGATTTTCGCTGGACCGCGAACTGACAAGAAGATTCGACTATTTTCGTCATCCTCCATCACAAATCAATAAAGACATTTACGTATCGAAAAGAAGCTTCCAGAAAAATCTTTTTCGCATAAAGGATAATTTTAAATTTACAAAGCCACGGCTTTATAATTGCGAATACTGTTCAAAATACTTTTTTAATGTTAAAATGTATTTCCAACATATCCGTCGTCATACAGACTTATGCAGATGCAAATGTTGCAATAAGACTTGTAAAAATATCGTTAAAAAACGAAGACACGAAATGCGTTGTATGAAATTGTTTTAGAAAAATGTACAGTTAGTCATTTAGTCATTTAGTATAGTTAATTATAGTAGTAAGAACAACGTAGTATTAGTCGATAATTAGCCATTTATTTTTGTAATATTCAAAATAATCTTAAACTATTTTATCATTGTAAATACTTTTGTAATTGTTAGGTAAAAGCCATTTGTTATAATATAGTTTTAGGCTATTGTAAAATTGGAAATGATTTTCATTAAAAAGTCTTGATTTTTTAAATTTAAAAAGTCTTCTTATTTATACAACCCATTTTATTATTTATCAATTGATTTATATGTAATAATTAACTTCAGATAAATTATTGATTAATAAATTTACTTATTTAATTTGTTATAATAATGTAAAAAATATCTTATTTTAATTTTCAATAATTCTTCTTTTTTTTTACATTTTCTTGTCATTATGTGATTGTATTTAACTTTTTAACTAAAATTTTTAATTTCAATTATTTAATTTATAATTATATATTTCTTTTTTGCGTAATATTTATTAAAATACGTGGATTATCTAATTTTATAATTTCATTATTTATGCATTGAATATCTTTCTTCCATTTAACTTACTTTTAAACAGTTTTTATATTATGTATTTTGAAATAATATTTTTAAAAAATTTAAATGATATATTTCATTAAAGTGAATAAAATTAAAATCTAATAAAATAATGTTAATTATTAAAAGGTATGTTAATAATACTTCAATATTATATTTATAATTTAGAATATTGTTTATCTACTAAGATTTCTTTATATTTTTATTTTTATTTGCTGCTATATTATGCATTATTGTTATCTTTTAAATACTTTAACAACTTTATAATAATATAATATAATAGAAATCAATTGTATGTACAGTAACTCAAATAACATTAAAAGTACTTGAAAAAAGTATAATTTAAATAATTTAAATTTATATAGTGATAAAATATACATGCATGGATTCAATAAATATCACGTTGAAAAGTAATGACCACTAGACCACGTTTACTGCGTTTCAGTATTAGTATTTTTTTGTATGAAACTGGGAATAAATATGCTAAAATAAGAGTCAGAGCGCAGATTATCATCATAAATACGTCTTCTTTAGGGAAGTGAGAACTCTCGAGTCTTTTTTTGCAATTCTCTATCTTAAATTCATGTCTATATTACGTGCAAAGGAGTTATAGATCTGAAAAAATGTTCTACGTCTTTATCATTAACTAATATTATAAATTTTTTATTATCGTATTCTTCGATCAGTGGAAATTTTAAATATAAGTGTTGTGCTGTTTACAGTTAGTTTCTTTGATTAAAAAATGTAAAAATTATGAAAAAGTAAGCTCTTAAATAAGTTTACATAAAGATTTTCTTAAATTTATTTTGAACATGAAAAATGTAGTTCCTTTAATATAAAAAATATAATATATATTAAATCTTAAAAATATTAATAAATTGATATAACATTTTTGACGTACAAATTTTTCTTAAAATAAAACATAAAAAATTCTATACTACAAAGTTGTTTTTCAATATTTTATAATGCATATTAATGTGTTATTAAAAATTGTATTTTAGTTAATATTTTATAATAATATTTAAAAAATTTCTTTCTTATTAAAGTAGAATATGATGAATATAATTTCCTTTTTGTTTTATATATTGAAATTATATAGTAAATATAATATAATTAATTAAGTAAATATTTTTTATTTTGAATGTATAATGTGTAAAGAACATTCGATTTTTATGTGAATCAATGGGAAATTTTAATTATTTAGTTGAAAATAAAATTATTAATGTTTGATTTTCTGTACATATGAATTAATTATGATTTAATATATACCCGAAAGCTGAAATTTTATAAAGCAAATTTTTTGTTTTCTATTAAGTAATAAAGTTATACTTATTGAGAAAATTAGTTAGTGAAAATAGTTATTCGGTTTACAATTGGAATCAATTGTAATCCGAGCATGAATCTTGAAAAAAATCAACGCTGACAATAAAACATGAGAGATTTCATCGGATTTGAAATGGCATTTTATTAGCGTAATTTATGTCAATTTATATCGTAAAATTCGCCAAAAAAAAAAAAAAAAAAAAACAACCAGGGAGGAGTAATGTTAAAAAAAATGGGACATGAGTTGAGGGAAAATTCTCCAGAGACAAGAAAGAAAAGTCCATTGAAAAGTTCCTTCGGTAGACTGACTTTCGAAGCCATGGCAGACTAAGGGTAAGGGAGAGCAGATCCGAAGGAGCAAAAACGAGAGAAAAATCCTACTCAGGAAGTGCATTGTGTGGTTGGTGCGGTGATATTAGGCAAAAGAAGCAAGAAATCTAAAGAAGGAGAGAGAAAAGGAAAATGACGGAAAAGTATAGATCCTTTACGAGCATTTGGCCAGTGGGATTCGGTTGCAGCTTGGGGATGTAAATGACGTGTAGTCAAAAGAGAGAGAGAGAGAGAGAGAGAGAGAGAGAGAGAGAGAGGGACGGAGAGACGGATGGAATGACTAAGAAAGCAAAGGTTAAGGCGGGAAATAGTAAACTCAGTCGCGCGTTTTCTTTCCGTCCCGCGCCGATTTTTCGCGTCATTCGACTTGCAACTGGCACTTCAACCTCTTTCCCAAAAAATTTATTCATAAGCATCGCCGATGCGCTCGACCTTTTTTACTGTTCCGAGAATTACCATTTTTATTGCAGGATACTGGGGCGTATTATTGTTAAGGTGGTAAGCTTGATGAAACTTCTCAAACTCTAGTCATTTTACGAGGTAAAAAACAAAGTGGTGCGAAAGTTGGTGCCATTTGGATTTTCCCATAAATATGACAACTTTTACACCTACTATGTATTCGATACATTGATACTGTTGTATTAATGCCGAGTCCTTACCACTGCATACAAAAAAATCTACACATATCTACTCTTTAACCAATAATATTATATTTTTTTAATTTTAAATATGAATATTAAAAAATGTTTTAATATTTGTTTAGTAATTATTATTTTACTTGCTACTAAATAAAACAGAATTTAATGAAGCCTATCGAATACAAATTTAAGTTTCAATAATATAAATTATTCATCAGTTCATCAGCATTTTCTAGAAGTCTAATTAAGATGTAAAACAATGTTCTGCAAAAAAATGATGTATTTTTAAATATTAATGGAATGTAAGCATACACATTGGAAATTACTTATGATTTTTACAATATATATATATATATATTGTTATTACCTTTTATAAGATGTTACTTAGAACAATACTATTACAACAATAACAATAATAACAATAATAACAATAATAATAATATTAATAATAACAATAATAATAATAGTAATAATAATAATATGTTGCGTGATTTCGAGAAAGGGCAAAGGAGAAGTGCTTCCTAGTACATATTATCATAAGTAGCTAGAAGGAATCATTAATCTACAAAAAAAACACGAGTTAATGTTTTAAAAAAACCTATTGATAGAAAAGAAGAAATCCTTATAGTTTATTTTATACATTTATTTAGATTTATTGTCTCTAGATACTATGTATGCATCAAGATAAAAAACATAACTTGTAATAAGCGTCGATTTATATGCACATTAATCATATAATTTTATACTTAAATGGTATAAATAGTCCGAAAACATACTTAATTAATGAAAGAAATTTTAATGTACTCATGGGATGATTCTTCATTAAACAATTCTGATTCATTCAATAGTTCTTATTTGAACGATATTTTTGAATGATTATTTTGAAAAGGGAAAATAATCCAGTAAATATTTTATAATTTTTCATTATTTTTTTTATGGTTATTTTAATAAATTGATCATTAAACGGAAATCTTTAATTTACTAATAATTTTAGAATTTATATATTTTTTATACGTTAAGTATACATCATTTTTACTAGAGAGTATACAAAAACTTTTAATTTACAATACTACAAAGTCAAAAAAAATATGTTAGCTAAGTATTCAATATCATTTGCTTATATAAATATAGATTTAAAAATGATATACTACATTTCTTAAAATTATAAATCCATCTTGTATTTTCTAATATTATTAATAATATATTAATAATATTATACTCTACTATACTATATAATTATACTAATACATTTTATAAAGCCATTTGTAATTGAAAAGCAGTCAACTTGAAGTTTTTACCAAAATTAAATAAAAATTATTAATTCAAATATTAAAAATTCAAAAATTCAAAAAAATTCAAAATTCAAAATTAGAAATCTTTAGCATATATTAGATATATTTTTCGAACTTAAAAAATGAGCAATCTATATATCGTTATAATTTTTATCATAAAAAATTCAAATTTAAAGCTCCAATCATTCTAAGGTACCTTTGGATTTTTATGTAAAAAAATATAACTTAGCTAACACTAATTCGTCTATAATGACTATATCATAAATATATATGAGCATGTATTTGCTCTAATTTTATATCAACGTAATCTGTATAATATAAAATAAGCACAGATGATACATATAATTCAGTAAGTATAGGTTAACTCTTCATTATTCATTATTAGTATTTTTATAATTGATGAAATAAAATAATGATTATATTTTTATTAAATTTAGAGAGTATACAAAAATTTTTTTTTCATTTTATCCAACATGAATTGTCAATTTAAAAAAAAAAAATTTTTGAAAATATTAGGGAAAAAATCAAAAAATAGTATGCTCTATTACATTTATTAATCATATATTTAACAAAAATTATTATCGAATATAAAATTATTTTATTGTTTTAAAGTAGCTTCCTGAGGCATAAAATTTTTGTTAAATTGAAAAGATATATTATAATATTATAATGAATAATACTACAATTACTCAGTTAAATACAGTAAAGAATATTAAATATAGTGTACACGAACCTGAGAGTTTCCAACATATTAACAAGTAACAAAAAATTGATTTGCTATAAAATAGATTGCACATTGGTATGCGCGAAAAATGTAAATTATATCTCAAAGAATTCATAATTACTATTTTATTTGAAGCAAGTACCTGAAAATATATATATATATATAAATCGCATATACATTACCTTTATTTATAATTATAATAATATAATTGTTAATATATTTCAATTCTATGATAATTTTAATATAATAATACAATTTTAATGAATAATCTGTATTAAATAAATTATTAAATATTTTAATATACCATGAATAACATACTAATTTCACGTTTTTAAAAATTTGATTTTCATGAGAAACATAAGATTTGACGTTCGAAGACAAAATGAGATGTAAGTGTAATGAAATTGAAAGAAATTCCTTATCGCTTAAATTTTTTTTGATCTTATATTACTGAGTATCCTTGAATATTTAAAAAAATTTATTCCCTTGTAATATGTAAATAATTTTATGGATATTAAATAACTTTTTATTAAAATAAAAAATGTTTCATGTTTTTTTTAAATATTCTGCCAAAAAAATTACCGTATTAATTTATAAAAATACTTATAAATTGTTATAAATAGTAAAAAATTAGATAATTCTGATTTAGTATTATTATTTTTTAATTATATTAAATGTTTTATTTAGAACTTACATTTAATAAAATATACAAAAATTATATCATACAATTAAAACATAAAAAAAACTTAGTTAAGAAGCTTCTGCATTAATTAAATACTCATTTAATTATTATTTATACCGATACTTAATAAAATTTTTTATAATTATATAAGTAAGAATTTTAATGATATTGCCACAGTCAACGGTCAAATAAATAATCTTTTAAAAGGAGTAATTAGAATTATAGGTCACAATACCATAAGTACCTCATAAAAGTTTAATGATTTAGGGTTTAGGGTTCTTATACATTGTATGTATACATGTATTTAAGTAATTTGGAGTGGAAATGAATTTCCACTCTAATGGGATTTTTAGATATTGATTATTCTGTCTAATTGCCAAATCTAACTTTTTATCATAAATAACTTTCGGCTTAGTAACTTATAAAAATTATATTTTAAATACATTATAGTATTTTCTTTAATTTATAAATCAAAACCTATGTATACAAATACATATATATGTACTTAGTAATTTACTAATATCATATTAAAAATAAATATAAAATAATTCGGAAATTATAATACAAATTTAACAATAAATAAAAATCGCTAGATTGAATTCAAGTGAATCATAAGCTAAAAAAGTTTTTCAACGATTTTTCCCCTAATTTTACCCTCTAATGCGGTATTTTGATGTAAAGTGATGTTATATAAATTGAAATCTTATATATTCTGCTATGCGTTTACATTCTAAAAATTGATAGTTTGAGAATAAAGAAAATTTTCGAAAAGAGTTGTATATTATAATCCTAATTAGTTGCATAACATTGTTAATTTATTTTTAGCGTCGCTATAATCGAAGTAATATATGCATTATATTAAATACTTTTTTAAAAACGAATAACTTTTTGTCATTTTGTAAAATGCATCTGACCGCTATCTTTCAATTATCTATTATTTATTATTTTCGTTTTATCGTACTCATTTCTAATCAATTCGTGCAGTTCCTTGTTTCAACGTGTCAAACAATTAAATCGTCAATATATGTACCCGATTAAGCATGTCAGTTTCCAACAATTTCATAACTTCTGACCTCTCCCTCCCCTCTCCCCGAGTATCTACGAGTTACGTAGTTATAATTGAAAATTGAATGAAAACTTTGACGTAGAAATTCGGATGTAGACATATATAAAACAAATTCATATTTAGAAGAGTAAGAAAGAACGTAGGAAGTAGGAAAAAACGTAAAATAAATAATTAAGAACATGCTAAGATTTACTTGTACACACACGTCTATTATTGTAAAAATATCCAATTGTATTTATAGATAAGCAAGAACAAGCCGTTATAATTTATGTCTTCGAAACTTGTTAATTTTGATTTCAATGTACATTTCTCTTTGATATACATTTATTAATATATATAAAATGGAATATATTTTTGTAATAATTAAATTGGATATAATAACCATTTTTACATACATATATTCCACTATTCCGTATTGTATTTACGTAAACTTAATTACCAATAATACATAGAGTTGCATGTAACCATTAAAATTGCTTGTTTCCAAAAAGAAAAATGAATGGATATTTTTTGTATGTTTCAGTCAATGTATACTAACTAAAGAATGAGTAAAGTCTGTTTTTCAGATCAAACTTTTTTATAGATATACAAAGATGCGAGTAAGTTTTTTGTATTTTAACCAAATGTGTAAAACTTTATTGATGAGGATTTCGATTTTTCATGATCTTTTACTAGTGAAAAACGCATTGTCACGTTCCATAACAATTTATCATGCATCCACTTGAAACATTTAGTTTTAGGTTTGGAAAATACGAGTGTGTACATTAAAAGAAAGGAAGCTAGTGAAGACCAGAAATATGAATGCACTTTAATAATAAAGAAAATTTAGCAAAATAAGCAAAGAATAGATTAAAAAGATTTATAGTTTGGTCTAAGCAGTAAGGAGTTATATTTTAAGTAGTGGTTTTAAAGAATTTTTATTAATTTAAAGAATTATTATTTAAATTTTTTTTATAAAAAAAGTATATTCTTGTGTTACAATTGTTATTACACTTTTGCATTACTATATAGTAATTAAGTTTAAATAAGCTTAAACTTTAAAAAGTCTAAATATTAGTACTTGAGAAAACAAAGACTATAAAAAGGATAAAATGTTTTAACAAAGTAAACAGTAATTTTCGTAAAATAATTCTTTTTAATTTTAAGATTATGGCCGTATTTAGTATTTCAAAGTTTTCAAATTTTTATCCTAAATGCTCGGGTCAGGAAAAATTTTGTAATACAACTTTTATTCAAGATGCCTTTTCGGAACTTTGAAATTGTCCGACACATTCCATAACGTCATCCTAAAATTGCTTCTTTATATTTCACGTAAGTTAAATTACGGGCAGTGCGCCAAATTGTCACCAGAGCCAAGTAAGCCCCATTTCTCTGCCGTTTTGCGTAAAATTTACAGCGAAAGAAACTGAAACTAATGTTGAAACAATAAAACTTGCAACATCCAGCGCCATTTTTATTCTGTTTGCTCTACATACATCTGTGAGTTTGAGAGAAGAAGTATCGGATGAATTCCTGGATGAAGAGGCCGGTACGAAGGCCATTTGACGATATGAAAAAACTTCCCTCGCCCATCCATACTAAATAATTGTTTGTTTCTCAAGACTCATTTCCCTTTATTCGCAGGGCTCTGTCTACTTCTTCCTTTATCCTTTATCCTTTATCCTTTATACTTCCTCCTCCTCCTCCTCCTCCTCCTCTTTCCTCGTCTATACGCGTAATGGATGAATTTCTTTAGTGGATAAAGCGAAAGGGAGAGTCGAGCGAATCTACGTATTTATTTCGTGCAACAATAATTATTTGAACCACGCTACATGGCCCTGGGCCAAGGAGAGAAAGTTGAAATTCGTCGGGGGGGGAGGGGGGAGGAGGAGGGAGAAATACCCTTAAATCCTCCACTTGCCTCTGTGTATATACGTCAGAAGATCTTCAAAGAACACTTGCGATTCTTGCGAGTGGCAGTTTATTTATTATTGCAGATGAATAAACGATTATACAACTCAAGCTCTGAGTTATTGTAGTCAAATTAATTTTTATTTTAAACCGCCAGGGTTAACGTATTTTTGAGTCCTTTCCGGGTAATAAGATAATTCACTGTAATTCATAATTCACTCATTATACTGGTATCTTGTAAAAGTGTATATCATAAACTGATAGTGCAATTAATGTGGTATTATTCAACGTGTTAAGTTTTATAGCAAAAGGGTATGAATATTACTTACCCTAGCGATACTTTATGATTTTATTTTTACTTTCTATTAATTTAATAAAAAAAAAGAAATGATTATAGATATAAATTTATATTGTATATTTGTATCATATATTATTATTATTATTATTATTATTATTATTATATAATGGTGCAATAGGAATCATATAGTTATATCTCTATTTAAGGAATAATTGCCAAAAGTGGAGGTTAATCAATGAAAAAATCAATGAAATGAAAGTAAAGCAGGATAAATTGCAAATTTAATAACGTATTAACTCTCTACCAAAGTAGATATTTATTTTAAATGATTATTGACATTCGACAAGGTATTGACTACAATCTAAATCAAAAGTGTAATTACTTGAATTAATGATTTACCATTTTCGCAAATATCAATGTTGACTCGGAGATTCGAGGTAAGAGAACGAAGCAAAATTTTTCTATTTGTGTTTTTTCAACGAGAAAAACGCTAAAAGGAATCCAACCCTACATGGTTTAGCCCCCCGGAAAAGAAAGAGCATAAACCGAGCCTTCGGCACATTATCCCACATTTTTATGTTTTTACAACGCGAATCCCTTGAGTCGTCGCTTCTCAGGGAAGTTGGAAAGTGCGGGCCAAGAGCAAACAGGCATCCAAATATCCAAAGGCACGCGAGGATTTTCCGCAAAGGAAACCATCCGCCATCATCGTCATTGAGTTTGATTAGAGAATCGCAGCAAGGATTATCCAATGAGGAAGGATTGCAAGCGGCCTTTAATCTAATATTCCCTTAGAACCCGTCCAACCATAATATTTGTAATTTATGAGTCTACCTGGAATTGATTCCAGCGGAAACTCTGAGGCGACACATTAGACTATGCACAAAAAATAAAAAAAAAAAAATTTATCTTAAACTACGTTGATGATCGAACATCAACTTGTAAATAACGTACATGCATGAGTAGGCAAGATGGAGTAAAATTATGTAAGAATTAAAAGTCTTATTATTGAATCTTGGTAATTTTTTAAAAAGTAAAAGATAATTTTGAATATTGAATAATGAAATCTTCTTCAATAAGGTTTTATCAATGAATAAATTTTATTAATTCAAAAGTTTTCCATGGATATTTATTTTCAATTCTTATTATAGGTATTTTTTATTATAAATAATACATAGGTCTGTATTTATTTTGAGCTAACTAGCTAATTTAATATCTAAATAAATTAGAAATTATCATCGCCGACACCTAAATCAATAATTTATTTCTTTAATGCTTTTCAATAATTAAATTGAATTCTAAACATCTGGTTTTTAATATAAATTTATTTAGTACTTTCAAATCAACCGTGTTAATTAAAAAAAAAAGGAAGTAGATTTAGTTATATAAAAGAAATTTATCATTTTCCTATGTACATAAAAGTTATCTCATTCAAATATAAAAATGTTTAAATTTTCGCAAATAGTTGGAATAACTGGCTAAAGGTAGGAGGAGATTGGCTGAAATAAGTAGTGCTGAGTTTTTAAAAAGTGAATGAAATACCGAATGTAGAGCAAAAAACGTGGATGACCCCTTCGTCCAGTAATTCTCTGACCGCCAGGGGCACAGTTTCTTGAAAAATGGGAATGGACGATAGAAGTGAATGAGTGTAATATCAAGGCATCCGAAAGTTTTTCCGAAAGGTGAAGGCCGAGGAAATATTGTTACGACTCCTGTTATTCGTTCGCAATCGCTAATTCTCGGAGTGACGGTGGTGTCGGAGTGAAGTAGCGCCTCGGGCTTTTCCTCTTTTCCCGCAGCACCAGCTGTGCCCAGGAATTTCCTTAATTCGCGTTTTTCCATTCTCCGAGCGAGGAAAGTCGAGATTCTTTATAATACCGTTCATAATCGTGCAAAGGAACGAGCACTGGTATCATTTATTTGATTGCATAATATCTCGCATAGAGGAGGGAAGAGGCCCGAGAAAATGAGGGAAATTGGAGTAGGGAAAAGTGGATTAATATTAAATATTTCTTTTCTTTTCCATTAGGCAATACGGTTATTGTGCAATTTAATGTTCCGTTGATGCATCTGAAGCAGATTCTTGTAATAATGCGAAATTTTTATTCAACAATAGTTGTTGAATGTTGATTAAAAAACCGAGGGATAAATGGTATATTATATCAAGAAAATTTTAAGCTCAGCTTTTAACACCAGTTCTTAGTCTCAATTAATTAATTTATAAATAAAATGAAAAAAAATATTACATCTTTAATATTTATTTATAACAATTTATATTATTCAGAAAAAATTGAAAAATGAAATATTTGTTAAAAAAAAAAGATTTAAAAATTATTTTTATTCATATTTTATTGTAATAAAGTTTTAAATTTTGCAATATAAAATTAAAAAAATTATATCCGATGATAAATCTAAAAACTCATCACCGTATAAAATGCAGTATATTTGTTATTCAACAATTTATAATTATGTGCAAGATAATTCTTGTAATAAAATGTAATTTATTTTATAAATCACATATAATCAGAAACATTGTCGAAATAATTAATTATATAGTTAATTATTTGTCTTTAAAGAATGTACATGGTATCTACATTTTCCATGCATTTTAAAATAAAATTCGAAAGTTTAAAAATTTACATATTCAAATAAATATATATTTATTATTGATGAATTTTTAAATTGCACTCAACTATATTTCTCAATGGCCGATCCTTTATTCTATTTCATTAAATCGTTAAAAGTTTAATATCATTTTATATCTTTTTGCGTATTTATTAGGTATTATCTATGATATTTATTTTCAATCTCGATGATAATACTGGAGAGTGCCTACTGCTCCAGATGTTTAAAAAATGTAATAAATAAATAAATGGAACGTTCACTGACAGTGATAGGGGTAACAGACCCTCTTAAAGTTACTTCAACTGAATTTGAAAATATTCAAACTCCTCGATAGGCGATGTGTAAGCGCAAACAAATTCTCGTATCTCCTTTCCTCCAAAACGTCTTTCGAACCACCCTGGGCAGAAATTCAAACCTCCCGCGCAAGAGCACCCTGGGCAAGCCATAATAATTATCATTATCGAGCAGCACTTGGCCGCATGCCACGCCAGCTACACTTTTTCCCATCGTCTGGTATGCATCCATCAGCGGGTATCGGGAACTGGTGCAGCTTCGTCTGGAACATCCTCGGGAACTTTACGGCTGGGCTCTATCTCCATCGACTTCCGGCAATAGCGCCTAACGTGCGACCAACCCCCCGGACCCCAAACCTTGGGCGATAAACGTAAAATCTAACTGCCGACACTTGAGCCACTCAATTGTGCGTGGATCGCAGCTCATCCACGTGGTGCACCGGAAGGGGGGGGGTCGTTTCGTATAGATGAGCCATTTACCAGAACCACCCCCCACGGTTACACCCTCATTCCTTCCGAATTTGCTCTCCTATTCGTACTTTTATTTTTCGTTCCTCGTGTAAGCTTCTTTATAAATTGCGTGAAAGCGAGCGCCAATTGAGCCTTTGAGTGTGCTTTTTTGGGCTTTCGAATTAGTGGAGTTAGAGTTTTAATTTAAACTCGTCAAATTTATGATAAATACTAGAAGAGAATATTGGTGTGCCGAAATAATCAGAAATATGCAAAGAACTCCAACGAAAATTCGCTACCGATTTTGTTGTAATAGCACGATTTAACAATGACAAGTGATGATTGAAAAAATCTAAGAATTCAATTGAATTTTAATTTAATTTCCTTGATACTCTACTTCTCTTAATCTCTAATTACTCTACGAAATAAATGGTGACCGAAGAAGAGCAAAAAATATTTCGAATGAGAATAACTTTTTTTTACGGATAACGAGACAGAGTCAAACAACGAGATATGTATTGTAATCCAAATAAAGAGCAGATTAAATAAAAAAGTTTGCTTCATTGTTCTACGGCAAAAAACAACGGCACTTTTAATAAAGCAGGATCTGCATGGGCTCAAGTGGCACCCTCCCATACGAACAATTGCTGATAATTCATCATAAACGTCATGGAATTCATCAGGAAAGGTCAAACGACTCGAGTCAGAGCTCAGGGCCAATTCCTTTTTGTCAACCACACATTTCCTTTATCCCTTATCATCAAGAAAGAAATAAAAAAAATAATAAAAATTGTACGACTCACGCAGTCTCGGTTAATTTTCGCACTCTGGCCGACAAAAGGATTATAAAACAATTTGGCTCGTATCGACTCTTTGCACATCTTCCCCCTCTCCAGCTCCTTTCAGTGGTCCACGTTAAAATTAATCTCCGCATCGCTCGCTGGTTAAAGGTCTGGTCTCTTTGCGCTCAAGTAAAAAGGGAGCAATCGCGTTTATAAAGCAGCCCGACGCTAAAACTCGGTTAATCCCATCAGCTCTAGACACCTACAATTACAGGATCAAAGGAAAACGACTCTAGCCAGTTTTTGTCTCCTTCAAAGACAATTTTTACAATTTTTATCTCCACTCAAATGCTTTTCGTTTCCCCTCTGCCAATTCGAACGCTCCCTTGCTTCGTTTCTGTATCGGCAGGATTGTTTTTTTTTTTTTTTACACTTTTATCAGTATTTCCAATTAAATTAATATTTAGAACTTGCTTAAAAATCAGAATCTTCAATGGTACATGCTCATTTCCAAAGTTATGGTATTTTAAATTCAAAGTACTTTTCAGAGCCAAGATTTTTCAATATTGAAAAAGTTTTCTTTTCTTTTATGTGAATAATAATAACCTAGAAAGCATTTTTTTATTACTATTTTTACATAAAACATAAAATATAATTTTAAATGCATATTTATAATCATTAATTTGTAATTATTGAAGATTTAAAAAACTTTATACTGTTATTATATACTCGTTTCCAACTTTCAAAATTCATTTGAAGACAAAAAATTGTACTCGTAATTATTCATTATAAAAATAAGAATATAAATATTATATTTACAATTCAAAGTTTGATTTTATAATTTTAATTTAATGGTTATACGATATTTATAATATTTGTTTGTCTTTCAAAACACAAATATTTTATCAATTTTATTAGCGATAATTAATTTTAAAAGTTGTATCATTGAATAAAATTCGAGACATAAAAATTAAATGTTGTTGAGGCGTGATTAAGCATAAATAAAAGTATATAGTATTTTATATGCTTTAGAAAGCATAGAAATAAAATTTGTAACAAAAATATATTCTTAGTTGTAAAATACAAATAATATATATATATATATATATGTATGTATATGTTTTAATTAGCTTTGGAGTCTCATACATGTATACTCCTGGCATAACTTTGACATATAATTTTATTTTTACCGTTATCCATTGAATTATGTATCAAATAATATTATGCATTGATAATTATAATAAACAATAAAATGAAATTTCACGAACGCATTAATCCACACGGGATTTGTTCTAAATATAAACCTAGAAATTTCTTTGAGAAAATGAAGTGTAGACTCGGCAGCACTTTTTTTTTATTAAACTCCTCTTCCTGAATCTTCATTATGTTCTTGCTTCGGCTCATCGTCTGTGACCTTGTTCTGTACCTCAATTTCCATCTGCATTTTCAGTCCTCGAGTGCAAATAGTTCGTACTACCTTCTAGACTGCCGCCTTAATTGGAGACTGAAAATCTTCAAAGATCCAGTCCACGTCTCCATAATCACGTCGTTTTCAGATTCCCGGATAGCCGCGATCGAACATTTCTGTACCGGTCATTCCCCCACGAGATGTTATTGAGTCAATGTCTGACTGACTGAGTCAGCCGTTACAGGTGGGTCGGCCCTTATTAAGTGGGCTATGGAGCTCAGGTGCATCATCTGCTCCTTTTGTATTCCTTTTCAGATTCCGCAAAGGCGATCGATCTTTTAGTTGTACGAAAGCAGGAAAAAATCAAAAGAGAACGATAATAAAATTAAAGGTCGTCGTTTATGCCGTAGGCTTATCCTTTTATTACGCCCACTATTTTTTTTTCTTTTTTTGATTCAATAAGTTCAAATAAACTCTTTATGGTATTTTTATGTGGCACTCAAGTTGCTACAGGTGTATTTATTTGGAATCTTAAAATTTTGTTACTACAAAAAACTCTTATTGCTTCCTTTTCATTTATGCTGATATATGAGACACATGTGATCGCAAGCATTGAATTTTTTGTTTTTAACACTCGTATTTTGTTAAAAGTATAGTTAAAATGTTAATGCTAATTTTTTACTTTGATAGTACAAAAATTAATTTTTTAATATATACAAATATGTTATCTATTGATATTGAGAATAAAGATAGAATAATTAGCAACACCGTTTGAATGAATCTTTAAATATTTTTATTTATATTTTCATTGTTTTATTTATTATCACGTATATACCAGTTTATACATAAATTGATGTTTAAAAAATTTAAAAATTTAAAAACTGTCATTTAATACTATTATACGTATAATTTATTACACACATAACATAAAAAGATAATAATTTTGCTATTTCATTATATAAAGTAGAATAGTTGTAACATATTATAATATGTATTTACATATATAAATTTTATATTTTATTATTTAAATATCTTAAGTAAATTTCTAATTACTTATAATGTGTGATTTTAATCACAACATTAGGCAACAAGAATTCTTATTTCACTGTTTTAAATTATTAGGTAAAGTTAAAATGAAATGTGTAAATTTTATGAGAAAGTTTTTAATATCAAAATGGAACTGTGAAATTCAAGTCCAAGAATTTTTTTAAAATGTCTTCATTAGCATTTCATGCGTGAATACACGTAAACACTTTAAGATAGAACTGACATTCTTGTCACACATCACCCATCTTCCTTCTAAATTATAACGTGTACGAAAAAAACAATTCTTAAACGATATTAATTTTTTTGTATAAAAACTTTGATACAAAAAATACTAAATTCATTTAAAATCTAACCAAAAAAAAAATTTATTTTACTATCTTACATTATAATAAATAATGCATTTTTCATGGTTTAATCAAAGGATAACTATAAGAAAGTAAAACGTTATTAGTATTTTTTTTTCTCTCTTTCCTTATGCCAATAATAAGGACATGGTTGATCTATTATTCACTCCCGGTGCTTCTATTACTTGACGTACTTTGAAAACTTCGTAAATTTTAGTCTACCTTCTTGTTATTTACTCGAAAATTATTCATTTTAAGAGCTTTCACACTCACCACCTTTTGCATCTGCATATTCTAATTCTGAATAAATTTATTATATTATGACACTTATTATTATTTATAAATATAAGAATTATCTGTTTATATTTATTTATGTAGACTAAATCATTTATAAAAATAAATTTGTAAAATATTATTTATTAAAATGTTTGCTCAAAATTGTTTCATTTTTATAAAAGGCTACTTTACCATTATGCTAACTACTTTAGACTAAATTTATCTATTTGAATATATCAAATATTTTGTAAGATATTTACATAACTATTATTAAATTATTTTTTAAGACCTTGTTCAAATTATTTTTATGGAATTATTTATACAGAATTCAAAGTTCATAAATTGTATTCATTCTGCATAAGTAAAGATTATATAGAACCATTAAATAAATAAATGTTAATCATTTACAAAAGTTTAGATAAAACATAAAATAAATTAGTATTCTATTCAATAATTCTATACAATAAAAATTTAGAAAAATTATGTCCTATAGAAAAATTGTAAAATATTGAAAAATGAATAATGTGTATTTAATTTATTATAAAAAACTAAATTCTTATCAATTAAGCGTAAATAATTTAATTAGCATTATCATACTTTATAGCATCTATTTTTAATTTAAATATAATCTTTAAATTGATTAATATACATACGAATTAATGGTTAAATTTTTAATATGTATATATTTTTTTTATGAATGCTTGTAGCAAAATAATTAATTAGAAATACATGTGTAAAAATTGAAAATAAATTAAAAATTATTCATTTCGAGTACTATCTGATTAATATACGGATTTAATATATTTACGAATTATAAATCAAATTTGATTTAAAATGTCTTTTTTTTATTTATATATTACAATTTTATATAGATCTGCCTTGCCTATACCCCCCGGCGCCCAAAGACGTGTTGTTAAATGAAAGACTAGACTAGTAATTTTTGGAACGTTACTTTCAAAACAATAAATAATTTTCCAAATAATTTTGTCTTTATTTGCATTTATAATATAGCATATCAATATTTTAATAAGTATTCATTGAATTTCTTCATGGAAAAAATATTTTAAAATTATAAATTTAAAAATTTAAATTAATAGAAAATAATACCTGGTCATTCACGATCGCTATTTTCGTAAAGATAGATATTTAATTATATATATATATATATATGTATATATATTATATTTGTAAAAATGATAGAAAAGATTAAACTTAGTAACAATTTATTCAATAAAAATGTTGTTTTATTGAACTTTATAAGCAAAAAATATACTTATTATGAATTCAGTAAGTATGCACACATAATAATGCACAAGGATAAATTATACATGCAATTCAAGAACAGAAACGAAATTAGTATAAAAGGTGTACATGTGTTCGAACAATTAATTTTATAAATTCACATTTAATTTTGATGCAACTATTTTTATTAATTGTCACATTTTATAAATTATGATGTAAAAGTATATACATAATGTTAAAACGAATTGTAAGATTAATTCTTAAATAATTGCGAAAGGTTTAGGAAATAAAATTTAATTAAATACCAGACTACTGATTCAAATATGAACTCAAAATTATTGATAATATTTATTTATTAATTTTATTTATCTTCTACGCATACACTATTATAATTACTAATCATTATTTTAATTGGTAATTATTTATTTGTTCCTGTATGTACCATACATTGACCTTATTTAATTTCCAACGCTTGGAAATGTTATACTTATTAAAAATATTTGTTAAAAATCTTACATATTAATTATGTACACGACTTTTATTATACATATAGTAATAACGAATAAGAAATAAAAATAAAACAAACTATTTTAAGTTATTTTACGTTCCCAATTTAATAATTTAATGAAAACTGATCACACATTTTATGTGCAAGTTTGCTATGAAGAGTTTCAAAGGTGACAGATTAAATGTACTATAAAATAAGAAGATAAAAAAATTCAAAGCCCGCATTATGACTCATATAATTTTTATAAAATTTTTTTACTCAACTGAATTAGTATATTTAAATTGGAAAGGAATGTAGCAAAGAATTAAGTCAAAATCATAGTGTTATATATATATATATATCTATATATATACCTTATATATGTATATAAGGTATAATATATATAAGGTAGTAATATAATTCTAATAATCATGAAAAATTCTTACAATATGTTGGTCATATCCGATATTATCATATGATATCGTGTAATAGTGTGTACTCAAGACACATACATAAAACACATTCCCATATCATGAGAATGTTTAGATTGATAGAAAAAAGGAAGCGAATGAATGATAAGGATAATCAATTGAGGAGGGATCGAGCAATAAGTTAAGGTTAGTGTGCATTAGGGCCTTCAAAGAAGAAAATAGGAACATGAGATAGAAAGATTTTTAATGAGAAGTTATGAAAAGATTGAGGTAACATGATTTTTTCTTTAGTTATGTTTTCTTTTTTTCTTTTTTTTTTTTTTTAGATAAATATAAATAGAAGAGTTGAGGCTACGTTGTACTCGACAGCGTATGATGGCAAATGAAATATAATGATTAATATGATAGAATAATAAAAAGTGATTTTTACTATAATTTCACGAGGCGTATGTTGTTGCTCGCAAGAATAAACAAATACAAGGGAAGTCGTACATTAAAAAGATTTGGCAGAGTTTGAAGGTATAGACCGACAAATTAATAATATTTCAAATGAGATTACTAAGTAGCAATATGAGCGAACCTTAATTGTTGTTTCTTTTATTTTTTGATTTTTTAAATTCAGTCTATACCTCCTACATATCTAAGTGATTGTAACGATTATTCCGAAGAAAATACAATATATGCATAAATCAATGTTGTTGAGAGAGATGCGTATATTATAATGCAATGAGGGTTTGCGCTTTCGTTTAATGAAGAAAAGAAGAAAGGTTCAGACAATACATAAAGAAGCTATACATGCAAAAATATTGAGGAGCACTGATTTGACTTTTCTGTGCGCGCGCGTTTCTTCACATATATGTACATAACACCGCGAGCGCTCCTTGAACTTTTTATTTTTATTTTTCAACTTCACTCACTCTCTCCTTGAACACATTCTCTCTTTTTTCTTTGCAATTGAATCCCTATTTTCCTCATCTACCAGGGTTCTCCAATATTTACACACGAACAAAACACATAATCGGAATGTCCCCAGGGATAGTTTCCGAGGAAAAGAGAGATACATACTTTCTCTCGTCAAGAGGAAATAGCGAGTTCCCACTCTCTTAGATTCTCAAAGAGTAAAAATCAATGTCAGGCTTTGTCCGGAGATGAATTATTCACACGTCACCACACGAATTGTACATTTTAAAGATGCATAAATTTAGAAGGATAATTTCCTTTTACATGTAGAAGCAATCGTAAAGTATACATTAGTTTTACTAGAGCGAGTAGCACATTGTTGTATTTTTTAGGAGAGTTTGACATATGTTGACTTTTCGATAATACTACGATCAGTGTTGATCTTTGTTGAAAAATCAGATTTCAACATCAGATTGACATGGCTACATCAATATTATGAACTATCGCCCCAGAATCGGTTCAGCAAGCGAATGCACACGTTCAATATCTCCTAACTAGGCAGACCAAAGATGTTGATTTGTTTAAAAAATACCTTGACCGAGTGAGCTCTATTCTTTGTTCCAAGAAACTCAAAGAGAAAGCAAGAGAGCGAGTGAAGAGCGGGTTAGAAAAGAGGGATAGATTGAGAAAAAGAAAGAGAAAAAGAGAGAGGGAGAGAGAGAGATAAGATCAAGGATAATAAAGCGAAACGAGGGTTTATAGCCTCGTAAAATATACGTTGCGATAGCTTGATCCAAGTCGGAAGAGACGATCCATGGACCTTGGAAATTTACGTATAGCTGAGGAGGGGAAGAGATGCGCTGATGTTTTAACTATAAGTATCCTGTCTTTTCCCCATTAGCTGTTGTTTCTTCATTTTAACATTTGAATTTCATTCTTCGTGGCTCTTCAGTTGGCGACTTTAACAAGTTCGGGGTTTTCAGTGACGTAAACTGGATGCGCAAATCCCAAGCTGATCCCCGCGTTTTTGCGATCTACCGCGCGCACACGCACGAAGAGGAAAGCGGCTACGAGAGAGGCGACGACGATAACTAGCAGAAGCATCACCAAACCTCCTACAAAACCCGGAAGAGACATGCAGATGGTTTCCGGGTCGTTGTTCGAAGCGGCGTCCTGGATAACAACGGTTGTATCGTTATCGGAGCTCGGAGTTCCCAAGGCGAAATTGACGTCTCCAGGTGCTACCACCTGGATGATTCGCGATGTATTCACATCGGTCATCTCCTGGGCTGCACGTTTGTAAACGTGCGAGTGAACAAATGTAACCACGTGGAATGTGTCCTGCAAATCAATAATAAGAATATTTTATTTGAGTTTGAGAACAGAGAAGGGGATAGTCCGTTAAAAGGAATTTTAATTAACTTTTCAATTAACTATTGCTATTACTTTGAGTGTCTAATAAAATTCGCAATCTATAAAACTATGAATAAAATTATTCAAAGTGAATCAATTTTCAGAAGATGAGAAATTTTATTGGGGTCTCAAAAAAATATACTCAACTGGCTAAATTTCTCGTTTTGTTCCGTTTTGTTTTTTCGATTCATTCATATTACTATTTATCTTTTTTTTATTAATTTATGACGTTTCTATTAACAACTTACATATTTCATCATAAACTTTGTAAATAATGAATTGTAACGTTATAAGTAATAAAAATTAAAGAGTTATCAAAAGGTCACTCACATAATATAAAATAGACTTTTCTTATTACCACGCTTTGTTTTTATAAAAATATTTATTAATTATTGTCTTTTTTGGGTAAATATTAAATATTTTGAATCAGTGGAATTTACAATAAATAATACGAGCAAGATTTTTTTAAAGATAGGTTAATACAAATATTACTTTTGCTTGTATAATCTATTCCTTAAAAAAAAACAAAAGAAAAATGAAATCACAATATTTTGAATAAAACGAATGAAATCATTCGCCCAGATAAATTATGCGTAATCTATGTTCAGTAAAAGCGTCGGAAGGGGAGGAGGGACGAGTGACGTAGGGAGGCAGGAAGGCAGAGAGGGAAAATGTACCTCGCTTTCGTCGTGCTCGTTCATTCCAATAACGTTTCTTCGCCTCCTGGCGCCCCTCAGTTCCGCCGGAAGTCCCTCCACGGATCTCGGTCTACCGCCGAGTGTCGCGAGATTACCTTCGAGCTCGTCACTTCCTACTGTACCCTTCCTCTTGACTGTCTGGTAGGCGCCAGCAGGGTGTCCTGGTAGGGGTGGGGGTGGGAGATGGATTCTATCTTGCTGTTGCTGCTGCTGTTGTTGTTGTTGTTGTTGTTGTTGTTGTTGTTGTTGTGGGAGTTGGGGTGCGCTGCTACTGGCCGTTGCCTCGTTGCCCGTGGACGTGGAGCTTGGCGACGAGGAGGATGTCTGCGCCTGGGGGGCCGGCACTATGTCCGGATTAGGCTCACTGAAAATAAATTTACTCCTCAGAAATGGCCTTTGATATTTTTACTTCAATCCCTGTACTTATTAAAATTTCAAAAGTAAATTTATGGGTGATTTATCAAGCATCGGGGTTTTTGATTATTAACAATAAAAATTAAATATGGAAATTCGTTGTTTGCAGTACAAATTTTTTTTTGCAAAATTATTCATATTTTAAAATTTACTTGTTTCAGCAAATGTGTAAAATTAATAATTAAAAAATTTATGTAGTTATAAATAAAAATTCTCATCAAATGACGCTTAAGAAAATTTATATTGATTCTTTAAACTCCGTTATACGGACCATCCAAGTTTTTATATTGAAATTCCTGCATTAAGAAGATGTGAAAGTCACTGTTCCAGTATTTCAACGACTCGTAAATATTTCAATGGTATTATAGATATCGAATTAATTAAGAACTTACTTAATTTATATCTATTATTTTATTTATAATTTACAAAATCGAAGATCATCTATTTAATATTTGTCTATAATGATACAGAGTTTGAATCATTTGATAATTTAATAATTATCACTACAGTTAAAATAAAAAACAATTAAGAAGAAAAGGTATTAGAAACTATACTTTTAACTTTATGATATTAACAACAGTTACAATATGAAGGATTGCGTATGTTTCTAATAATTAATTCTTTTAATAAAATTTTAATATGCAAATAAACCATCAATTTTTATATGATAATACACGCAGTTGAAAAACAATACTCAATTTATTTTTATGTGTATTATAAAATTAAAAAAGATTTTATGATCAAATTTCTTATACATTATCTGTAATTAATAAAAAAATTTTTTATCAACAATTAATAAAGTTTTCACTGACTATAATTATTTTTAGCTAAAAAGTTTCTGCAGTTGATTCTTTAAATTTATATTCTACTTGAAAATTTAATTTATATCGCGCGTTAAATTACTCGGATATTTATATTTAAACATACAATGATTTTATTGGTTACAGAATTATACATAAATAATTTATATTAATATAATTTAAATACAATAAACGACACATTAAAATTCATATCATTATTATCTTTAAAAAATACTAAAAATTTGAATTTCTACCAATATTGTGTGAAGAATTTTATAAATCTTTTAAAGGTCAATTTACAATTTTACATATTTTCATCTTTAAGACTAATTAAATAGATTATCTTTTGATTGCGTGAAAATGATATTAAAAATAAAATATTATCTAAAAATAATCGGCGATAAAAAAGAAGGGAAGAAATCATTCATTTATGAATCTCGAGGAAAATATCGCAGAATTCGAATATGTTTTATTTTGTAATTACCTGTATGCTCCGGCCGGTCCACTGGGATGGCGGGGGTCAGGATACGCAGGTGGGATTCCGTATTCGGGTAGGGGAGGTACTCCATACTCGGAAGTAAGTCCTTGATGGATGGGGGCACCGTATTCCGCGGAGAGGGCGTTGGACGGTGCGCCGTATTCGAGGCCAGGGTGCCCGCACTTTGGCTCCGGACAGTTGTACCTGCAGACCTGAATGACACATTGGAAGTGCACATTCATGCTGTCGGGGAACTTGAATGCCTGGAAGTAAGCGAAGCTAACGACGGATGCACTTGGTCCAAAGTTCTTGATCTTCTGGAATCTGCAATTGAATTTACCATTTTATACCCAAGAGGTCAAAAAATCGTGTACTACAGTAGTAAATTCTTTGTAAATCCTGCTAGAACTTTTAAGTTTTTTTAAAATAAGATGATATTTAATAATAAAATTAAATATTATTCAAATTAAATATTATTGCTTCGATCATGGAATAGCTAATTTATAAATTAATTTTTGCTTAAAATTATTTCACTCCAAAATAATAGCGATATATTATATCACCAGTGTATTATTAACAATAAATAAATTTCCTCTTGGAATGAAATAAAAGTAAGAAAGTTAAGTATTTTTTATTAATATGTCAAACCAAGAATAATGAGATTAAAATATGGATCGAAAATCCCTGAATATTATTGCCAATAATCGGTTGGGTTATTTATGATTCATATTTATTGCATCATCATGTTATTGAAAATCATTCATTCTTTTTACCGGGACATAATCTTTGGTCTGACAACGCATCCGTACTGGTCGACCAATTGGATGGGTGCCCTCTTTCCATCATGAGCGACGCAATTCCTGACCAGCATATCGAATTTGTTCTCGTCGTCCTTAATAGCCAGAACCATAGTCATGGTCTGCCCGATCTTGACGATGCCCGAGACTTCCGAAGCCCAGGGTCCTTTGCCGACCTGGATCTGCATCCAGCACTGCAGGTTATCACCCAAGAAGTTGGCGGTGACGGCGTGAAGCATGTCCACCTGGAAAGGCCTGAAGGTGACGGCCTTCTCGTAAAAGTCGTACCAGGTACAGCGGAGTTTCCTGGCCTGGTCCCAGACCTCCTGGACGTAGGAGTCGTACTGGATGATGATCGTGTTCTCGACGTAGCTGCCAGATGGCGTCGGGGCGCCGTAGGCCGCGACGTTGTGATTCGCCGAGGAGCTCATGCCGCAGGAATTGAGGAAGATCTCGAACGTCGCACTGAGATGTCCGGTGCCAGGCTTCAGATGGACGCAGTGAGGGTCCGAGTAGAAGCCCTTGCTGAATATCATACCATAGAAGGGCCGGTCGAACTCGATATTAACCCGCATGTGCGTCTTCTCGCACTGCACTTGTAGGTGTTTAATTTGCGGGGTGTCGGGGGAGGCCAGAGGCCAGTTCTCCTCGGCCCCGTGGGAAGCTGCGGGTGGTCCATACTGGGCTGGAGGTCCGTACACCGATCTGTGCTCCAGCGGCAGGGCGCTGCTGTCAACCAGCGGTGCTTCCCCATTTATGCTCTGAAATCAATACTCGAAATCAGCTCAAGTTCGTGCCTTGATTATTTACACGCTAATTGCTCATTTAGTCAACTTTTGCTTTATTATGTGCCCAGTGATAACGAACATTGACCTCTTACAACACGCATAATTATTCTTCATTATTGTTTCATTCCAATTAAAATATTAATGAAGTTTCGCTTTAACTGAAATATTAAATTATTTAAGACATGAATCAATAATCTGCATCAAGCTAACTACTAAAAATATCATAACAAATATTCATATTTTTATTTTATTTTTAACTGATAAATATCGAAATTTGTAATAAATAATTCTTTTAATTTTAAATGATAGATTAACCTATACAGAATTTAAAATGTCAAGCACCAAATTTAATGTTTTAATAAAACCTGCAGTACAAGTAAAATAAAAAAAAATTTATGAAAGACATAAATTACTATTTAAAATTTAATGGATTTTACATTAAAAAAATGAATATTTTTACAATAAATTTGGAATATTTAAAATTAAATTTGTTCTGAAATATTAACAACGGTCAATCAATTTAATAAACCATCTTCAGATATTCAGACTGCTCACATAAAGCGAAGCACATGAAAAAAAATAATAACCTACAACGAAAATAATTGGTCGAGATCAAGGATCTTATGGAAAAATTCATTACATGTTTTTTGGATCGTGAAATTGTATAAAAAAGTCATATGATGTTATAATTTCAAAGAAACAATATACACGCAAAGGATATTATGCACTAATTTCCGGTTTGCAAGTGGTAAGTCCATAAACGCATCTCTTTTCAGTCGTTACAAAAAAGGCAAACAGTTTTGTACAATTGAACAAGTGAAATATACCGAGAAATTTGACATTTTCATTAACACAGAAACATATTAAAGCTTATTATTTTAAATTGGACAAGCTGTATTTAAGGAAATTTATGTAGAAAAACATTTATATAATTGTTATTTTTATTTTTTTATATTTCATAATATAAACAAGAATATGCTAGTAATTTTATAAATTAATTTAAGAAAGATTTATATTAAAATACATTTGATCTTTGGAAAAAAGATTAAATGTATAAATATTTTATTTTAGCAATTTTTTTATTAGCCCATTAAAAATATTACATATTATTTTAGGAAATATTGTTATTTGAAGATTATAAATATACATGTTTTAAAACAATTATACTAAAATAATTTAAGTTTATGTAAATAGCATTTACTTTAATATTAAAATCAAGTATTTTTTAAATATTTTTTGTTATTAAACTTAAATCTTTATATATTTTGATTAAATTTGTTTAATAGTTAAATTACATTAACTTAAACTTAGATTATTGAAAATTATGAGCGGAAACCTTATCCTCGATAATAATAAAATGCGTACAAAATTATCTACCTCAATAAATTATCAGATAATTTTTCCAAAGCCAATTTCAAGTTGTTAAATTTTTTAAAAATTCAAATGCAAATTCTAAGAAAGTGTATTTAGTATAAAGTAATAAAATTAATTTTTTAGTGGTGTCACTCCCGAGTAAACCAATTACACTCGTTTAAACTATTTTTCGAACCTTAGCAAGATATTTAAAAAATGGAACATAATCTCTAAATCGTAAAAAATGAAATAAAGCAATATCATGAGTATCTTGATGATTAAATTAGCAAGGAGTATTAAAGTCTGTTAAGTGATAAGAAGTTATTAGGAAAGCGGTAACAGCCTTGAAACAAGGAACAATTATGGAAGCATAATTTAATACTACGCATTATCGAAAAGTTTTAGACAGTGTAATGAAGAGGGATAAAAGCGTGGATAACCGAAAGAGATTAGCCTTGGGAAGCTCCCATAACGAGATAACTCGCGGGTATCGGGAATGGCTAACAAATTTGCCAATTTGCGGCTCTCGTTGGAAAATATTCGCGAGGGAGCTTGTGTCCGGCTCCGTTTTTCCCCGGGATGATCGTCCACGAGGAAGGAAGGGTCCCGTCCCATGCCATGCCTCCCCGTCCCATGCCATGCCTCCCCGTCCCATGCCATGCCTCCCCGTACCTCGCCGTCCCTCCCCGTACCTCGCCGTCCCTCGCCGTCCCTCCCCGTACCTCCCCGTACCTCCCCGTCCCTTCCCAACCAGTCGCGAATCGCCTCGAGGTTGTTGCTGTTGTGTTCCTGCCTCGGCGTTGCTGTTGCTGTTGTTGGCGCAACGTGTTTTCTGGGTTAGCGGGTACGTACGAGTCTGCGGCCAGTTGGTGTGGGTAAGGAGAAACTCGCGAGGAGGAATGATTGCGGTAATTGCGCGCGTTTCGCGGAAATTTCGTATTGAAAATTGAGCGTTCACAACGTGATGCTCGTACGTGCCCCGGCATAGGTATGTAAAGATTTGCGCTGCTTTTCCAGAACGGGGATTCCGAGTTTGATAGCGCTCGTTTTTAGTTTCTTTTTTCCCTTTTCTTCTTGTCTTTTTTTTTCTTCTTTATTTCTTTTTTTCTTTTTCTTCTTCTCCTTTTGGCGAGTATGGGGCTTTTGAGGGATACTTTTCGAGGAAGCGTGATTGCTTTCGTTTATTCCGCTGCGGCAACGTGTATTTTCGCATCGTCAATTTGCGCGTGACGTGTGTATGCAAATGCAATTTATTCTTTTATGCAAAGAGACATGTGGATTATTGGTGGCTGATAGAAAGAACCTCTGGGAATAACATCAAATAACTTCCAGTTAAAGATCTTTTATGACCTACTGAATTTGTGTTAATAAAATTACTGTAGTTCGGATTGAGAAACTTAAGAAACTTGTTAGTCCAGTTTGAAATTTAATTACTAAAAACCTATATATGCCTTGTCTTTGATTATTTTCATTTGATTTAAAATTGTATCTCATTCTTACAGTTTACCGACTCGCATTGACATAAACAAATTAAACTAATGATAAAAATTATTAACTTCAGTTAGAGGACCAGAAGATAACTTGGAATCAACCTCTAAATCCAACTTTATTTATCAAATTTATCAAAAATTTATCAAAAACTTTATTAATTAAATTAACTTTCAAAATCATAACATAATCCCTACAATAAACTTAAAATAAATTTAATTAAAAAATGATAATGTCAATAGTGAAAATTTGTTTGCAAGTACCAAATTCAAAATATTATTATTGATGCATATTACAATTACAATTAAACGATATAAAAAATGTTTTGGAATTCTGTTTACTTATAACGAGCCAACAAAGTGGAAAGGAATTGTAATCTTTGCCTTTCATTATTACGAATCTTCAATTATACGTGTTCATTTATCCACGTATTTAGAATAATGAGGTACTTTCTTAAATAAAACGTGCAATTAAAAACAGGTGCTACATAAAAGATTTGTAAAAAGTGCGACCGGTATATCGGCATAATGTAACTGTACAAAGGCCGAAAAAGTGCGACTGGACCGTCAATTAAACTAAGAAGAAGACGAAAAAGAATCGCGTTGTGAGGTATGCGATAACGACGTCACAAGTGGCGTTATTTGGTGTGACGATGATGTATGGCGGAGGTCTTTTTGTGCCCTTAAAAACTTGTCGCGATCGTGCGCACATTCCTTGAAAAATATTTGTATAATTTATTCAGGCCCTTTTACGTGATATTGTGCAGGTGTTGCTAGTTCATAATGAATGGCGTGTGAAATGGATTTTCCAGTTTCAGTTTGAGTTTATTTTGAATTTAAAATTGCATGGCATGTGGAGATATCTATTTTCTGCACACTTTTTCAATTGTCTCAATTTTCGCGTGATTTTGTTTTGCGAATATAAAAGTTGGCATTGCAGCACGATATTTTTTACTTAAAAAAAAAAGAGAAAATGGAAGATTCCTAGGCTTTGAAAGAAGAAACTGGTAAATGTGTTAAAAGGCAGATTCAATGGGAATATAATAATCTTTGCACTTTATTAATGGAATAATGGAGTTTGAGCGAATTCAATTTAATTGAGAATCCGAGAGAACTTACGCGTTAAAAAATGACAATGCGAAGAGATGTAACGGGAACGAATATTAGAGTACAATGATAATGGGTTTTGCTATGCATGTTATTGTAAGTTGTACAATTATTTGCCAGCGGTAGATTCTCACTGTGCTTTCTTTTTTAACTCTTTAATTAATGACACTTTGGTGGGTAGTCGAGTGCGTGAAATCGCCGAGCGAAATATAAAATGTGCTGAAATACAGTTTCGAAAGTGAGTGACGGTTATCGGGTTGGCAGGAAGATTCGGACCCCCAGGAGGTGCAATGAGCATCGGAGATAGGAGATAAGCCGCTTGTCCGTACTTTCCTCGCGAGCAGCAGCCCGGAGAGAAAGGTGCGACAGCGCGCACACGCACGCACGCACGCACGCACGCACGCACGCACGCACGCACGCACGCGCATACACACGCACCGCCGAACTCTGGTCCCCGAAGAAAGGCGCACTTGGTCGGGGAACGATAATTCAATATCCGGAAGCGGCCAGGCCTATCCATCAGAGCAGACCGAGTCAGCAGCGCCTCTCGCCAACAGTCCGCACCGGCTTTCAGCACCAAGTACGGGAGCGCCGGTCTCCGTCTCTCCCCCGGGAGGACGTTTACGCACCTTCGGAATTTCAATAAAAGCCACGAGTCGCGGCCAACCTGTTCCCGTCCTCGGATATTAGAGCAAACTCTCCAAGAGAAAATCGGCGGGAAGGATGTCGTTCACTCGGGTGGCCTTTGGAGGAAAAAGTGGAGCGGAGCTGTTACTCTCCTGTTCCGCGCCCATCCTAGACTACTCGCGAGCCCCGAGGGTGGGGAACATGTCGCTCGCCTCGTTTCTTCGTCGTCCATTTTTTTCCTCCGGGCGCGTTTTTTGCGGAAGCCTTCCTTAGGAATTCTTTCCCGCCGCGGGCTAATTAGGGCTGCGACGTCGTCGCCTTGGCCGTCGCCTTGGCCGCGTCTGTCTCTCCGTGTGTTTGTGCCCGTGCCCGTGCCTGTGCGTGTGCGTGTCGAGCCGTGAGAATCGGGATGGGAGTGGGTTGATCGCTTCGATTCGAGGTTAATTTTTAATTGAGGAGCGGCGGATTATGTTGCGGGCGCTCGTGCGCGAAACACGTTCTGCGTTTGCATAATTAAATCGACCGAAATCCCAGTCATCTTTTGACTTGAGCCCTCGGCGGGCCCTCGCGCGGAATTTATGCCCGAGCGTGGGTGTCCACGTCTATCCCGATTCTCAATTATTCCGCTCGCGGAATCCGGACTCCTGCCGGCTTTTTCAATTCCAATTGATAACTACATTGTAATTGTATCCGATTTCACGATAATTGAATTTGTTTTAACCTCTGCCTCTACCTCCCTACATTCATTTTAGTCAATTCTCAACCGATAAGAAACGAGATTAAAAAGAGTTCTTGTAAATCTTTTATTAGATCGGCCTTAAGATCATGAGATAACCGTAAAGAGTATATTATAAATAAAAATATTAATAAGAATAAATTAGATTTCTGTAATCTTATACCGTACTTTATGCCTCATTTAAATCAATCCAAATAATTCCTATTTAGTCTATTTTAGCTACAATTTATCTCGTTATTAAAAATAATTTATAAATGTAGCAGCAAGTTTGAAAATAAATATTTAATCTAAATGAATAAACTATTATCGATACTTTAGGGATGCCCAAAAAAGAATATTTTGGAGTAATCAATCATCAACATCTCATTTGTTGTTATGAATCCACGAAAATAATACTATTTTAGTCTAAAACAATATAAATAGTACTCGCTTGATTATTTTATAATCGTCAATTTTACGATAAATGTACCAATCGTAAAATATTAGAAAGTATTTAATTTAAGTTAATCATAAACGGTTTTCTTTATCTTATAATCTTTAAAATTCACAAGTCAGAGCTTTCCGATTAACCCTTGGCACGGTTGAGATTACAATTACCTAAAATTTTGTATTGTTTGAATATAATTCAAGATAATAATGAAAGCGTCTTCAATGTAGGCCTTCGACATGCATCGTTGTACATTGTTAGAATATCCGTGTAATACAGTTAGTACATTGTAAATTATTAATCACATACGTAATGCTGCATATACCGACGTAATTAGTCTTCTCAAAATTCACGCAACTATTTCAAAGAAAATAATTTCCAGATTATTCGGTTAAAGAGAGAAACCGAGATTCATTCTCGAACTCTTTATAAGCCCGTTACTTATTAATTAGTTCTACGTGAGATTAAATCTGAATGCGAACGATTGCTCGTCACATATCGTTTTTATCTTCAACTTTTTATTATTCCACAGTCTCTGCACTGCGCAATAACCATAGAGGACGAATGCCTCGACAATTAGATTTCAATTAACTCTACAATCAAATTTCTTGCCACATCGGCGAATGGTTTAATTGAAAACGCTCGCGAATAATTCGCTCGATGTGAAAAAGAAAGCATGGGTTCTCGTGTGCGTGTCTCCAATAGGTGGAAAAGTCGTAGAAAGTCACAACCTTTGCTCCAAATCCCGCCATTCTTCCTCTTCATATGGACCCTCCGGGTTTTCACCAATGACAAGATTTTCGTGTCTACGGGGACACGTTTCCTTAAGAATCCAAGACACACTTTCGTTTTTCCTTGAAGCCGAACAGTTGGAAAAAGTAGAGGAGACCAAGTCGCGCGTAGGATAATTTTGTGGTGTCCCGCAAGATTATACCTTGAAACACCTATTTCACTTGCATTACTTCGTTATACCTTTTCTCCAGACCATCTTTGCTGGTTCCACTAAATATTTTTATTATTGCAATTAGCAAATTATTGGACTTGACAGAGATTGTTGCTTTACAGCTGCAATTACTATCTTTATCTATTATTTATCTATTTGTGCATCAGCTGTAATTTACCGATTTTCATAATTTCAAGATGTTTTTCCTACTAATTAGATTTTTATGATTTTATCATCAGTAATAAATTAACTTATACATTAGAAGAAATTTTTATTTATCTCTTACTAAAAACTTATATTTAATAACAGTTACAACTGCAGTAATAAAAAGTAATAACGTATTATGATAAAAAATAATGGATAAATAATACTTTTGTATCTTATAACTGAAAATCTCATATTTTTTAATTTTATACTTTTTTTTGTTACCAAAATTTAAGTTCTATTTTCTAAAATTAAAATAAGACTATTTATAACAAAATATAACAGATGAAGAAGTAAATTTTTTTTTCAGCTGCAGCTGCCGTAGCTTTAAAATTTCAAAGTAAAAAGAAAACACAAGAAAAACAACCGACTGTTCACATATATCACTTTAAAGTTGAAATAAAGCCAATAGTTGTTCTATAAGTTTAAATTTACTTCTATTTCAAAGAGTTGAAATGGTAATAGTGTATAAAAATTAATTTATAGGTGGTGTAACGTGAACTTGAAAATCTCTAGTTTAATTATGTCTTTGAAAAACTTTTATCGTTTCATTCTTAACATTGAACAATTTATATAAATATATATTTATCTATTACAAATTTAAAGTAAATTTATCATTTTATAATTGTATCTCAACTTTGAAAAAGAATGATTTAACATAATACGTTATTTGAAACTAAATTTTTTTTATATTTTTAATTCTATAAAATTTTGCGTTATATTAATAATTGATAAAAAATTTAGATAAAAAAACGAACATTTAGTTGAATAAAAAAAAAACTTAACTTGAAAGTGTTATAAATATATATTAAAAATAATTACTTTTATCTTAAGAAGATTAGATATCTATTTTCGTAAATCCTTATTAGCTTAGATAACCTTTAGAGTTTTATAAAGAAAATCAAATGTAATAAGGTACAACAATTAAAAATTATAAAAATTAACTAGACAAAGTATCAGAATAATGAATTAAAATTGTCCAAAACTTCCTTTACAATTGACTTGGTTTTGCAAAGGCAAGACACTAATATTTCTCTTATTTTGCTGCCTCGCTCATTCTCTACTTTTTTTCTATTTGTTGTTCTTTCACTATTTCGCCGCTTGCATATGGAGGTACGAATAAGCATTGGCAATGGCACACGTTTCCGTTTTAAGAGTCGATTAGACTGAAAGACAGTTAAGGATGAAGATAGCAAGGAAGAAAGGAAGAAAGGAAGGAAGGAAAGAAGGAAGGAAGGGAGGAAGGAAGGAAGGAAGGAAGGAAGGAAGGACGGAAGGAAGGAAGGACGGAAGGAAGGAAGGAAAAACGACGGGTTGGGCGTTCCATTGATGGATCGATTTTTCACATTAATGATCGATGCTTAACGAAGGCGGGGGGGATTGCAATCGATAAGTTATTTTAATTGGCCACAAGTGCACGCAATCAATTTGGCGGGGCGCTTTCTAACGGCAACGAGAACATCCGCCGCGGCGATTTACTTTAAATGTGTCGCGTACATAAAAAGAGAGAGAGAGAAAGAGAGAGATGCGCGACGTGGGATCGAGTGAACAACTCATTACATGTTGTTGTTGTTGTTCGCCTCAAGCCTTTCCTTACGAGAGTTTTCAGCACTGATAATTGCAAGTGCGCGAGTGCAACGAGGAGGCGCTTTCTTTTCGTCCTTTTCGACTTCTTCTTCCTCTTCTTTCGCGAATCTACGCTCGCTCGTTTGGGAATTAAAGACCGACTTATAAACTAATAAGCATTAAAATTGATTTTAAAGAAATTGGACAATTGATCATTGACCATTGAGGAAATAATATTTAATGATAAACCGTAATTTGATATTCCAAGCAACTTTTTATTTACGGCTTCTTACTTCGTCTCAGTTTTTTAATCATCTTATTTGAGATTAAGATATTTCAATTAATCGAAACATCTACCGTTCTTGTATATGCCAAACCATCCAAAACTAAATCATATTAAAATGTACTTACGTAATAACTGTTAATTTTAATAATTTATAAAAAATAAGGAATTACCTTCAATCGTAATATATGACATTTAAAATTTAAAATGTATTTGTTTAATTAATATAAATTTTACAAAGAAAAAATTGCCTACGTCACTTGATAATTATTTTAATTAAAAAAATATTTTAGCTTATGCACTTAGGATAAGACTATTGCGTTAAAATAATTCAACAAATTATTGTTGGATGTTTGTTTTGATTTAAAGATTTCTTTTATATTAAATTTAATGCAATCTAGTTTAATAATGAGTGACACACTTAAATGGAATAAAGTACTTGAATCAGGTAAAAAAACCTTTTATTTTTACATTAAGGATAACATTAACTATATTCATTGGTGTATATATTATACTCCAAGTAAAGAAATAAGCGTTGTTATAATGTTCTCTCATATCGAAAATTAGGTGAAATTATCACGTTCTGGTATGAATATGTTTCCAATTACTCAAGTATTAAAAAAATATGTAGTTAGAAGAATAAATATTACAGACGAAGGTAATATTCATTTAAAAATAAGATTCGACTGCATTATGGATTATTTACTTGCATTATAATTTTTAGACGATTATTTTAAATGAGCATTGTGCACATATAGGATAGTAGATATAATGTATTGCTTAAGGTAATTTTTTTACCATGTAAATGGTATTTTTTACTACTCGTGTAATTGGTCTTTTATCTATCCATTTTGCAGAATCTTAATCACAGGAAGATAATTTACTGCTTTAAAGTGCTTTAAAGACATATATATTATCTAAGGAAAGAAAATAATGATAAAATTAACACTTAGATTAGTCAAATGATCGTTCGTTTAGAAGCGTTTAATAAACCTCTAATGGCGATGAACTAACATTCGAGAAGATGGGAGAAAGATATGATGGAACATTGTATCACTTTCTATAAAGTACAATCGGAATAAACTCTTGGATTAAAATAACGCTATAGAAAGGAAAGACAAAGGCTTTGAGGGGTTTCCAAACAATGAGTCGATTGAAGGGGAAGGCTGGTAGTCGACGAGAGGAGAAAAAGAAACAGAATGAGGATGGAGTTGATAATGGGGTTAAACCTCATAATTGTCATCGAAGCGACACTTTTCCGAGCTCTGGCAGGTGAAAAAAGTGGCAGTCTAAAAACAAATGACATCCATTCCCGTAAAGGTGGGTCGAGCTCTCCTCCCGTGGCTTCCCGCGTCTCATCTCTTCCCATCTCCTCTCATCTCGAGTCATCTCGTCTCGCGCGCAGCAGCCGATCGGGATCCTCGAAAGTAATCACGACACGCCCGTCACAACGGCACATACACGTGTCACCGGAGGACGGAGAAAAAGAGTCCCAGAAACGAGTCCGAGCGCCCCCCTTACCATTTACGCATCTATCGGCTGTGTGTGTATGTGTGCGTCTGTCGGCACATACTCTTCCCAAGAAAGAAAGCCTCTTCTGTGAGAGCGAAAGAATGAGAGAGAGAGAGAGAGAGAGAGAGAGAGAGAGAGAGAGAGAGAGAGAGAGAGAGAGAGAGAGAAAAAGCAGCCCGATCATCGGTAGCTTCGGCTCGCAACAAGAGTTTTTAAGCGGGCTCAGAAGCGCAGAAAGGGGACAGACGCGTCCGGCGCAGTGACCTACTATCGTCGCTCCACCGGGCTCTCTCTCTCTCTCTCTCTCTCTCTGTTTCTCACGTACATGTGGATTCCTGAGGTACGCTCGCGAGGTGCATCGGCACCCAAAAAAGCCGTAACCAACTCTCCCTTCCTCGCGACCACCGTTAATAAGCCTACGTCCTTGCCCGTCACCCTCCGATAATTTTACCTCCGAGGATGTGGGGGAGTCACCCATCCAGAGAATTATTTATTCGGCATTTATGTTGCGAGACTATCGGTTTTCGGTACTTTCGATCGACGGCTTTTTGACTTTTTTTGGTTTCGGGGATCCGACTCTACCAGTCCTTTCGAAATTCGATACTTTTGGGCCCTACATCCTCGACACTCCTATCTTCATTTTATCATGCCAGGTGCATTTTACAGAATATAAATAATACTTGACATGAAAGTTAAATAATAATTAATAATCGTATTATATTAAATTTATATTGCTGTACCATGATCCAAATGTTTATTTAAATCCTTTCTTCCCAGAAAACGAGAAAATCTTTTATTACACTTTCTATACTATATATATATATATATACATATATGTGTATAGTGTACATCTGTTTATTGAATTTACGATGAATTAAGTTTTTTAAATTGTTTACAATAATAAATATTTCTAGAATTTTATAATTTATAATGATTAAATATAGGAAGAAAAATAAAGTACTACTAACTTTAATTAATGGAAAACGGTTTAAACAAGATGAAAATTGTTTCGATTTTATTCGGCTTGTAATATTGATTAAGAAAAAAATAACTGTTCATAATGATTATTTAAATTATGAAATATATAAAAATATAATTGTTCCATTTTTTTAAATTTGTAATGATATACAGAAATATAAAAAAATTACTTAATTAATAATAATAAGCAAACATTTTTGGAAATTACAAAGATATTAATATAGCTTATTTATAAATATTTATTCTTAAATATTATATCAGAATTTTGTAACTTTGAAAATGCTGTAAAAATACGATTATTAAAGAAAAAACTCTTACATACGATGCGAATCATGAAAAAAATTTTTTTAATAAAATACTTAATGTACTAAAAAAAAAAATTTATCGAAATTTTTTTGTAATATTTAAATATATTTAATATGTTTAACTATAAAAAAGTAATAATAATAACAATAATAATAATAATAATAATAATAATAGTAGTAATAATAATAGTAATAATAATAATGTTAACAATAGTTTATTTCGTAATTATTTAAATAAGTAGCTTTTTTAAAGTATATATTTTAATTTTTATAAGCGTTTACTAAAAGCATGACAAATTATCCAATTGTTGTATAATAAAAAAAAATTTCCTATACGTTAATATACTATTAATATGTCTAATATAGATGTTTAATATACATTCTTATATTACAATTGAATTTTTAAATATAACAATAAAATTATTTTTTAAAATACCATATATTAATTAGTGTATTATAAAATATATAAACATTCAACTTTAGGTATTAATCAATTGTTATAAAATTACATTATATTTATATTCTATGAAATTTTCTACTAAATAATATTTTTTATTACATATTAGTCAAGAAAATATTTCTTTATTACAAAAAGATTCTATTATTAAAAATATTTAATATTAATTGTACATCACTTTATACAATTATTTTAAATATGTTAGATACTAACATAATATATTGACCGTATATTTAAATAAACTATTAATTAAATATTAAGCTTTTTTTAAAATTTTGTACTTATTCAATGATAATAATTAATAAATTTAAAGACCAAAAGCATTGTAATGAATTTCATTTAAAAAATGTATATTACTATTTTAATTTTTTTTTTCACCGTCGTAACTTATATTCTAAAAAATATTTATTATTTTATTGATTTGATTAGTTATTACTTAATTATTTTATTTTTTCAAATATGATTGATGTGATCTATTATATTGTTTAAAAATAATAGATTTGATACTTTTTTTTACAATGAAATAGTTTCCATTAATGGTTTATAAAGCAGTTCAATTTTTTATTTATTAAGGTTGTTGCGATTGGAATGATATTTTTTTTTAAGCTACTACAATTAAAGTCTTTCCGCACATATTAAAATTAATAGTTTCATTAAATTTTTACTAAACTACATATATTTAAAATAAAAATATTATTTGATTTATTTTAAAATTGAAAATTACAGTTAAGAATGATAATAAGATCATGATTATAGACGAGCTATTAAAATTGATGTGAATTTTTATTCTAATAATTAAAAAAACAACAATTTATATAGTAAGAAGCTTTTAGATTTACTATGCAATAATAAAAAGAATATAGCCTTCTTTGTATTTACTTTTGAATGCTTAGACGTTGATCGTTTATCTCGTTTATTTCATTTCTTGTGCACAACCTGTCGTTTTTTTTCTAATACCACCATAAAATTATATCATTTTCTATGAAACCACATTTTTTTTAATTTTCACGGATATTTACTTTTAACTATATTTATGGTTGCCATTGAATGATTTATGAAGCTTTTGTTGGATTGATGGATTATTAAATTAACTGAAGCTAATCAATGTAATTATAATTCTTAAATTTCTTAATTAGTATGTTAACGATACATTATGATTAATAACAGTTTTAGTTATGATTTTTTAGCTAATGATGATTACAATTATTAATTAGAGTGTAAAGGAGTTCAAAATAATTAATACAAAATTAAATTTTTACAGCAATTAATTTAGTATCAAAAAATTTAACAAGCACAATTAGTTTATAAATACTAAACCAATGGTTTATAAGTTAGAACTTTATAAATATTTTAATAGATATAAATCAGAGAAAGAACATTAAACATTTAGTTTATAAGTCTCGAATAGTAAGTACTATTTTAATTTTTTTATACATTAAATTTATATTTGTTAATTGTAAACATTTCTCTACTGATTTTATTCTAATCAAAGTTAAATACAATATAATATTTAACTAAAAACTACTTTCATTAGGTTAGGTGATGTATGAGATAACCTCATATTCAATACAAAGAATTAAGCGGATGACATTCAAATGACATTCAAAACATTTCATTAGTACTCACTGCCAAAAAAAACAAGGGCAGCAAAAATGACAGGGTTGTCTTCCGTAAACTCCTCCGCGTTCGGTCCATCATCTGTGAGTTTGTTGCGCTCTGTAATACAAATTCAAAATTATGAAACCTTATTCTGATATTTATTTTTTTTAACTTTAAATATTATTCAATTCATATATTCTTAAAGAGTATTTTATAAACATACAGGTTAGAAAATTTTGGAGCAATAATTTAAAAACATGCATAGCATACACAAAGTTCAGTCTTCTAGTAAACAATAAAATCCACTTTAATTTAATTTTTTTTTTTATTGGACAGTTAAGTTAAGAATATATTTAAAATTATTTTATGTCAATTTTAAATAAAGCTAAATAACTCTTACCTTGTCCTACTAATTTATTTTCATTAAATAAATACTGTTTTTTGTATAATATTTTAAAGTATTTCTTTAGTTTAAACTATGCATAACGGTTAAAATCACACAAACTACAAACAACTGTGTTTCAGTAAATTTTATGAAAAAATTACAGTGAATAATTGGTAAACTAAAATAACGATTAGAAAATTTTAAAACTTTCTAAATTCTTTATAACATGAGATGTCTTTAACTATCATGTAAATTTTTAATGTTTAGTTTTATCATTAAATTATTTATTTGCAATTCACTAAAATTTATCTCCATGTTGATTATATAAAATTATGCGGAACATTGTATGCAAGTGCATAGTTATTCAAGGAACCTCATAACATATTTTTATTACTCAAGCAAAATATAGAGTCTTTTAAGGATGTAGATATAAAAACTATTGTATAGCTGCAGTTAAAATTATGCATCAAGGTCAATTAGAATTTTATGGTAAATAAAAATTATTTGAAAATTCTATTCCACAAATTTTGTAAAATAATGCAACAATGTTTGCCCTTTTAAATAATTCAAAAATACTGATTCAAAGGTTTTTAATTGTAAGACATTATTATACCTAATGCATCGATCAAGTTTCAATTATAATTACATTGTGTATTGTTTTATATTCCATTATTATTATTCATACAAAATCCTCTATATCACTTGTGGAATTTTTTAATTTTTATCCACAATTCACATATTCATCGAGGAAAGCACGTGTTCCGCAACTTCCTTAATCTACAAGTCACAACTCGACGATAAATTACATTAAAGTTTAAAAGAGATTAAAGTCCATGCAAGGACAAAAGCATCAAATAATAGAAAAACACTGACTCGCACAAGTAGAATCTCCTCCACAATTGATCTCGTACGAGAAAAATGTACTTGGCTTTCTTATCCCTTACATCGGTCGGTCAGTGTAATTGCTCGAGCGGTTCGCCCTAAGACGCGTATCCTTGGTCGCAGCAGCCAAGCACACTTGTCTGTGGGGGGGGGGGGTGTGATAACGCAAGGGTGCAGGTGCCCGTCAAAAGAAACCGTGGGTGCTTGGGGTTAGATAGAGAAGGGTGAGTAGGAAATAAAGAAAGGTGGAGGGAGGAAGAGAGAGAGAGAGAGAGGGGGTGGGCGTCTGTCAGAGGCGCCTCATCGGAGCCCCAAAAGCTACCGAAAAACTCGCGGCGGCGACGTCGGCGGCGCAGCTGGCCCAGGCGGCGTGACGTGTTTTGCCCGTGATCTGCCCGACGAAGACTGACTGAAGGAAGCCGAGCACACGGCGCCGATCCACCGGCACACCGAGCCTACCAGCTACTGACCCACTGACCCACTTTCAGCCTTGAGGCGTCGGGGCGCTACTACTGCCTGGCTTCTCCTTCCCTTCCCCCCCCCCCCCACCCCACTACCGCCGCCGTCCCCGACGGACCCACGGAACACGCGCTTTCCCCCACTCAAGGTCTCTCTCGTTTAGCTCTTCTTCCGAGAGCGAGGTCCCACATTTTTTCATTCGGCCCTCCCGACGCGTTTCGGCAGTAGAAAAAAGAATTTCTTATGACGAAAGTGGAATTCACTTGTTTACGAAAGGGGTCCGTGGTGGGAAAACTGCGGCCCGATCGACCTTTTTTGGGGTGTTCGTGGAAGAGCGGATTTCTCTTTTAAATGTTTGGCTTAAGGAGTCGGCGGGTCTTTACGTACGGTACTTTACCGATTTGCGACCATCCCGAATCCTCCATTTTTTCATGCAAATGCTTTTGGGACTCGAGCGGTGCATAATGAAATTCCGACTCATCGCAATTGTCTATCTTCGCAAATGTCTTGGCAATTATCTTTGGCGCGTTTTGGTGTGCGGAGGTACCCACGTCGATTCGCAATTATTATTATTATTATCGCGTTATTATCGCGGAACCGTGAACGAACCGAGCAAAGTCCATTCGAAAAAGGGGCAAATTCCACTGGCCAGACGAATAGCTTTATCAACTTGTATTTATTCACTTTCTAACCGCACGGAGACTCTGCGCCCATCCCGATGTGGCTCCAGTCCATTTGGTCGGTGGCGATCGAGGCTCGGCCAGGAAATGCAGATTAATATAGATTTCAGCGTTACGCACGAGTGGACGCCTTTTATCTCCCCGTTAACCATTAAAGAAGTATTCAGCGTCAGAACCCACGGCTATTCTTCTCTCTTTCTCATGGCAGCGCTATTTCCTGGCTCGCGGCGACTCGATCATCTCCCTCGATATCCCGGACTCACCCGTACTCACAATGCACAGAGCCTCGGCACAGGTGAAAGACAGGATGGACGTGGACACGCACGCGCACACACACCACCACGCGCCCGGGCATTGTGAGAGAAGCGCGGAGGGGCCCGGGGGAGGGAGGGGAGGGGAGGGGTGGTGGTGGTGGTAAGGCCC
The DNA here is from genome assembly GCA_018907245.1 of Eupristina koningsbergeri. Lineage (NCBI taxonomy): Eukaryota > Metazoa > Arthropoda > Insecta > Hymenoptera > Agaonidae > Eupristina > Eupristina koningsbergeri. The sequence continues at coordinate 3,922,542 of JACCHV010000035.1, forward strand.
AATTACCATGCTGCTCCCCCCAATCCTCCTCCTCCCTCCCTCCCGCCGTTCCTCTCGCGCTCGCTCCTCTTTTCAAGTGCAGCTCGAGTTAGCGCGAGAAAGAGAAAGGCACTATTGGCCCTTTGATGTACATCGTGATTACTGCGGTTCTTTATTGCTCTTTTTTTTCATTTGGCGCTGCTTTACTTTTCTCGGGATTCCGGCGCACCGGTTGTATGCTCACGAGTTTTAACTACAAACGAAAGTAATCATAAACGCGAGGACGTCGGCGCCGCCCCTCCTCGCCTCTGCTCCCCCGAATCGCCATCCTCTTCCCCTTGGACACACTCTCTTTCGTGCCCATTTCTCCTCGTCCTTTTTCACTCGCTCCTTGGGTCTCTATTTTTTACCCCGACGTCTCGTTCTTTTCGGCGTTACGCGTCACGAGGATGAAATTGATTTTGTTGAATTTCTCCTGGCGGACTTTTTGTTCTCGCACCGCTCGGTAAATTATTCGACAAGGCGCGATTCGGTGGCGCTTCATTATTTTTCTTTTTCGCTCCTTCTCCTTCGTTCTCTTTTCTTTTCTTTTTTTTTTTTTTTTTTTTTTTTTGATTAGCTTTGTGAGTGCAGTGTTTGAACGACTTTGCTTTTTACCTCACTTATTTTGGTATTAGTGCTTTTGGGTGATCTTTCGTTGTTTATTCCATCTAATTTAATGATCGCTTGTTGCAAGCAAATGCGAAAAGGAACGTTTTTGCTATCGTCTACTTCGAAATATAGTGGCTTATTTATTGCAATTTTATTTTACTTTATACATCATTAATTCTACTGAAAGAGTTTGCTGATTTATAGTAAAAGTTTGTTTAAAAATTATGAAACGGTGTTAAAACATTTAAATTGTAGTGTAAACATAAGAACGAAGAATAGTATTAAATGATTTGGATTGAGAAATCAAATTTCTTCTTTTTATTTATGTTATAATAATTTAAATTCACATGTCACTTTTAACATAATTAATTTGTGTCATAGAAGCAACACAATTTAAAACTCGGTCTGTATTAGAAAGAGAAATATATAATTAATGTTGATGAATTAGTTTACATGCTGAACACCCATTTATAAAAAAAATTTCAAATCCAATTACGGCGTGTATCGAAATTTACGATCGTAAAACCTATTTCAGGAAGAAAACAGAAAGCATAAAAAACAGCTTATGCACCACTTCTCAAGCAAGTCTTATCTATGAAAGGTAAAATAAAAGAATAGAAAAGTCTAAAAGAACCGTCGGAGCATACCAAAAGTTTCTTGCGTGTTTTTTAAAAAGCAAGTCCAGCCACGGCACAAATGAAAGATTACGAGGTGTATGTACAAACATTTTCGACATTGTCATTCAAAAAGATTTCGAGTTGAACAGAAGACCGAGACAATGAGAACAAATATGTTGGACACCTTGGGCGTATAGGCGCGCATGTTGCGCCCGAATGGAAAATGGAAAACGGCTCTCTGCGAAAAAGTGTGATAACGTGGATCCGAAGAGAATAGGAATTATTGTGAACACAAGCGATTTACAAACTGATTTACTATTCGTAGACGACGTGAATTCTTGCGGGTGTTGAGATTACGGTAATTTTCAAACTCCAACATTATTGTGGTTTCAATTATCACATTATTCTATATCCTATCCGCGGACAACCGACTCGAACTAATCATAATTTCTTGCAGCAGATAAAATTCATAATTATTTGTTACTTACTTGATGATATTATTTTATTTATTTATTTATTTATTTAGTTTTACATTTTGCGCGCATATAATTAAATTTTACTTTATTTGCATTTGTTATAATTTAAAATGAGATATTGTTTTAAATCTCTTTGTTGTAGAAGAATTGAAATAAATTAGCATATGGTATTTTAAACATTAAGATTATGCAGTATCCTAATTATGTAGCCTTAATAAATCGAATCAAATTTATTATTTATTATTTATTTCTTAACGCGTTGATTGTTTTTAAACATATTATTCAAATCAGAATTGAGTGCATAGAATTTCATAAATGTATTATAATCTAATAAATCATAAAAAATGTTAATTATTATTGTAGCTTAGAAAAAATATTAGTTACCATAATTATTAAATAATAATTAGTAAATGTTATATTAAATGTTAAATTAAAATAAATCAGCTAAAAATTGTTTTTCATTGTTTTTTTTCTTTTTTAAATTTAATATTTATAAGATTCAAAAACATCTGAATAATCTCCTATTAAATTCAGTGAGTTACATTTCCATTTTTTACGTTGTCAGAATCATTTTAAAGATGAAAATGAATTTCCTAAATGTATCCAGTTGCTTTTAACTGGTTTTTTGTTTTATATTACCAGACACAAATTTTATATTCAGAAAAGAGCGATAAATTTTTTTCGATTCATTGCATTTAATAAAATTTACATAGCATAATTATCGTATGAAATATGATGTATAATTTTACGATGCATCTCTCTTGTAATTCTGTTAATATTGTTTTTCCAAATTTTTTATAAAAAATAACAATTCAACACAATTTCAATATGTTTACGTCCTCAATATTGTACAGAAAATTATTTGAAATAAATGTTTTTAATATACACAAAATTGGATGAAACATTTATCTAATCACATAATGACAATACCGTACACCTAAAAAAATAAAAGTTTGAATTTCTATATGAATGAATATTTAAAAATATAATGACCCAAGAACTCATTAACCTCGGGATAAAAAAAAATTTATCGTAGCAACCAAACGGTTTCTCGATAAAAAAAAAAAAGTAACTCCTGGTATTATTTAAAACTAACAAAGTGGGAACTAAAAATAATATATATAGGAATCGAGTTCATCCATTCCAACCTTTAATTATCTAATCTCGACTGTGAAATCCAGTAATCACAAGCTTGGCAATAAAAGGCGTACCGGATCACATTTTCCACCGACCCAATAATTTATTAATTCATACTGGGGGCTGGTATCCACCCACGCAGTTAAGGCCCAGTACTCGCGGTCGCCTTCCAGTCCCCTTCGATTTTTGAGCGCAGAGCCGGCCGGGGAAAAAGGAGAAAAAGTACTCGCGCGATGAAAGCGATTTTGCATAACGCGAGCGATAAGGGGCCCGGTGACCCAGATTTTCCACCCGCATACCGCGGAGGAGTCGAAGCCGAGTCCCGGGTAGGGAGACAACGAGCAGGTCGGTGCCGGGAGGTGTACCCGCGGCACCGACGATAAATAAAGGCATTCGGGATGCGGCCCTCGTGAAAGCGAAACGGTTTCCCGTTCCCCGGCGACTTTCTATGCGTTATCTCCTGGGGAGCGAGCGCGAGTGGGGACAACCGGACCGATAACACCTCAATGGAGGGAGGGAAAACTGTCCGGCACTTTAGCCGAAGGACGAGGCGCAGATTGGCTTTCGCTTTCGGACAAGTCGGACAACTCCGACGAGGCTAATTCTCCTGGTGTGAGTTGACGCCCGAGGATGACTTCCGGCACGAACAAGGCCGCGATAGGATAAAGTCACGTGTCTGGGTTTATCTACCTTTGTAGGTGACGGCGTCGGTCTTAAAATCCGGATCTTATCAAACAAAGTAGAGCGAAGGAGCAAAGCAAAAGAGAGGCACACGAATTAATACATTTATTCCTATTTATCGGTGACTCTATTTTTCTTTGACCCGCGGGTGAATATAAATGAATCGATCTTTGGAATATCTAATGGACCACCATTTTCAATATGATCTAAATTCTTAATGACCCATTCAGGTAGATAATAGTTGAATAAATCGCAATTGGAAGTTATAACAAAATTTCTGACAGTGATTAATTACCATCATTTTCCTAATCCTCTACAAGTCAATAAAAATGAATATTTATCTTTTACAATTTATAGGCAAATTAAAATTTTTAGATCGCTCTCTATTAGCTCCTAAACGAGCTGCTAATTGATCTATTTTTTTTTCTTTTTTTTTTTTCTTTAGAATAGAAGTATTAATTACAAGACCATAAGTATTTGAGAATGCACAAAAAAGAATTAGAGTGTTGAGTGATCTATAGCCGCGATATTCGTGTTAGCTGATTGGCCTATCGTACACTTGGTTTAAACTGCATAGAAAAAATGGTAATTGATCCCGGCAATGTGAGATTATTCATAAATCAGAGGCTTCGTGCCCGCGAATACACACATGCAGACATATTTGTATCGTCCGCGTAAATGAGGTAGTAACACGTTCTTGGAGAATTACTTAATGGAGTAGTTATGTTGAAGTTGTTAGGTCTTTTTAAGTATGTACATTCGTGAATTTAAGTAGGAAATTTATTAATTTCAAATTTTACCGGAGAAAAGCTAAAATTTAAAACATTGTGCTTTTTTTCAATAATTATAAATACATATTGTAACGCTATATGGCTATTTTTAATTGAAACACGATACAGCTTTTCAATCGATTTAGCGAAATAAATCCATGTGCATCAGTTCAGATAAAGTTTTTAATAAATTTATATATTTTTTTTTCATTATTTATTAAAGTCCTTTTCTTAATGTGTACACGTATTGTGTGTGTAGATGTGAACGTATAGGTTAGTAAAATAAAAAATTGTCGTACAAGATATAGCTTTAGTTACGTATGAATAATTTTTTCAAAAATTGGCAAAAATCATTAGTAAAACTATACACGCAATATAATTGTACATTTTATTTTGACATTATTAATAATAAAAATCATCCTGGCTAAAAGTTAAATACAAAACCATTTTATTTATGAATTTTTTGTTGTGTAAATTATATTAAAGTTTATCCGAATAAAACTTTTTAATTCATATGTGTGTCAGTAAAGATAAAAAATATTTATTAACAAAACGCATACTGAATACTGTAAAAAAGACATAAAGTTGATTGCGCTTCAGTCGGGATCAACGAAACCCAGTGTGGTATAACACGAAGAATAAAGTTGGCGTGACACTTTTGGCAATAAATCAAAATTCTCCAATATCGCTAGTGATTCGGCTGTACAAAAAATGAAATGGTCATCCGAGTGTTTCGGATAAATGAAAATCCAATTTTCCTCTAGTGCCCGCAATAAGTGATGGAGCAGATAAGACACATCCAGAAATGAAATGTAGGGTCTAGTGAACCGTAAATATGGGTCGTCTTCGTCGTCGTCGGTGTCGGCGTCACTTTTCATCGTCCGTTTCCATGGTTCACATTCCATCCGCGGATCGTCGACCAAGGTCGAAACCTCGAGGAAAACGCCGAGCGAGCAAGAGAGGGAGAGAGAGAGAGAAAGAGAGAAGGGGATGCCTCCAGATTGCAAGACACGCGAGAGGCGACCTTAGGTGAAAGCTATGGCCCCAAAACTCATCTTATGTAGCTTCGACTTGGGCTAGTAGTCGAGGTATGCGCGATATCTTGTATTCACGCAGCCGGAAATGCTGACTTTTCGTTCTCAAGACCCAAATCAGGGGGCCTTACCAACATAACCAACACTTTCGACGTTTCGGGACAAGGCTGCACCTACTTTTCAACCGGGAACGCCTAAGAATCTACACGTGTCTACGGCCCTGGTGTGCTTGGATTTTAGAAATATATGCATGTATATTCCTTGTATATTGTTGTTTACATACTTCCTTTTGTCGGCACTACTAGTAGCAACTCTAGGCAATTAATAATAAAGCAAAAAGGAACTCCAAGTCGTATTCATCAAGTTATCCCGTTACAAGGGAAATGGTCTTTCCCACATTTTGGATAATACCTTGCATTTCGGGACAGTTTTCGTGAAATAGAAAAGTTTTATTGGCGAATTTATTTGTTCCAGTTGAGTGACCTAAAGACCTTTATTAAACAACGTCAAAATATTTTAATAAAATTTACCTATAAAGTATAAATTATTATTTTTAACAAACTTTTTGAAAAATCATGAGATCAATTTTTGTTTTTTGTTTTTTGTTTTTTTTTTACGATATAACGAATTTACTGTACCAAATTTGTTAAAAAAACATAAAATATAATAAAAAATAATTGTCTCGAATGACCAGTGTACCATTTATTTTTTAATTTCTTGAAATTAAATGATAAATTTAACTGTATATTTAAATTTAATTATAGTGAGGCTTATAATTAACTGTATTGAGTAAAAATTATCAGACATGAAATGAAAAAATAATTTTTTAAACATACTCCACATTTTTCATTGTTAAAAGTCTTTTTGTATTCAATTTCCATAGTATACCAACTAGTGTATAATAAAATTTTTAACTATCTCTTATAAAAAATAAATATATTTATATATTATAAGTTTAATAAAAGATGAAATCTGTGATTAAATTTTGAAGTTTATATATATTAGAGAACTTTATAAAGTATTGGGAACAAATTTATTGACGTAATTTGAAATAATTGGCCTTTATGGAAGGATGGAGTTTTATTTTTATTTTCACTTTTTCACTATTGAATACCCGTATTTATTAATGTACATTAAAAACTCAATATTTTAAATTATTCAGAATTACAAACATGAACTTAAAAGCTCGAAAACAGAATTATCTATCCACAAAGTCTATAAATAATCTTGTCGATCTTTTTTATTTGATGAGCTATCCGTTACCGGTAAATTCGCAATAAAAAAAAAGTATGTTACTAAATTTTGAATGTCATATTCGGCACATATTACCATTTCTTTATTCGATAACTTCACTCAGATAAATCTAATAAAATCTTATAATTGAAAAATTATGTGCTCAATCAGTGAAATAGTTATTGCTGTCTATTTAGCAGCGACATTTTTTAGTAATTTTTTAGGGAGATTTTGGAATTCGGGAAATGCATTTTTACATTAGGTATCTTTGGACACGTACGAGTAATTAACTAGAGTTAGTAGTCATTTGTCAGTATGTCTCTTTAGTACGCAACTCGCCGACGGGAAAGATAATGATCACCATGCAAAGAGTTACCAACTTTGCACTCGACGACCGCGATTGACCGTTTCGCGCCTCTCAAAACATTAACTAGAAATACGAGCAACGAATTTATTTAAGCAAAAAAGTGCTAAGATTACTAAAAAAATTTGTCGAACAAGAACCACGCTACATTCGCAATTTTCGCTTTATATAGGAAATATGTCACACTCGTATACCTGAACTTTTATGAGGCATAAAGGATGTATTCTACTTTGAAAGCATAAATGTTTTTAACGTTGAAGATATAATTTCGAATTTTAGTGAAGAATTTATTTGACTGGAAAAGTTTTATTAGCTATTCCATTTAATATTACTTTATTTACTTTTAATTTTAAGAAGAATAAATTTAGTTGCAATTTTTTATTTACTTAGTTCCAATCGATCTAGCATAATTTAACATAATTTTGATTCGCGCGCGCTTCGTGTTCCGCTCTATAATTCACGTAAAATTACGTTAATTAATTAATTTAAGGAGTAGAATAACTGTACAATTAAAAACTGATGAGAAAAGATATATCTAAAACTAAACGAATGGCTGAAGTTTTTAAGCACACTTTTTAATCAACTAATGAATTTGCTAAAAAAAGTTAATTTAAAATTTAAAAAAAAAGGTTATTTTGAAAATTTTGAATTTTTGTTTGTTTGTTTTGTTTGTTTTTTTTTTCTTTTGCCAACTCACGGCGTTCTGTATTGATATACCATTTGGAACCCGTTAAATAATTATTTGTCCTATTTCTCGTATTTTCAAAAAGTGCCGTTACTCCAAAGTTTGCAACAGAGATGTGAGTGCAATAACAAATGCCCCATAATGAGGCACTCGAGCGCGCATTTGAAAAAAGTCGTTCGACGCTCAAAAATTGCCTCCCTAGCTAGCTGTCCTTGACCTTTTTCACTTTCTCCTCTCGGCTCGATTTGCTTACCCTTTTTAATTACCACCCGAATAAATAGGTGTTGCGATGTACGACAGCGGTATTTCGGAGCGAGTCCAACCGCCTTGAGCACACTCGCGTCAATTTCCCGAAATTTGCCGTGGCGCAGAATTTCTCCGGACACGTTCGCCCGATAAATAATTCGGCTTGCCCGGGTTTTGATGGTCTCCGATTCGAGAAAGTCGGGCTCTCTCAAATCATCTCCTCGCGATCCCCTATCCTATCGCCGCAGCGAGGAAATGTTCGTTTTAAAGGAGATCACGCGTCATACGGCGAAATTACTGTAATCCAGCTTGTCTCTACGCTCAATTTCGCACTCGTGATTTTGAGCAGCTTTCTTCTGCTGGCACACTACATAAATCATAAGTGCGCCTTTTCCCGAGATGACCGGCTCGTTACTCGGACCGTCGGGGAGAAGATCGAGCGACAAGTCAAACATAATAAGGAAGTCGAGACCCCGCTCGGGTTGTAATAAATGTGGGATTGACGTGCCTCCACGCCTAGTAATTGGGACATACGATTGCGAATTATACGGCGGTCTTTAAACTTTGAAGACCTACTACTCTAACAACTGGTGTCACTACTCTCAATACCAAAGATGTATGTGCGAGCCCTCGGGGCTAAACAGAAAACCAATATTTTCCATGCCTCGAGTATTCGTGTTGTTATTCGCACATTGTTGAGGGCTTCCTTAATATTAATTCCTTGGTCATACGCTCGTGTTGCAATTTTATTTATTCCGACAAAACGCGAGCATTTGTCTTGTGCGAATTTGATACCGTAAACATTCCGACAGTCAGTTACTTTGTATTTATCTCAATCAATCTCAACCAATCTACATTTCACCTCGCAACCACCAATACTAACTCATGGTGAATAAATTTAAGCAAATATTAAGTGAATTGACTTTACAAGATGATATTTAATTTTTTGCTTTGTTCCTGCTGCATTAATACTTTAATAATGGCTGATAAAAGTTTTAGCTTTTAAAATACACACTTCTAAAACTGAGAATTATTTGAAGTCTTTTCAACAGTTGTAATAGCACAAGTTCAATTTAATTTTTTGTTTTACTTTCACTTACATTCAAAGGGAGGGATAAATTAAAGTCTTTTTACGGTCTGAATAGTGGTATGGACTTCCTTTATCGAATTTAATACTAAATTCTACAGTCAAATTTTCACTTCGATTCACGCGGAAATACTGTTTGACTTTCCATGATAATTAAAACACTCTATCGGATCAATACAAGACTTTGATTAAGCGTTCCATTTGCTTATAAATAAATCACTTACAATGTACCGAGAATTTAATTTTAATATACGAGATACAATGACAAAGATTAACATTATAAACACTGTTTTTCTTTTTACAAGATTAACAACGCTATAGACAAGGAAAAAAAGAGATCGGGCCTTTTTTCTGTTGGTGCAAATAAGTATAACGATTTCAACCGGAAATCGTAAAGTGGCCGAGACATGGTTAAACTCGTGCTCAAGATCTTTAATTCGCGCGAGATAAAGAATGCCAATCAGAATCTGACGAAAATCGGTCGAGAAAATCACGGCCATAAAAGCGCGAGTTTCCAGCATCCCGCGACCAATTTGCCGCGACCCATTATTTCGCATTTACGGGAGCACCGTCACATGCAACACGCACTAGTGAAACGGAGAAAATCGACAAGCGACAACCTTGACTCATTTGCGACGATCCTCCAACAACAGCAACGACAACAGCAACGACAACAACAACAACAACAACGATAACAACAACAACGATAACAATAACGACGACGACGACGACGCGTGCCACATATCTAAGGTTGACGAAGTGTTGACGATCGACATCGCGACGCTGCCCAACGAGGACACCTTTCGTGCGATTGTAAAATTTCCCTCGGGCTTAATTGACACACTAGCACGTCCACTTATTGAGAGACCGAAGAATCGATCCTCTTCCTCTTCTTTTCCTCTGCCTTATTTACCCGATGGATATCAATTATCATTGTTTGAGGCTTCGATCGCCGCCTTTATTCTTTACTGTAGAGTGACAATTTATTACATTCGATTAAGTTCGGGTCCCAAGCATCGATAAATTTTTATTCCATTGATACTACACCAGATGAAATTTATATTGATTAAAATGTGAGCCATTTGAGGTATCCATTTAATCTTCCGGCTGTAATTTAATTCTTTCTTTTAATTTACTGTCATCTTTAAATGGGCATCGTTAATGGTAATTTTGTCAATAATCGACAAGTAATATTTTCAAGCATTCTAATGACCTATAATTTGTTTGATAAACTATTTAAAATTTAGATCTATAAACTTTTATTTATTCACAGTAAATAATTTTTGATTAAATAATTCTGGATTGGTCGACTCACTGCGTTTTCTAGCAATTAAAAAAATATTAATTTAATTATTCATAAAATTTTTTACGAGTTAATCAAATTGTACATTAAATTTAATTATGGACGAAAAAAATAGTGCTCTGAATGTATAATGATCAATGTTAATAAGTAGAAGCTAATTGATGCAGCATTTAATATTTAATGACACGTTTGACAAATTTATTATTTTGTTTTAAAAATAATTTTCAGTGAGTGATCGATAATCTATCGATAAATATCTTGTCCAACTAATACATTAGGATAATTAACAGTACATCAACTGTAATTAGAATATTTATTCTGTTATGTTTGTAAATTATGCATTAATAGCTAATAATATTTATTAAGCATAAATAAAAATCTCGAAACATAAATAACGAGTAAAGAGAGTCTACAATGATACAGGAGTTGACGAGATTATAGGTAGAGCAGAGCATTCACGAGTTGTTACAAATCCCATATAAATGTACAACATACTATTACAATTTTTTAGATCACTTTCTCATGCGAGAAAAGAGGTCAGTTTTCTTTTTAAAAATAATGTGTATCTCACGGTTAAAACGACAATGAAACACGTCACATTTCGTATCTTTAAAACCAAAATCTATAGCTTTCGTGGAGCGTTAATAGCCTCGACTTCCTCATCATTCATTCAAGCCGCAAGCCATAATTCAAATATAAATAACTAGCCATTGATTTCTCCCATTCGTGTCTTTTTTCTCACACTTTCTGGCCTTTGTATTCATCCTGAAGTTTTTAAATTTTAATGTATTCTTTTCATATGCGTGTAATCCTTTAAATGTTGAGATTCTGTTTTTTCAAAATAATTTAGAAATTTATGTTGTCTCGAAAAGCTACTTTTCAATTTCTCAATATTTTCTTTTCAATTTTTTTTATTTCAGTTAGCTCCGTTATTTCTTGATTTGATCTCTATATTTACGATTGGTAAATATAATTCCTTTTTAAAATACATTTTCTCTTCGTAAAAAAAATTTTTATTTTCATAATTTTGTTAATATTTGCGTTACGCGTTAAACGTGCTTTTAAACTCTCGTTTAAATACAATAATGATAACATTTTGAATATAATTTAAAACATAAATGCATTCTCATGTTTGTTGACGTAGCTTTTAAAATATCTTCTTCTTTTTTTTTTAAATTAAAGACTGGCCTATCAATGCATACCATTATAGATAACGTATATGTACTCTGCACATGCATACTTAGTTAAAGGATTAAATTCAATGGCAATTAATATTTCTGCACTGACGTTGAATGTCAATAGATAATGCTCAAGAATTACATCTGAGAAAGTCCGTGATGACACAAACCACGACCAAAGGAAGGGGGAGGGGGGAAGAGAATAAGCCAACATATCGCTGGATATAATTGGAGCAATCGACACGGACTATCGTAGATATAATAGTCGAAACCGGCAATGGAATTTCTCGGAAAAGGCAGCTCCTGCTTTCTCGGTGGAGTCGTTTACGCAGGTGGGAGGGAGGTGAAAGAGAAGAAAGAGAAAGAAATGCCGCCGCCGCCGCCGCCGCCGCTGCCGTAAGATCTTAATGTTTTTCGAATGCCATCGTTAAGGTACCTAGACGATATTTAAAAAAAAAAAAGGAAATTGGCAAGCATGCATGATGGCTATTGACAAACTAACATTCTTTTCACAAAGCGATGCTCTTGAGGAATAATGGCAGGCACGATGGGTCGAGTAATTAATTTAAGTCATTACAAACTTAACGCAAAGTCACATTTCCAAGTACCAGGACAAATGTACTTTTATTCCATAATAATGGTAATATTACGCGACGCGTCTGTTTTCAATGTAACTTGGTAACAAAAGCACATGGCTTTGTTGCAAGAAAAATTTCTCTTATTACAGTTTTAAAGAGGAGATTACTTTTGTGATAAAAGGACAGCGGCACCAGCATGTGCAGGCGAAAATGGTACTTTCCAAGGAAACCAAGTGCGAACCACTAAAATTATACACAGGCGTTGTAACCTCCTTGTGGAGCCTTGGAATTTCAAATATTCACAAAGGAATTTGATGCCTACAATTGAATATTGATAAATATTCAAAGTACCATATGATTGATGGCTTACCATCCGGATACGAATTGATTATGAGGGGAAATTTTCATTTTCCTTTTTCATTTTGGTTCGTTGATTGTAGGTCGCCGTCGGTGTTATGTATGTTTGTGTTAATGTGTACAAATTGTAGCTCCCGCGTTGAATATTGATAGTTTGTGATTTAATGTTCTGTCGGTGAGTAAGTGATTATTTATTGGTGAACGCTTGCTTTTTAGGTATGAGTAAAATGGTTTTATTGGAATTGGATCTACATGGAATTATCTTTTGTCGTAAAACGTTTAACTTAAAATAATTATATTATAAAAATTAATATACCAAAGTTAGAAATGCACAGTTACTTTTGAAAATTCTTTTTTTACTAACGTTATAAATTTATAATTCTACGTTAACAGAGATAAAAATTCGTGTGTAATTTCTTACAAATTTACTTTCATGTTTATAACATTAAATTATGCAAATATATTGTTTAATAAACATTAATAATATTAAGCTTTGGGTAAAAATATTAAAAAATTTCCTAACGCCTTATGTCTATAATCTTCGTAATATCAAATGTAAAATTTATTATTATTTCGAATAAACGCTAAAAGTATCCATTTTATAAAAATGAAGAAAATATTAAAACATTAAATATGCTTACAAATCCAATGTAAACATGTTGCTATTTCTGTATTTGTTAATAATTTAATTGTATTTCTAACTCAATATAGATAAAAGTTGGGTAGTTTTGTACACGGATCCTTAAGTAAATTATTGATACATGCTTAAATGTTACGTAATGCTTCGTGTGTTGAATATAATTTATGTTAATGAGACATGCTTTAAATATCAATCATGTACGATGCAATTAAGCAATTAAGAATCGAAGGATGATTAATGCTTGAAGCGTAGTGTCGAATTTTGTAATTAGATTCAGAGTCGATTTCATTTACAGTTTATTCAACTAATGAAATAGTTTGCCACACTCGAAATTGTTCCCCTGCAAAATAAGATTGAGATCAATAAGGGCCGGCTGGTAATAACGAAGAAGCCCGCAAAGTTGCGAAGGAAAAAGACCCCTAATGAATTCTCGAAGCGTCGGTTTTACTTTCTCTGGCGAAGTTTAACGGAAAGAGCATGCGGCACTCGCAGACAGAGGCCGATAATAGATTAAAGTAGGAGTAAAAGAAAGGGAATAATAAAAAGAAAGGAAGAAAGCAGTCTCGGGAGGCTAATGCGGGCAGTTGTGCACCAGGATAGGCGTCGACCCGGCGAGGATGGTCTCTTGCGGAAGTGAGATGTATCGGATAACGAGCCGTTCCTCCTTTGTCTCGTCCCTCCTCCTCTCGAGCACGACCCTCACTTTCTTGCGCGGCCCTTCGCTGCCTCCAAGGTGGCACCTGCCGGCAGCTCGTGACGCAACCAGGGTCCCGTTAGTCGGCTCACTCGCGAAAAATCCCCTAGGAGCGCCGACGAGTTCGAAAGTGAGCGCCTTTTTCTCTCTCTCTCTCTCTGTCTCGGTTTTTTTTCTCTCTCGCTTTGACGAACGGTACCGTACGAAAAGTGCGTGCGTGCATTTGCGCCTCGGGCTCGTTTTTCCTCGAAGGACTGAATGAGCGCCCGAATTACGCGAGCGTGTTATACGCGTTATATGGCTGACTTTACGCAACCTCTATCCCCCCCGTCCCCCGTCCCCCGCACCAGGACTCGCGGATGTACGCTTGAGAAATTGTTCCTTTATTTTGGGCATTTCTTTTTAAAGTGCAAATTTATCCGTTGGATGGTTTTGGGGCGGGCGACGTTGAAACAGCTTACCTCCGGTGTCGGCTTTTTGCATCGGTCTATGCAATTTGAAAGTGGATTTTGCACGAACCACTTTATGTAAATATTATATACATGAAGCGTTCTGCGCATAATTCATTGCTCTAATATTTCTTTTGTTGCTCGTTATTGATTTTGCACGGATACCTAATACATTCATTTTAAATTGCACAGGATAAATGCATGCTCGATGCCAAAAAAAATTCAATTACATCGAGAGTTTACATGTTCTCGGGAGTTTTTGTTGCGGTAATATTTAAAAAAAAAGTGTACTAAGATTGTCCATTTAGCAATAATGATTGATTTGCTCTGTTTATTTTATGATATTATTTAAAGTACATAATCCTGCAATATACTCATACTCATCAATTAAATATATTATTTACGTTATTTACATTGGCTGTATTTTTAAATAATTAAAGTCTGAATTTCGAAAAAATTTTATTTTGTGTCTTTTAAATATTTATTCTAAGTAGTTTGTAAAATCTTCTTTGTTTAAAAACTCGAATTCTTTACATAATGATGACTTATAAATTGTAAAATTTATTCTTAAAAAAAAAAAAAAAAAAAAAAATCATTACACATATCTCTATTTATCGGATAATTAGTTTGAATGACGTTCGTTCGTTATCTGGAGCAAAAGATTGCTTTGGTAAAGCAGTAAAAAATACGTGTGTTACTTCAGTAATGTACATTTACTTTTAGCTTCAAATTTGTCGAAATTCGAAGCCTATCCCATTAGTTCTATTTTTTTTTCCTTAAACAATGATAATAGTATTGAAAAAAGCTAGCTATCTAACTTTTCTTTCGTCACCTACCAAATATTAAGACGCGTTTTTATGGAAAAATGTAAAATAGGAATTTATTATTAAAAAAAAATTGCAAATAAAATGTTTGAATGAAAAAAGAATCGTAAAACTCGCTAATAATAATAATAATAATAATAATAATAATAATAATAATAATAATAATAATAATAATAATAATAACACCGGTGAAGAGCTACAAGGCGCATAATCAGTCGAAGAGAAAGAGTCGACCATCGCCAAGACGATGCACCAGATTCCCGCACATACCATCTCTCTCATTCTCTCTTTCTCTACTCATCTTCCTCTTTATCCTTTTTGAAGACCAACGACTAGCCGTTTATTGCAACTAATTGCAGACTGAAAACGCGAGGAAAATAGGTGCACCTCGTTTAATTCTATTTCGCGCGATTTGTCGCCTCTGTGCATTAGATTTCCTTGCATTTTCACGGCGGCTTCTATATTATTTTTTCTTCGAAGCCTTCGTTAAGAATATCGCCTCTTCAGCCAGGGAAGAAAGCGCAAAATTGGACCGGACCAGCTACAAAAGAAAACTACGCGAATCCGTCGCGCTTGTTAAGTTAATCATAGTTAATGCTGTGTGCACGAGCTCCTAAGATTTCGTAAAACATTTGCGCAGATTGCTTTTTTCCCGAATACTCCAGTTATTTCCAATAAAAAATAATAAGTTTTTTTTGTAATTAAACATGCTTAATTATTCGTGAAATTTTGAAAATATTTTACTGCTTATACGTAATTTTCATTTAAAAAAAAGAAGAAGATAAACTCGTCAAAAAAGTTATCTAACAGGTGCTTTATTATATAATGTCTCATTGGCACTAGTAGTTTCAATTTAATTGATGTATTGTCTGGTAAGGTGAGTTTAGTAAGGGAATCGATACGGTGCAGCGAAGAGGGAAAAAAAGAATGGCGGAAAACGGAAAATGAATTTCATTATCCCAATTCTCTCCAAGTCATACGCGAATTGTTATTTTGGGCAATCACTCGGTAAAATTTTGCACATCATCGGGCTTGGCGCGCAAATATTTTTTCTCAAAAAAAAAAAAAAAAACCCAATTCCGCGAGATTGAATTTTCGCACGGGTGGTGAGAATATTTTTTCGTCTCTTCCTGCTCCGGTGAACTCTGCGTTCTTCATCTGCCGGCTGATTCCCGAGTTGTAGGTGAACTCCGCATACGTAGAGAAGTGAGTTGGTTCGTTAGACAGGATTAATTAATCGCCAAGTAAGACAGTATGAGTTTTAATTGCGCGTCTTGCTCTTGTTATTTTTTTCTAAATCATTGTGTTGAGTGAAATACATCTGGAATAATGCGTTGGCAAATGATTTTAATTAATACTCGCAGAATGAAAGGTATTGTCAGGGAAATAAGTAAGACTATAAATAAATAAGTAAAAGCGCACGAAAACACGATTCGATAGATGTAAGTTATTCCACCGTTATCGCCTCTCGAAATCTCGGGCTATTTTATTTTTTAATTACAGAAACTGAAAGTTTCTTAAGGTCCCTGATTATTAACACTAACTCAGTCATTAATCGAATGAATTTAGATTTCGCGTGCTTTGACGGGGATATCCAATCAAAATTTTAATTCAACTCGTGGGTACACTATTATTTAAAAAAGTGACACATTCGGTAAGCTCAACGATGCTCACCTCACCATGTTCCGATAAAAATACTTGTGTGCCTGATAATTTTGATAAAGAGTCCAGTCAAGTGCTCACGATTAGGTGTACAATCGTGAAATACGTGGTATAGCTTTTAATTAACCTACGCGAACATACGATCAACAAAACATATCCCTTTCGACTTTCACGTTCACACGACAATAAAACTGGCCACTCGAAAAGTACACAGTGATTTCTCCTGCAACGAATGCGCCATGTTGCACGCTCTGAGAAATCTTCAGCTCTTGTCCTCAGAAGTGTCCGGCAAATCATTTTTTCCACTAGCGTTTATTTCATTGACGAGACTTTCACTTCCGGGAGTTTGCGAACAGGCCTAGACAATCCTCACCTAACCCAGACCCCTAATCGTTTTATGAGCCGACCGAAACTGATTTCCTCGGGAATACTCAAGCTCCATTGAAAATATTGCAAGTGAGAGCATCTATCGGTATTTTTGGGAATTTCCTCGAGGTGCTTGGAGCATTTCCATTGTTTTGTATTTTTTCATAAAAATCTTGTGAATAAAAGCCGACTCGGATCGCGATTGCATCATACAATATCAAACTATCGAATTTTGAAAGACACGCACATTTAATACTGGTAAAAAATTGTTTTTAATATTTATCAAGTATTTAGAGCGTGAATGTTTAAACCTGTAATTAATCAAAAGGTATAAATTTAACAAGAGAAGAATCCAATAAGAGTGACTTTGTAGAGTAATTTGAAATCTCTTGGCTTTTACAATATCCTTGAGATTTTAAAACATTTATTTTTTAATCAAATAAAAGTTTAAGAATAGTTTTCAATGATAATTTAATCAATAAATTTTACGTTAAAACTTCGGACACGGTAAGCTCAAAAATACACTCTAAATAATGTGGGTTTTAAATGTTGAAAAAAGTCGGTGGAAGCAGTTTGGAAAAGTGAAATGGCAAAAAGGGATTTTCAGCAAGATCAATGCTTTCTTTCCGCAGCTCACATCCACTTTCCAGCCAACTTGGGATATCGCACAAATCACGTTGATAAAAGAGCGAAATAAAAAAAATAAAAAATGCAAGGAAGGGGGTAGAGGAAAGGAGAAAAAAGTCGGTGCGCATCCTTGATCGGCCTACTTAATAACGTCATTCTTACGCGGCGGGGCCAGCGGTTCCGAATCCGGGCGCCTAGATCTCGAATGGCGTGCGCACACGCGCGTGCCATACGCGAGAAGATGATCTATCCCCGTCTCGATCCCTCCTCTCCCCCCCCCTTTCCCCCTTTCCCACTCTCGCCCCTCTCAGCCCTCTCCATCTTGCCGCAGACTCGCGAGTGAGCGGCCTTATTCTCGCGGCGCGAACCACACGGAGGGAGGGGGAGGGCGAGAAGACAGATGGAGGGACACGAGAACGTTGACACACTGACTCGCTACCCCACATACCCTTTTACCTCTCGTGGCGAGCGCGAACACGTACGAACGCGCGAGCGGCTCTGTGTGCGTGTGTGTGTGCGTGTGTGTGCGTGCGCGCACACGAAAAAGTTTGAGATGAAATGGCGCGCCAGGGATTTTCGAGTGCTCGATGCTTTCGAGATTTATTTGCTCGGGGGCTCGGGTTTATCGCGACTTTGTTTACACTGGACCACTGACTCCGCCGACTCGAACTCGAGGCGACGAACCCAATCGGCTCGCACTCAATCTTATTGTTCGAATATCCGCGGACGTGGAGTTGCTGAGCCACTGGGACGCTTTTCGATTCGAAATTTCAAATGCAAAATTGCCTTCCACTTAAAAGGACTCGCTTATTTATTATTGTTCCTTCGGTCAATGGAATATTTGGTATAACTGTCTTTTGTCCTATTGCAAACGCAATTATTTAGATGAGAATTAATGACGCCAATGCTAATTTGTAATTTAAAACGAAAATCCCATTGCCATTCGTTAAATCTTTATTTAGTTGATTTTACCGTTTATTTATCTGCTTATTTATATAAAAATATTGGACAAACAACAATAACTTGATTTCCTTCAAATTAAGACCAGAAGAACTATTTCAATAATTTACAATTTATAATGTTTGATTGCGAAAAACTGTAAGTCGACGGGCAATTTGTTTGAGCTAATTGAAAAATATTTCCGCCTTAGTCGGTCACTATCACGGTCAGAGCCCGATAATGGGAGTGAGCGAGTTTACGTATCAGAGCCCTGGGCAAACACAACACTAGCAATAATCCAGCCAATAAATCAAGTGAGATTTGGTCCAGCTCGTGAAATAACCGGAGAGCGGGCACTTGTCCGAGTAAATCTCTCGGCGAAGCACTTGAGAGGATAGGGAGCCGGCGAACCAAGGAGCGGCACTTCCTCCTGAGGATGATCGCGATAGAAAAATCGAAGATATACCACAAACCTCTTTGCACGTCTTTCTTCTCCTTCTTCTTCTTCTTCTACCTCTTCTTCTGAGTCTTGTTCGGCTTCGTTAGGACACGCGGCACTTCACACTCGGTTTCTCTCTTGCTCGCTCGGTAACACTTTCCTCGGGCAACAGACGCACCTGCGATGCCGCGGCGCGCTCGTTTGAATTAAAATTAGTCTCGAGGTCGATTCGGACACGACTTATCGTCTCGAGGAGCGTTTCGTTGTGGAGTCGTCGGTCCCCTGGCCCAGTCCTATATACGCTCCCCACTTTTCGTCACCTCCAGCTCCCCCCGTCCCCGACTTCGCCGCCGCGCTTTCACCCAAATATCGCTGTGCGTATCTTGCTGACGTCCGTCCGAGGCCTTGGGTCGCGGTTATGAATGAAACCACCTGGAGAGGGTAAGCTAGTCTGCCTAGCCGACCAGGTGGGAGTGCGCGAAGCTTCTCCGGGAGTTTTCCTGGAGGAGAGCGCGTGCCTTATCGGGGCACCACTGTTACTACTGGGGAAATTCCCGATTTTCGTTTCCCGCATTTTTGCGAAATCGAGCCAATTCAACTGATCTACAAGACGAAAATACGCTAAAAGACGTTTTATTGGACCATCGTAAACTATTTTTACCTCGGGCATTCTAAATGATTTATTAGATATTATTTGATTTGATTTTTACGCCTGCAAATCAAGGTAAAACTAGAAAATTGTAGAGTAAATTCAACTTTTTATCTTATTTATTCATAATTATTTTAATCAGATTTCTCTTCGTTATTATGTATGATTTATCATCGTTAAATTTGAAAAATAATTACAGTCAACGTAAATATTTGTATAGAAATCAACTAGTCTTTTGCTTTGTGATCAAATAGTTGGCTTCGTTTTAAATTACAATACTTACATCATGTATGAAATTAAATTTATGCAATAAATCATAAAAAAAAAAAAAAAAAAAAAAAAAAAAAAAAAAAATTATTCTTAGATGCATATTCATCCTTGCTGATGCTAAATGTCATTCGAATTTTTTATTGCCAATGTTAAATTATTTTATAAAGTTTGCGATGAGCTTTTCATTAATAATTCAATTAAAGAAAAGAAGAATGAAATACAGTTTCCGAACCAAAGAGAAAGCCTATATAATAACCTATGCGATCTATTTATCGGCTTTACCGTACCGGATCCATTCTACTTAATACGTGTCTCACTCACGGCTACATTATTTAATCAAGTAAAAATACTTTTCTTTATGGATAATTTTCCACATTCTGTGCAAGATAATTCATTTACAAGATCAACATGAAAGTTACGATTGAATATTATTTTCTTTTGAAACCTTAATGTAGCAATATTAACGTGGAAATATTTTAATGGAAATCAAATTGTTGCAAATTACGCGAGAACAAAGACATGTTACTCGAAATTTTCTCTTCAACTATCTTACAAGTTAAAGATTAACAATAGAATTATTATTTGTTAATGTTGTAACTCTCAAGTAATACTTAATACGATCAGTTTAATCAAATTATTTCCTCTTAATAAATAAAAAAATTCAATCAATTTAGTTTTTGTATTTTGTTTAAATATTCTAGTTAAAAAATTATTCAAATTTGTTTTATAATGAAAGGAAAAGCGAAGAATACGTTGCGAATTTTTTTCTATTATCTTTATTAAAAATGTCATACATAAAATGTTTTTGCATAAAATCTAAAAGAAGCAATTAAATAAATACTTGATACATTTTGCAAACCAGAGAAAGTTCATATTTGA
Source organism: Eupristina koningsbergeri (assembly GCA_018907245.1). Classification (NCBI taxonomy): domain Eukaryota; kingdom Metazoa; phylum Arthropoda; class Insecta; order Hymenoptera; family Agaonidae; genus Eupristina; species Eupristina koningsbergeri. Next base: position 3,943,356 of record JACCHV010000035.1, read on the forward strand.
TCTCTTAATCACAGGACGGAAAGTAAACTTTTCCGTATCCTTTCTCTACCCTTTCCGAGGATCGACATTGAAACATATACTCTCATTCAAAATACATTCGTAATCTCATCATGATGAACAGTTTAAAGAGATGCATACAATTCTCCAAGTGAAGAGTTTATCTTATCATCCTTCTACGTAACTGCACTGAAATAAAACTAAATAATCGAGTTACTACTCGAATCACATTCCAATTTACTCAAGATTACAAAAGTTCACGTGTAAATTTATTCTGCTTTTACGTAATGTGTTTTATCTTCTAATAGCTTTAAGAAAGATGTCACGTTTATCGTACGAGAAGTTATAATGCATTTTGAAAAAATATTTTTTGCCTACAGAAGCTGTATATTAAATACAATTTGCTGTATCACAAATAAAAGTCTTTCAAGATAGTGTCAAGACCTTTATTCCAGGTTCAATCTCATTCCTCAAATTTGGAATTCCTGCAAAACAATCGTTCGCGACGATCCGTCATTCCCGGGACAGCCATCCGCGTCCTCGTCCTCGGGAAGAGCGGCGAGAAAAGGCTTCGCGACTCGGTGCACCTGTTACGCGAGTCGAGGCACGAAAGTCGGCCACCATAGCCACCACCACCACCACCACCACCACCACCATCACCACCACCTCCTCCTCATCTGCTTTCTTTTTTTCCTCTCTTAATCATCGGCCGCGCTTAGGAGGCAAACGGAGCGAGGTTGAATCATAGTGCGCTAGCTTCGGCGTGCGTGGGTGGAATGGCAAGTAGACATTGGGAGCGTAGCGGGCAACCCGAAGCCGGTGAAAGTGCTCCGAGTCCGGGAACAGGATCTCCGACGTCTCGAGCAGATTAGAGCCGCGGGTTTTCCCGCAACCATCTCCTCCTGGAGGTGGTCCGCCCCACCCCGTCGCCGCTGATCCTTTACAACCCGCATGGGAATTTCCGTCCTCGTCTCTGAAAAGATTTCCTAAATTATATACTCGAGTTGCTACGACGTCCAGCTCTTGCGAGGGGCAGTTTTACGCAAGCGGTTGAAAAATTAATAAAAGGACCCTTGAATCAACCGTACCCTTATTCCTTTTATTATTAAATATCCAAAACTTATTTGTATGATTATTTTTACCAAATTTGTATTCACAATATTTCCTGTGAAACCATTTATGTTTAATAGTGTAAAGGAAATTGTTCCATCAAAATTATATGTTTTTTGTGCCTTAAGAAAACATAGTTTCCAATGTTTTGAAAAAATAGGTGTAGGTGGAGAATTAGGAATAATTGCTCTGCAGTTATTAGTAAAGGAATTCTGAAATATAAAATAAGTATCCACTTCAAGTTCAATTTTTTACTGGTCCATTATAGCACTTTTATGTAGATTTAAACATTTCCAAGATGTACATTAATGTTATAAACGAGAAATAAAAGCTTTGCTGTGCCAAATATAAATGCATATATACCAAATTCAAAACATCGAAATACAAAGAATAAGTCATTTTATTAAAACACAAAAAAAGAAAAAGATAAAGAAAAAAGAACCAATACAGATATCTATAAACGATTATCATTTTGTTGTTTATGGAATACATAAATCCAGAAAATAGGTAACAGTAGAAAATTTATAAGTATTAAATCAATGCTAGATAATTTTAATTATAATTAATATCAGAAATTGCTGTATAATAGATCGTAAACTTTCTATTAAAATTATTATAAATAACAATTAAGTATTTACAGTGTAATATAAATAAATAAAAAATTGATTTATTCACCACTTATTTAAAAATATTAACAGTCTTTATGATATAATTAGACATTTAAATTTTTTATACTTTACAGTGAATACCCTGGAACAACGTTTTAACAAAGTAATATAAAATTACAGGTCATGTAATATTCAGTATAAATATTAAAGCTTTGGTAACTTAGAAATGGTATCTAAAAATTAGTAGTATCTAAAAATTATGATTTACTAGAATTACAATGAAAAAATAGTACCTTAAATATATTTTGTTCGTATTTACATCAATGTTTGTTCATAGGTAAAAAAACATAATTTATATTTAAATTTATTAAATTCATTATATTTTTTATTAATTTTAAATAAATGCAATACTTAAATATTATAATTAATAAAAATTCAAATAAAATTTCTATTGCACATTACATAGACAATATAAACAAATAATGTTAGAGAAACAAAATATAAAGGATATATTTAAATGTAAAATTAAAATTAAAATAATAAATAAAAAAATATTTGAAAATAATATCAAATCATTCTCGAAAGTAATATGACTATTTAGTATAAATATTTATTACAAGAGAAAGTTAACTTCATGCAATTAATAACAATTATCACTGACATAAGAAAATATTATGAAATAGTGATGCAAATATATTTCACAAGAATTATCATATTATAATATGAAAAACTTTTGTGTGCAATATTTAAAAAATTTATTTGAAAAATTTTATTTATATTTTGTTTAAAATAGTTAATTAGATAAAATGTAATAAATCAATATTTAATATTTTTAGTGAATAGATAATTTTACTGAAAATACCACAAAAAAAAAAAAAAGGGAAAACAATACTGGGTTTTTCTGAGTTTTTACTCTGTCAAAGTATTAATCTACTTTTATAAAAATGCTGATTAACATAAAAAGTTATTTTTATTCATCTTCCTTTTTTTTTAACTATCTTGTGTCATAGTATTCATTGCATACAATGAAACCTTTCGAATTTCTAATTTAATTAGATTAATTAGAGAGTCATTTATGTATACGCATTCTAACTTTCTCAATAAAAAAATAAATTAAAGAAACAATTAATTATTAAATAAGAAGAAAATGTACAATAACATTCCAATGTACTTTAATTAAAAATAAAATTATTGAGCTAAAATATGAATTAATTTTAGTCAAATAATTTAAAAAATAAACAGTTGAATAATTCCTTATTTATTCGCAATGGTATTGAATTAATTATTAAGAAATTCGAAATTAGTTAGTCAATTTTTATTTTAATTAGTTCGTTGATTAAGAAAAACTGTAGGATAGTGTAACTATATGCCAAGGAAGAGCTAAATAAAATCTTTCTGTAATAAATCGTGCGTTATTATATGGATAGTATTAATAATGTAAAATTTTTTACTGCGGATCTGTCATCAAATTTCAGCTCCATCGAATATCCAGATATCATATCACAAGATTAATCATTAGAAAATCTTGTCGCTGCAAAATTCATAAAATTATCCTTGGAGTTTTAGCATTGAGTACTTGAATTCCCCTAGAAAAACGACGTAAAGCAAAAAATCACATGCTCATAAATTTTTAATTATTCAATTGATCTAATTCCAGCATGACTTTCTCTCATTTATAATTGTTTTGATTGATAGCTCCCGAAGCATAATCTTCCCTTTTCTCCCTAATATTTGATATGTATGTACGAAAAAGTGAGCGTGATCCAGATCAAGTGCATTAAAATTGCGAATAAAATGAGCAGCAGTCAGTCGCCTCTATTAAACTTTATAAATTCACTTGAAATTATAATGATTAGAAAACAGGTGCAGCAGCTTGGTGTTAGGTGTCGAAACCACCTGTCATCCAATATCCCCAGGAAAAATAAGAGGATTTGTATCGATGTCGGAGTAGGTCACATTTGCAGTTTGTACCTTTCTTTTAAAATCATGACACAGTACAAGCGAAGAGTTTACGAATTTATTAAATTATCGATTTCCAAAATCGCTTTTTGTGATTTTCGTGGAGCTTGAGCTTTTGTTTGAGTAAGCTTCTGTTTCTACGTTGCAGACTACGCTGAAAGTTTTGATTATTAGCTAGAACATTGGACGTATTAAATACAAAAGCTTGTGAGATCACAGAATCTTTTCTTTTTTCTTGACATTTATATCTTTATTTATATTTTTTCAGTATTTTTAAACAACATTTAATCATAAAAACAAACTTATTATGTTTTTCAGTTACATCAAATGTACCTTTGATGCTGTTACAATTAAATTCCAGTCCATTCTGGCATATCAAACTATTCAATGGAAAATTACTTATTCGTTCAAAATATTAAATATATATATAGGTAAAAAAAAGAGAAAAAAATGTAGTTTTTATAAGCGTTCCTCATCTTGTTGTAGTTCTTGTAAGGTATCTCAACCGCGTATAATGATTCAAAAAAATAATGAATCTATTATTTAATATCTATTATTTCTTTATCATTCTTCACGCGAATATTACAGTTTTTCTTTTCATTTACTTCATAAAAAAAAATTGATAACAAGATTATACAATCTTAATTATTCACTAACGTATTATGAAATATTGATTTACTTATAAGCTATAGTCTATAAATTATTAACTATATACTCAATTTTATAAATTTTTATTTTATCATTTTTAAAGTATCATTGCTATAAATACAGAATCTTTAGTATTATCACAAAATATTTCTTTTGTTATCTAAATACAAATCATAAAAAATTTTTTTTAACTAAAATAATGAGTATAATATAACAAGAAAATTAAAGTCATATGCAAAATTTCTTTAAAAATTGTTTTTTTTTTCTATTACAATTAATTTACTTTAACTCTACTAATAAAAATTTTTATAAAATATGTATTGTATAGATATATTTATTTAAGAATAATCTTGTGAAAAATATTATTTTGCTTCTAATTCTAAAATTTCAAAGCATTTTTTTGAAAACGCGTAACTATATTATACTTTCAAACATGAATTTTTTAATTCTGAAAATAGTATACTTAAAATAACTATTGGTAGTGAACATAAAATCATATTTTAATTACATTATGAACATTAAAATTTCATTTTTATTCAAATTTTATAATTACAATAATATTAAATACAGCTAGAAGATTTTATGGACAAAGAGAGCTCTACTTGCATACGGAATTGCAACTTGAATTTAATTTTATAAAAGCTATTTTTTACATGACTAGCTTTAATTTTAAAAGTGTAATATTCTCATATTCTCATGGCTTTTGTGAACATGAAAAATATTTATACCACTTTTTGGATGATGTGTGGTCAAACATTTAGTGTTTATTGTGCAAGGGAGAAATGAATTAATTGTGTTTAATTTATTGAAAACTATAGAGAAGCTATAAAAAGATTATTATACTTGATAATCTTTATAGCTAATAGTATGCAATGTATTTATTTCTCACATTGCGGTGACGCGTAAATTTTTATAATTTTAATAGAAGTTGCAATCCTACTGTTTAAAAAAATTTTTTGTCCCAATGAAGTGAATCAAATTGGAACATAAAATTTTATGATATATATAAAACGCAAAAAAAATATATTTTTAGAAATTATTTAAAATGTGTGTGTGTGTGGCTTCTTCAAAAAATGCAGGAAATATAAATTATAAAATAGTGTAAAAAATGTTGAATAAAATATATATATATATATTTGAACTTATTTGTAGAAGGGAAAGTAAAAGTCTGAATAATGTTAAAACTATTCAGAACACGAGTAAAACTTTTATTTGGACATATTATTATGCGTCAATTTTCTTATAATTTACGAAATCAATGTTTTTTTAAATAAATTTATTTTTATTTGAAATTAATGAATGCATGGGATATTTATTTTTATTTTTAGACACATTTTTTCCGGGTCAAAATACATTATATTACAGATATTTTTTTAACAGGATAATATTATTATTTTCAATAATTATTTAATATTTAATATATAGTAATGATTCACATAATCGTGACTAAATAGTATTTGATTAATAATAAATGATATTTATATAAAATAAATAAAAAGCAAATTTTAATATCTGCATAAACAATCATTGTATGTAGATCAATATTTAAAATTTGATGCAATAAATATATTGTGATAAATTTTTTTGAAAACTATGAGTAAATATAATATCATAAAATTTACCTTAGTAAACGAATGAATTTCTTATCTCAGTTTACATACAAAAAACTAATAATTACATTTTACAGTAGTTATATATTAACCAATAATTGCCACTATTTGAAGTAGATAGCGTAACGTCTTATTGAAATAATAATTGAATCCTATAACAATGAGGTAGTAAATAAGTACTGGTGATTCTGGAAATTGTGGTAATACGTGAAAAGCGAGTGTTTGACATCAGATAAATGAATTTTCCTTGCATTTGGGAATAAAAGCTGGAATGAGGTGGCTGGTTTATACAATTTCAATAAATATCAGGCTACCAAGATAGCCAGCATCCATCATCATTTTTCAAGAGGCATTAAACAAAGGAACACGTAGGATATTTCTCTGTGGTTCGTTAAATATCATCACGAGTATTTTCTAAATCGGCCTACGTTTATGTCTGAACCTGCACGCGCGTGCTTAATTTCCGTCTCTGTGACTAATCAAACTCGACCTTAGCTCCAAGAAAATCGACCGTTCAAATCTGCAAAGATCCTGAGGTGCTTTAAAAGAATTCGCGCCGCCCCGTCGCTTTCTCTTTTAGAAAACAAAATGACTCCGACGCCACTCCAGCAGATGATGCCCGAGTCTCCCCCACCCGCGGTCCGCTGACGCACTCCCGGCCACCACTGTTGCACAATTTTCTTCCCCCACCCGGGCCCATTGACGTCAACGCGGGCCCCCGCACACCCGGACCCTTCCTCGCAGTCGCTTTCACACGGATCTCGGCTTCTCCTTGGGGCCGGATACGGAAGGCCGCCGAGGCGATGCTGAAGTTGATGTCGATGTTGTCGGAGCGGATGCCGTCGATATCTCAGGTTGCACTAACGGTGCGCGATTTTCATTTCGCCGATTTTCCCGAGAAGAAAAAGGAGGTTGGCCCTGCGGAAATTAACAGGACGTGCCAAGAAATACATCCGCGCCGGAGTCTCTATGGTTCGTTACACAGGAAGGTCAAATGTACTCCGGATTGAAGTGTCTGATATGTTGACAAGAGTGTGAAAGCTGATGCATCAAACCTCAGGTTCTCCGGAGGAAAATACTAACCTATGGATTCCTGAGTAGTCGATGCTAGGAAATTAATGTTACTCGACCGAGGATTCGAGAATCTACATTTTTGCTCCCTGCTTGCAAATTAATTTTATGGCAGATGCTGTAAAGTTTTACCGAAATACTATACTTAACACTAGCGAACATAATATTTCATAATGTAATGCACGATTTCAGAAATCAAGGTATCCGCTTACCTGGGAGGTATTTAATTTTTGAGAATAACCATTATAACAATTGATTGCATTCTCCGAACCAAGGGCTACTTTTCACTGTTGTTGTCCTTCAAATTTTTACACATGTAATTTTCGATAGTTGTATCGTGTAATTACATATCATTATAACGGTTAAGTGGATTCACAACTTGATCTCCAACAGTGAAATTCGCATTTTCGTACAGTATTACTTCAAAAAATATTTATTTTTATCATTTTCTCCCTAATTTTCTCTATGCTTTTAGATTATTATTATTTACCTTTGTTTTTTTTTTGTCTAATTTCAAATTAAGCCTTAATTAAGTAATGTTTTTCTTCTGTGTTCTAGACTTTCTTACAACAATAATTTTTTAAATAAAATTTGTTTAAATACAAAATATACAGATATAACATGTCATGTATATAAATGAAATTGTACATTTACGTATGGGTAATGTGAGAAATGGATTGATAGTCGCATTTCATCGTTTAGATAAAGTTTAAAAATTAAAGAAGTAAATTATTTTCATGTAAAAATAAAATTTTGTCATATCTTTTGGGGTCAAGTAAATAAATTACAATTTAATTACCATTTCGATGAGTTTATTTTCCTTCTTCCTAAAAGATTGAAAATTTATTGCGATGTATATTAAGTCTGTTATTTAGATATCATGTATCATATGATTTATTATCATAAAAATCCAGTGACTTTAAATATAATTTATTCGAAAAATATGTATATAATTGGATGATAAATGAGAGTATATATATTATTGTTTTAATCAAATTGAAATTTTTGCATTTAGTATATTTATTATCTATGCAAAGCTCATTATCACAAATAAATAATGAATCATAAAACTATTATTTTTATAGTGTATTTATCAGTTTGAATTATAACTTTTAAAGTAATTTTTAATATCTAAAAAATAATTAAAATATATGTGAATATTTATTTTTTTTAAATTCCACAATACCTTTATTCAATAAATTTTTTATTTAACATAGTTTAATGAAACGTTTCAATTTAGCTTTTTTTGTACATATAATGTTGTATATTATTAAAATCTGTATGTAATTTACTGTTAAATTACAATACTAAATTTCTAATCAAGCCCTTCGAACCTTTAAATTTCTATAATTCATAAAAATCATTTTACAGCTCTTAAAGATACTATAATTCTATTAAGTTTATTCTGAACCCTTTAATGCTAACTAAAATTTCTATTAGCACTTAATTTTGTTTAAGTCTAATTTTATATGTTCTCGCCTTCAATTGATTTATCAAGCGGTCATTCAATTTCAAACTTTTCCAAGACTTATAATTTTATTCCTTTTTTTCATTAGATATCATTAAATATTGTATATCTGTTTATTTTAATCTATTTAACTTGATTACTTTTATAATATTAAGTAAACAATAGAGTCATTTTATTTAATACTTACATAATTTTTAATGTCTCTATTTTCTTATATTTTTTGCTTTATTTTAATATTAATTTAAGTATTTCATTTTTTATTCTAATGCTTTGTTATTTCTCTTTAACAAATAATAATTTATACATCTCTAAAACTTTTATTAATGATATTATTATATTACTTTCTTTGTTATTTCTAAAATAAACGACCGTTTTAACAGATTTATAAAAATATAAAATTATAAAATAAATTAAATTATGTACATATTTTTATGATTATTTAACTTAAAATCCATATTAATTAACGTTTTATCATTACAATAGAATATTTAATTTATTGATTAATATAATATATTACATTATTAATTGTAAGTTTCCTTATTTACACAATAATAAAAAAATCGTTTGAAAGTCTTTGTGAATTTAATCCCAATGTATTATACTATCATCTTGTAAGTTGAAAATAGCGATATTAATTTGTAAAACCTACTATTACTATCGGTAGAAAGTCGTCTCATAAATAAAAATGTTCCAATTACTTGTCAGATTTGAAAAGACATTTTCCTATAGCTCATAAAAAAAAAAAGTACATGAAGATATTTCAAAATTTACGGTTGCATAGCACCCGAACGGCAGTAAAAGTGATTTCACCGACATAAAATTATCACAGGATGTATAACGCGAGTCATGCAGCACAGCCCCACTGACGTATTATCATCATCGTCATCGCCAGCACCATCATCATCATCATCATCATCATCATCATCATCATCATCATCATCATCATCATCAACAACAACAACAACAACATCATCATCATCGCGACCTGCTTATACCACATATTTTCTCCATGTAATAACTATGCCCGGGAATTCCTTCACAGCTTAGCAAATTCCAATCTCTTTATATCTCAAGATCAAATGGCTGTAGTGAAAGTCTATGAATCGTCGAATTTGATGATTCATTTGATCAGCTGCCTTTTTTGTTAAGTTTCTGCAAGTATATATTGGATATGGAAGAGAGAGCAAAAAATGGGTTTTGGCTTGAACAGCACATTCTAGAGCAAGGACTACTGTATCTTCTCTTCCTCTGATGCTACCCTATCCTATCCTATCCTATCCTGAGAACGGGAATTAAAATAATAATAATAATAATAATAATAATAATAATAATAATAATTAAAATTTATAATTTACTATAATTTATTAAACAACTATAGTTTAAAAATTTTATATTCACATGTACATTACATTTCATGATTTTTATAATAATAGTCCTAAAATTAAAATTATTTATCATATGCGAAAATAATAATAAGAGCTCCTAAAAAGAATGTATATAAAAAATTGTGAAAATATAAATTGAGATCTGTATAAATCTATGAGATTGAAAAAGCATAAATTTTACAAAAGCTTTCGAACATCATTATCTAAGGATTAAGCATTCAAAGATTTAATACTCAATAGCTGTTATTAAAAAAAAAAAAAAAAAACTTAAATTGGTACTCATTATTAAACTTGGAGATATTATGTTTTATACTTTCTTTAAAAAAAATAAAATACCATTTTATAGTACCAATTTCGGTAGATAGAATTGTTAATTAGTGCTTAATTTTTTTACATTTGTAAATTATTGTAAAAAAAACAATAAAGGTACAAAAAAGCTTAAATGCATTATTATAAATACTACTTTTGTCATGAAGACATGTCGATAAAATTGTAAGAAAAAAAAATTATTAGCTAATAAATGAAAATTTTATTGAGTTTTAAAAGATTTCAATATTTTCTTTTCAATACATGACAACTTTTATTCCTTTCTAAGATCTGAATGGAATGTACTACTTGTATATTAATTTCAGAGCAATCAAATCTAATTTTAAAATAAAATATAGTTTATATAGTATACAATTATAATGCAGCACAAATTAAATATTTTTTCAAATTAATTTTTGTATATTTGTAAATATATTAAATTAATCTTTTAAATAATCAGAACTATTCGCATTGTAGGATTAGACACTTAAAAACATGCTTAAAAATATTATTATTATTTAAAAGTATTGATTATTTTATGTACGATAAAAATAAAGTTTATTATTCAAGAATAATAATAAACATAATTTATTATTATTCTCATCTATTAATTATATATTTTAAATAAATATTTTTGTACCCAATTTTTATATTGTAAATTCATTTAGCTAATGAATCAGATAAAACATTCTGTTTACTCTCAAGTCTAGATGATTTGCCGATAAAATTAATTTAATATCACAATATGGATTAAGATTGTATGAAAAGCGATTCCGAGGTAAATCGAAAAAATGAAATATTTTCAATATACCGAATTAATTTACTCGCGAAAGCTTAGTCTCTTTTCCTAAGTACATAACTGGATTGTCGTCACAACGTCATCCATTAAGAATACTTCGGCCGATAACGACAATTTAATTCTATCATAGATATCACTCTGAGCCCAGAATACCTTGACGACCATAAATCAAGGTAAAACGGGGCGCATCACCCCGACCAAAAAGAAATCCGAGCGCGAGTCTAATAACCGCGAAGAGGCATCAGATCCCGGTCGAGTTGTCTGTGTGCGACACACTTCCCGGGGTGAGGTCAGGCGGTAGGGGACAGGGGGCAGGGGACAGGGGACCTCAAGACCCGCGCCTCGGCCATACCGCACCCACGAAATTACCATTAAAAATTGTAATTGCGAGCGCGTGCACCGACTCTAATGGCGCCGCGACAATTAATCCCGGGCCTTTTACGAGGCGTCGCACTGCTCGCCATAATATTGGGTCACCAAATCTTCTCTCACCTATCTCGATTTTACTTTCTTTGTTTCAAAATTAAGACTCGTTGCGATAGTTTGATTGCGAGTCGCTTATTGGTATTGGCGATATTTATTGCACGCACGCGACTCGAATGCAGCATTGGGTGTGTTTGCGAGGATGAGTTAAGAGTGTCGAGCGATTACGAGAATGCGCACATGCATATGAAAAAAGCTTTCTATTTTCTTTTCTCTCTCTCTTTTTTCTTCTTCTTTCCTTTTCTTTCTGATATGTGGTGGAAGCTTCCGAATTAGATACTCTAGTTCGTTAACCCTTCGATTCGGATTTGTGCCTGCATTCATTTATAAACATTTAATGCCTTCGCATGCGGGAATATCGACTCTGATTATACCGGCATTTGAATTGCACTCGCGTCAAATTTATTGCTACATCATTCTGATTTTTAAATTATTCTTTAAAATAACGAGTAAAGAATATAAATTGAGAGTATGTGCGATTCGATTATTATACTTTTATGTTGCGGGTAAGGCTCAGCTAAGATTTCACGTGGAGTTTAACTACCGAGAAATAAATATTGGATAAAAAATTAATGATGCTAATTTGGGAAAAATATGTTTACGGATATCGTTATAAATTTTATATTATTGTTATTGTTGATTACCTTTATGGTGATAGGGGCTTTTAAAGCAAATATACATTTAAAACATTTCTTAAAAAAAAAAAAGAGAAAAAAAAGGAATTACCTCAATGATATTTATGTTTTAATAAGTCAGATTGACTAATTTACTTGTGGAAAATCAACCGATGGGTGAGTCCTTTTAAGGAGTCAATGGCATTTCCATACGATTAGATGCAATGCTTATTTACTCTTTGAACAGTTTTTAGCCTTTTAAAGTAGCTTTCAAATAGGAAAGTTTTGAGCTTTCTCCCGAGACTATTAAATGCATTTTAAAGCCTCCATTTAACACTGTGCAATATAGATCGTATTTTTCTCATTTCATAAAGTAAAAAAAAAAAATAGCGATTGCCATAAAAAAGACTCCATCGTAGCAAGTTTCAAAGCAATTTTACACGCTCATTAAAAAATCGAAAAAAACAACAAATCGCCGAAATTGCTCTATGGATCGGCTCTAGATGGAATATAGCCGTAGGTTGGCAGCAGTGCCACATCGAGACCAGAATTCCAGTTGTAAATAAAAATTGCTAAAAGCAATTTCGAATAATCAATCCCTGTTGCTCCCTATAAGGCGAAACGAGCTCGAGTCTTATCTCCTCGGAGGTGCTCCTATACTCGTTCTCGCGGCTTCCACGAGATTCAATTTCACCTTCTCGCGAGCAACAAAGCGCAGGAAACGAAGATTTTCGCGATCGCCTCTTTTCACTCCAATTCTTTTTCTAATTGTCTTATCAATCGCGTCGGCTTTCTCCGGTGCTCTCGGATCTCTTGACGAATTGTCAGGGCAGGCTCCCGCTGAGCTCGCCTAGGACCCGGGCGATTAATCACCGGGGATGATGATTGCCGCGGGTCCGCGATTATCCCCGGAGCGGAGCCGGTGCGAATATCGCGTTTTCGCACTGTGTCCGGTCGGCTGCTATCAGTAGTAAAAGTTAATTTATTGCCGGATCCGTTAATAGGAACAAAAAGCGCCGAGCGATGAGATGCGATACCGGCGACGTGAGTTTGTATTCAACAGGTTGCTGTTACTCTGCAGCTTTATGTGACAGGACACTTAATCGATGTATATAGCCTTGGCTTATACTTCTTGTAGTCTAGTAATAAGGCTGATGTAAGTAATGAAGACAGACGAAAGCCATTAATTTCGACGATAGAGATTTTCAGAGTGCGCTCGATTATTTATACCTCTGCAGGATGTTGGTCATTTTTTTGTAATTTATACAGGAGCAAATATTTATTTGGCTTTTGGTTTATGGGTCTCGAGCTTTTATTCCGTAATTTCGAATAAATATGATTTCGTGAGATCGGATGCAACGACACATTCGGGTTAGGTAACCTCTTTTCTAACAATTTTAAAATATTTTTATTGTCGAGCCTTTTCCAATAAGAGATTAAAATAAGGAAATTTTGAGATAATTTGCTTAACCTTCAAAGAACGGGAGTAAGAATTATGGCTTACAACAGAACACTACGAGTTTAAGCTATTATTGTAATTTACTCCTTTAAACGTAAATGGTGTTAAGGCAAGATTGGTTAAAGTTCACTAAATAATATCAATAATTACAAATAAATATACAAGCATATATCTGCCTGCAATTACGATTTGAGAAAAATAAAATAAATGCGAGTGGCTGCCTATATCATTTTGTTTACTTCATGATTTTCAGAACTTTCCCCCAATTTTTACGGTTTTATAGGTGAAAATAATATCTATAATTTATTATATGCAAAGCCCTATCAATGAAAGTTGTGTTAGTATGCTGACAAATCGAACTACCATATTTTTTTATGCTTACTTTTTGATGACTCAGATCAAATGCTTTTGTATTTCTCGACACTTTAAATACAAGTTACCTAAGTTCTCTCGGTAATAAATGAATGAAACATGTTTTTGGCTGAAAAATTTTATTGAAATTAGCATTTGTTTTGAGAAGTTTTTCGCTTTCTCCTGTACCAACAAACTTGAATTTTTAAATTATATTTAAAATGCTCTGAATATTTAAAAAAATGTTATTAAATTATAAAAAAAAAAAAAAAAAAAAAAAAAAAAAAAAAAAAAAAAAAAAATAATGCACAAAATTCTTCTACGCGACGTTGATTTAATTTTTATGTAATTAGACATTTTATTAATTAAAATTAAAACACTTTAATAAAACGCTTAAACCACGTGCTAATATAATTGAAAATGAAATTTAACAGTCTGAAAACATGGGAATAGATTAAAGTTAGTGCAGCTATTTAAACTACTTTAATTAAACCAAGTAATATACCTTTGTGATAACAAAAAAAAAAAAAAAAAATAATAATTTCGTGGTTACTTTTTCTCATTAGTTAAAATTTTGGTCATTACGTATGATTTAATAATGCTTTCTCTTAAAAATATTTACATTGATATCAAGTGTCTTTAAAAATCTCATATAAAATCGGCTAATAAATAATTGACTCCATATATGCGAATAGTTTACAAGTTTGACGAGGCATTTTCAATAATTTTGTGTTAATTCAATCATAAATTAATGCTGCTATTTCACGTAAAACATCAATGACAATAATGTTTCCTTTATAATCAACTGATATGTGTCAAGTTGGATCTTTGTCTTCTCCATTTCCAAACGTCCTCTTTTTTAGGAGTTACATCGCCATCCTGTTCTTCCGTACCTCCGGAACAGGTCCCTATGCCAAACATTAATGCGTTCGAGACGAGTTCCAAGAAACCGGGCTCACTTCCACGAAATAACCATAAAGCCAATGACGCATTTCGGGACCGCGTTACATATACGAGGACACACGCGTTGTCCTTCCTCCTGGAACAAAGCTCGGGCGTGCGTCAATGGGGCAAGGGAGGGGAGGAAGTGGGGGGACCCGGTGATTCATCGCTCCGACATCCGCGTGAAAGCGAAAGGCTTTCCTTGGCACCGAGAAAAATAAACCGAGAGGAGCGATCGAGAAACGGGAATGACCTCTTTCGCAATAACGTGCGTGTGCAGAAACAGAAACGCAATGAGAGAGAGAGAGAGAGAGAGAGGAGGAGGAGAGAGAGGAGGGGCAGAAGGAGATCGGCGTCCTGATACATGGATGTCGCATCATTGTTACATAAAGAGTGCACGAGAGCGAGTGAAAGGAGAGGAAGGATGAGATAAAGAAATCTGAGAATAAAGAATAAATTGGCCAACGCGATCTTATGAAACTCACTCAGACATATATTATATTCAATTCCTTAAGGATGCCCATGAGATCCTGCCTGCATTGGTAAATACTGTAAATTGGTGGATAGCTCATTACATGAAATTATGTTGCTCGAGTACATATGATGTGTAATTGAATATACAAACTACTATATTCTACCGAGTCATGCTTAATCGATAAAAAAATATTTGCAGTAATAATGAACCGCCTTTTAAACATTGTTCACCTTTTTAGCGAGGCCTCTCAAAGCGTCGATTTAACATCTTCTGGAACAGTTACAAACGCGTATTTTTTTTTTTTTATCTTTTTCTTCGTAAAGTAAACAAAATTACAATATTAAAAATAAAAGACATTCATGTATCAGTTTCAAATTTTATTAAATTTTTTTTACAACGAGCGTAAGTGAATCATTAGTAAGGCTCGATTTACCAGATCTCGCACACATATTATTTTAGCTGTAATAAAGATCTCAAAAACATAAGCATCTTTCTCAAATACATTTAAACATAAAACTAAAATCAAAATGCAGAATTTTATATTTTATGTTTATATGTCATTTTTTTTTTTTTTTTTTTTTTTGAAAAACTGTCAGTAATTTTAAAGTACAAGTCATTTCCAATACTTTTATATAGTTGTTACTAGACTTTGGAATCTACGGTAATCTTGTGTATAAGTGTATAAACCACCAGGGATGCAATATATGTATATGTACAAATATCCACACAAATACTTCTGAACACATGTTTCTGTCCAGATCTTCATGCCGTTAAAATATACATTACTTCAAGACTTATCGACAACTCCAAGTCAAGTTTGTTTCAGGAAACTGGAAATAGCTAATTCTCTTCAGTTCACTTAAATAATAATTCACTTAAACCTTATTTATATTTACCACTATAAGCTTCCTTTTTATTCACATACTAAACAAGTAGTAAAATAAAATTATGATAGTTGTCGTTTATTTTTTCAATTTAATTTGTGAAGTATACATTAAATCTTATTAAGTACAGTTTCTGGTTGCACTATGTACTTGTAATGTATAAGCGATATTCGCAGAGTCAAAAAATAAAATAAATATTTTTTGAAACATATTAGTTGATGCAATTAAAAAAAAAATTATATAATTATAAAATTTATTGTAATTAGGCAGCGAATAATTTTTATTGATAATTTTTTAAATAAAGCAAGATGAACGGAATGTTAAGCTACTACATAAAGAATATGTTTAATGGATAGTTCAATATGTACTAGACACTTCATTCGCTATAAAATTAGCTAATGATTATTTTGATATTAACCGATAAATCGAGACAAAATATATTGATATTTAATGGAGAAAATAACGTCACGATGTCAAGTTAAAATATTATTTATATTTCGGGTTCGTTAATGACATTTACATAAAATCTTATTGATCTCAAATAAATTTGTATTATTCAAAACATTCTTGTCTTAATAAAAGCTTCGTAACATTTACATTTAATTATTAATTTTCCTTTATTTTATTAAATATTTGTTGCAAACAATAAGGTTATAAAATGAATGCATAAATTTCATTTAATTTTTTTGGATATACACCACATCTAACAAAGTTTAAAATTTTTTTTACTCTTCAATATATTAATATACTTGTTTGAAAATTTTATTTTATAATAATCCTCGAGGAATCTTTTGAAATTAATATTGTGCATTATAAATTTAACAGATTAAATGTGTCAAAAGATGAAATTATTTTATGTATTTAAATTATTTTTATTAGCAATAAAAATGCGGTTGGCTAGTTAAATATCTTTTAAGATTAAATTAATATTTTTCGATATCAGATAAGCGTGTACTAAAGAGATGTAATTAATAACTTGTGCGTTTTATGTTTAAATATATATTTTATTAAATATTATTACAGTAATGTTTATGCACCTGGTGCTTTCATGCAGTTGAATAAAGTCTCTCTTTGTTAATTGGAAAAAAACATTTGAGGCACTTGTTGAATTAAACTATTCAATTTATTCCAATGGAATATAATGTAAAATATAACGAAGAGCGAATTTGTGCTTTAATAAGCAAAAGCCTAAAGCACACATCGAGGAATAATTTCAATTTTCCCATTTACGCCTCGTTACAGAGCAAACCAGTCCTCCCAGTAGACTAGATTTTTCACGAGTCATTCAAGGAAAACATTTTATCTCGTTAAACGTGGCTCATAAATTAATAGACTTCATATGTTATTAAATATTCCATAGGCTGCAAATATTACGAAGCCACGGGTATATATTATAGAGCGTCTGCATAATGAGCCGAGAATCGGAATTAATCGGAAGATCCGCCGAATAAATCCGCTTTTAAAAGAAAGCAAAATGTAAAGTCGATCACGTTTCTTTGTCGCGGCGGGCAAAAAGTAGGCGAGGAAAAAGGGGAACGTCTCAATCCGATGCGTGCGAGAGCTTATTCGTTATCCTCGTTCTCCCAACCGAGAGACATATTGCAATATAAAGGATCGATGCTGAGAATTGAAAAATACCGAAGAACGCTGGCCGATATAGGATCTTAGTGTGTCAGTGTGCCTATATGCTAATCGGCTGCCTTGCCCCCCCTCCTCCTCCTCCTCCTCCTCCCCCTTCCCCTTCCGACGACCAGCGTCCATCTCAACCTTCCCAGACTCGCGAATAATTTCCTCGGACTCTCTCTCTGGATGTACTTGTTTTGTGCTTTAATCCGGTGTCACTCGAAACTTCAATCATCGAATTTCAATTTTTATTATACAAGGTCGCGCCGATGGACGCGCGACGGGTCGACCTTTGGACCTGATCCACCTGGATCTTTCAAGTCCTACGTGGCGGGTTTGCGTATTTATGACGTGATCTCTGCCCTATGCAAATATCTAGTTATTTATTATTTATTTTTAAATTCAACGCGATGTGCACTTGCCCTCTGGATTTACAAGCTATTGTTAAGCTTTTGCAGTCGTGCCTTGGGTTTAGAGTTTTAATTATCAGTAGAGCCAGAGCTGATCATAATATTTCAAAGGCAACTTACTTTTAATAGTGCAATTTGACTTGGAATTTTCCGACTGCAAATATCAAATGTACATTCAAGTTTCGCTTGGCTATCGTATGAGCACGTGTGTAGAGACCGTAACGGTGCAGATGTGTGAGTTTGAGCCAGGATGATGATGATAATCACGATGATCACGATTGTGAAGGGAGGGAGGGAGAAGACGTAGAAAGTAGTTTGATATTTAGAATGCTGGCATACACGCATCGGCACATATATCCTTTCAACTTCTTTTTCTTTATATTTGTCATTTTCCTCTGTTGTAATAGAATCTATGCACCTCTGTTTTTCTCTTTGGAACTGGAACCCCGAGTCAAAGACTTAGAAGGAAGAGTCGAAAGTCGATTCGCAGTTTGTTTTCCATTCTTGCGAGCTACTTTTTTATTCTGCCTGTCTGAATCCGAGTCCGGTAACTCATATTTGTAAGCATTTAAGTGCCGGTGATTATAAATAAACAGACTTCGGAAGAAAATATATTTGTACAGTATGTATATACGGACTCAATATAATTGGAAGGTCTTCTGGAATTTTGAACGCTTACATGAAACGTTTTTATAACGGTTTATGTGTACAAATTTAGTCTGTCATAAATTTAAATTCCTGTAATAGATTTATGTCGCTTCATTAGAAGGATGCAGTAGCATTAATCACGCATCTTAATATATTCTAGTTTCCTATTTCGTAACACAAATTTATTTATTACAGTAATTATTACGCATTCGTGTCGATTTTCAACGCAATACCTATAAAAATTATTCATGTAAATTTTTATATTTCAGGTTTTATTACGCATATTACCAAATATATCGAACCGAAAATTCCGGGGTTTCGAATTACGGTATCTGAAAAACATACATGATATTTTCTTTTCAATGATTAAATCCAAATTGTATTTTAAAATATATGCATTGAAGTAAATTATTCAAAAGTACCCATAACTTCATCAATGTAAAAACCTGCCAAGTTATTATTACATGATTAACTACATATTTATTTAATTATTTTATTAATTATAATGATTAAATATCTGACGTGATTTTGAGTAAAAAATTAATCACATAATGTTATAGTATCGAAATTGTTGTTTAAAAATGATTTTCATATAATTATTTATTAACCTGAAACAAGATTTTAAGTGTCTCACATGATAATGTAATAATACATTATGTTTATATTTCATTTCTATATTTGTTTACTGTATTAAGATGTATCACAATTAATTATAACAATCAATTCTTGTTTTATCATTTCCTTAACCATGTAAATCTTAGTCATATAAATTAATGAACTAAGAAATTTATAGTAATATTCCTACTTCTTTTCTACATCACTCACAATATTATCACTGTACATTACAATATTATTAAATTTCATAAAAATTACTAAATTATATTTTGTTTTGACATTTATAAAAATTAAAATTGTTTTTATTAATCGGAAAATTTTAGTACATGTTATAATTTACAGTTAAATGTATTCTTTAATTATTTATTTATTCGTTAAATTTCTTTAATATTATAAATTTTAATGTGACCTTATATTGCAATGCATTTAAAATTTTTCCTCATAATTTTGCTGTATAATTACTATTTTCGTATTGTAAATATTTAATGACTTTAATTTAAAAGATAAATGTTAAACAATCATTTATTAGTTCACTGCTGAGAGGAAAAAATTCAAGTACTCTAATTTTAATTATTAAAAAAAGATTTCATCTGATTTATGTGTACATAAATTACAAATTATTTCTATTTTTATCAGATTTAAATACTTTAATTTATGGGTTTGCACTATTTTTATCAATTAAAAGTGATAAATTTCTTCTAACAACAGAAAAATTAGAGTGAATTTACTGTTTCGTCAATTATCTTGCATCAACCGACAAAGTCCGAGATTCACATTTCACCAGTGAAGCTTTTGATCAATCAAAGTTTCTCTTAATAGCCGTAAAAGACATAAATTGCGAATAGCATAAATAACTAATTAGTGCAAAAATCCTCGAATATCGTTAGGAGTAATCGTCGAGAAAAGTCCTCCGCCGGATTCAGTACTTTCTTATTACAAGTGAGAGAAGCTGCACGTCCAATCAGCGAAAGCGCAGACAGAACTGACGCAGATCCTAAGCTTACCGGTGTTGACAAAAAAAAATAGAGAAAAAGAAAAAAAAAAAGTGCACTCGACTGTGCCCGAAGCAAAGATTTTCGTGCTCGCTCGCACGAGGAGTCACACCTCGACGTAACCGCCCGGGTATGGGTTCTTTGTCTTTCAGCCCAAACGTCGCAAAAACACAAAGGCGAGTGTGAGTGTGGTGGTGCTTTTTTTTGGTTGCACCTTTCTCCGCCCCGGCAGCAAGAGTCTTCGGTTGATCAAGTACCGGAACGTAAAGTATCATACGAATCACACCCACACTTATAGGAGACGTTGGATCCGTCCCTTTGAATTTCGCAATCGTCTTCCATCCACAACCGTGCGCTTCACCTTCAAATTGCTTTGTTTGTTTGAGTCTTTTTGCTCTTCTTATTCATTGCACAACTCGTCTGCACCTTTTTTTGGGGCGGATGATATTGGCGTGAAGATATTTTGGGAAAGTTACGACTTGGTGGAAGGTCTTTTTTGACGCAGGGGATCGTAAACTTTCACTGATCTTTGAACGGTACTCAGGAATAACTTTCCATCAATGGTTATGAAATACTGCATTTTAAAAAAGTTCATTTTTTGCCCTTACAACGGGTATTTGAAGAACAAAAGGTTTGAAATTTATAATTTGAATTTCATTATATAAATAACTATTCAAATACCTTATGCATTCTACTTTTTTGTGATATTATTAGATATGATTGAATTTTTGTATATTAAAATAAATGTCATAAAGGCAATAAAAATATTTAAATACTATATTTTTATTTCATATGCTTTCTCAAAATGAAACTTTATATCTAATGTTAATAAAATAAGTTTTACTTTCAGCTATTTTATAAATTGCTTGTCATTATTTGTACGTACAATAAAAACAGAATAATATTCAACAAAAACATACTATGATGGAATATTGATTTAAGATAAAAAGAAAATTTATATTTATAATTGTAATATAATAAATGAAATAACAAAAGAAAATAGTATAATTCACAATTTTTTCTGATATCTGGGTGTGATAAATTGTATTTTACGTATATAAAATAAATACATACATTGATTATAATTGTTAGATTTATTGACATAGTTGTTACAACATACTTTACAATTTGGAAGAGTCAAAATAGGAAGATTTAATCAATGACAAGATTTGTATTATTATATACTGTTGAAATATATTATTTCACCGTAATTGGAAGCGATGGTACAACATCTAATAAAAATATCTTAGATGATAGCGATAGGTACATATGGGCGTGTTTGTGGACGTGTATTCCTTTATAATCGTATAAGTTTTAATGGTTCGACCGATTTATATGAAATTTTTTTAAAAATATAAATTTTGAATTTTTTTTTTTAGTTGACAAGGGATACTCATACGATAAAATTCATGTGATATTGTAGTTCATGTAATTGCCACCCAGAGTGAAGTTATTTAATATTAGGAAATAAGACATACGAATGTATAAAATTGATAGAAACACATACAATATATAACAAAGTGTAAATGTATTTTGAATAAGAATTTGTATTATTATTAAAATTGAAGGAAGTAAAACTCTTGTATAATAAAAAAAATTCATTTTCAGTAAGTAACACAGGAAATACTTTTTTTATATATATTTGATATAAAATTACGTTTCATTAATAAAATAAACTATAACTCTTTGATAACTAGCATTAAATGAACGTAAATAAAATTTAATTGAAATAAACAGAATTAAAATCCAAGAAATCTTCAAGTAAATTTTACTTGGGTCATTCCAAATGACCTAATTAGAATTTGAATAAAAAAAAAATTCATGATAATGAATCGAATCTAAATGCAATTCATGAAATATGCAAGTCAAAGCCGAACTACAATCATTTTGCAGTTTTTATCAATGTATAGCGCATATCACAACGGAAGTGCATCTCAAAAAATCGCTTTCACGCATCTGAAATCCCTAATCATCTCCAATCATCTTGTTGCCAGTTGCGGTATCCGAGTAAGAACATTTACCTACAAGAGCCTGATTAAAAACAGCACACGTACGATCATGAATGAGGAGAACTGCGTTGCACTTAATTATACACACCAAAAAGTATGGTGATCAACTCATTTTAAGTATATTCAGTGCATGTCCCTCCCTATCTGCCTCTTTATTTAGAATGTCGGATGACCGATAGATTCCGGATGCAGCCTCGGACATTGGAAAGTGCGTCCGTAGTTTTTTTTTTTTTTTTTTTTTTTTTTTTTTTGAGAGATATACTTATCGAAGGTATTATATCGTGGAACATTAGAATTGAACGTCTCTGAATAGCTGCTTATCTGGTAATATTGTTTTTGTGTTCCGTTGGCTCACTCTTGAAATAGATCAATAAACCTATTCATGTTATGAAATATTCAACTATTTTTAATACCTTATTTTCTCTAGATAAGGACGGAAAAATTATTCACTTATTATCAGTACAGGCTTGGTCATTATAAATAATTAGAATTAAAAAAACTCTAAAAATATAATCACGATTTTTAGGTTTTTTATTTATTTTATTTAATCTAATTTTTATTTAATATCGTTGGATTTACATAAGTTCATTATATTTACATACCATGTCCATGTAAAGTAATAAAATCTAATATTACAATTTTTACTTTATATTAATTGATCTTGATTCAAGTTTTATTTTTATTCTATGTTCTTGATTTCATAGAGATTATTAGCCAGTGCATCGATGCATAAGCCCAAGATTGCAAATGGGATAAACCAACTAATGGTGCAACTCGATGAATAGGTTTTCCCAGCTACACGATTGCTCGGAAAATCCGTCGTACTGTGTACGTGAGCGTTACTTCATTCCAACAGTAGAAGTATTTATTGACAACAAATTTTCATTAAAGAAAATAGTAATTGTTAAGTGAAAGATATTATTTTTCTATCGAAAAGCAAATATATTTTTAAGGCTGTTTTGTTTGTCAAGTTATCTATAGCTTACGTAAGTGTCAACTGTGAAAAGATGCATGCAAAAACTTTTCCCACTACAATATATTATTATTTAAAATAACATGAAATGATTGCGATAAAATAAAAATTTTAATAGTGTATACATATATTATAAATATACATTGTTAATAAGAGATATGAATTCAAGAAATCTAAATCCAATTCTCAATGTAAAAATCCATTTAATAATTGAATAAAAATAAAAGTAATAGTTGTCGGTTATTTTAAAATTAGACATAAATAAAATTGCAATGTATTTTTTATTTATATACTGAACTGCAATAAATTATTTATCATAAAAAAATGATTTTTTATAATATTTAACAAATTTTAAACTGTGTATGTAAATTTTATTTTAACTTTTTAACAAGAAGAAACAAATACTCATACATCAGAATATTCGCTTTGAAAAGGACTAATTAAATATTTCCGATAAATCAAATGAATAAATAGGTTAAAAGTGATGTGGTATTTTGTTAGTAAATGAATAATATTTAAAATAAATTTAATATCTAAAAAAAGTTTAATAAAACCATAAAAAGTTTAATGTTAAAATATGCTTAATGCTTCTTTTAAAATTGAATCAAATTTTTTTTTCTTTTTTTTTTTCTTTTTTCTTTCTTAATAAAACAAAATTTAAGAAAGAATGTTCAACTACTAATTCCAAAAAGAATTAGTAATTGATTAATATTAATAATGTATGTATTTTCTAAAATGTATTTGTAATGTATCTGATTTGAATACTCAATTAATATTTATAATATATTCATTTTCTAAAATGCATTCGTAAGATATCCGAATAAAAAATATATATCATTTACATTGATCAATACAAACGAGCAAATGTATCACTATTAAATTATTAATTATAAAAAAGTAGACATGCAAATTAAATTCACTTATGTTCAAACGTTTTGTATTTCTCTTTTGAAATATAAAATTGATATTAAAAAGAGATCGGTTATAATTTACAATCCCTTTTACTTACAATGATAATCAAGATATGTGCATCTATAATCTAATTTACATAAAATAAAATTATTCCATCCATAGCTTTTCTTTGTATCAACCGTTGATAGATCACGGCATTTGAAAAATAAATTTTGAACATATGAATTATATCTTCACTATTGTTTTCATTTTCATAAATCAATACATTTTATATTATATTAAATATATAAGAATGTATTTTTGACTAAATAATTAATCACATTGGACAATTTAATTAACCAATTAATTTCAAATGAATTTCAATTGCTTGGAAGAGTATTTTCAACGTATCCGGGATATGTCAAGATTTCATGCATTTCATTTACCAACGCTATATAATTTTCTTCTGATTTTATTAAGAATCTCAACACGCAGTGCAAATTTTCCTTCGTTTCACATTTATTCATATTTCACGGGTAAAAGAAGAAAATAGAGGAAAAATAAGTCAAAACAATGTGAAAGAATCATACAAGGCAAGAGTAAAGAATAAATTAAAAAAAGAAAATAAATCCATTTTGTCAAGCAAAAAAAAAAATGTTAACGAATACACAGCTGCCTGAATGTACGCCTGAAAAAAATATTATTTTTTCATATTAATTTTCAAAAATAATGTTGCATGAATAATTCATTCTATTTAATAATATTTTTAATATAAACAATTGATTATACATATACAGTGTCTCCATAAATCTTATTTATCCAAAATACAGTGCATGCAAGTGTTTTAATGAATGATAGTTAAAAAAAAAGGCGAAGGATATTTCTAATCTTATAACCACAAGAAAATGTAAAGTTTAATTTAAGTTAAATTGTATTTTCAAATTGGTCAGTTATGCGTCAACTTGTGTTAACCATTTATTAGTTCGCGCTTAAAATATAAATTTATTATCTACGATGATTCTCATCTCTCATTAAGTCATCTCCATTTCGATTTTATAACGAAGTCCGATGTTTCATTAAATAGCTTTATAATACATGTTCCTATTAATGGTTTTTTAGGTGCAATCGCAGTCTATTCAACACCAGTAAAAATGTCTGTACTCTCAAATTTTTTTCTTTTTTTACTCTATTGCACTTTTTTCATTATTATTTTTCACCAAATATTTTTCTTAGAATTGTTATTTTTGTAAACGATAATATAATTTTAATTATTATAAAGTTGTTAATAAAATATTTTTATTGTTTTAATGCACAGATAGAACACTCGATTTTAAATTAATATTTATAAAAATTTGAATATCTGTTTTAAAGAAAAATTGATTATATGAAACAGTAGAAATAATAAAAGAAATTTGAAATCAAGATTTTTTTAAAATTAGACAAGTTTTTGATTTAGATATATTATTTTTTTTTTATAAGTGACATGACTTTTCATCTTAAAAAAATATTTATCATATAGTAAACATTAATGTTAGGTCCTGGTATACTTATTTCAATTATAACTGTAGTTTTGTTTGTTTACGAAACACAATAAAGATTATTAGCCATTTAAATTTGTACTACAAAAATAAATAATTTTATGTACTTAAATTTCAATTTAGTATTACCGATGTAAGCATGAGCATAAATTATTTTTACTTTATAATATGGATCACTAATTCTGAATTTTATGCGAAAACTAATATCTTCATAATTATTTGATAAGCTGAACATAAACCCACATTCGTAAGATATTTTCTTAATAATAATTTTTTATGTTTATCATAGTTATTTGTGGCATTATCAAATACTACATATAATTAGAGAATAATATATTTATAGTCAATATAGCACACCAAATGATCGATAAATATAATGTTACAAACATTATCAGTATTTGCATGGCAGCATGATTTCTTTTTCGCCGAGCACTTTCTCAGTCGCAAAAATGAACAATCGTCCGAGGAATGTACATCACCTCTAAATCATGTAAATCTCCGATCGAGATATTTGTAAAAGTGCATATCAAGCACTCGGTAAATATCCTTACACTTATCGGATATTCAGGTTAATTTCACGAGTGAAATGTGGCATTCCGCAAATACAACTTGGTTTTCATCTCAGAACACACGAGATTGTACGCAAGTGTACCCACAATCGTTATTATCTCAAAATCATTCTTTATCGTTAATGTATGCAAAATACTCTCACTGAAGATGATAATCACGTTAATAATCAACTGGTCCATAGCAGCTTCCGCTTTTTTTCCAAATCTTCCTAGCATGCAAAATTCATTGTTCGTACAAGTGCCTCTACTTGTACGTGTAGACCTGATGTGTACATGTCAATGGCACAACTAATTGTCATGCCTAGCGGAGTCGGCGATAAAAAAATAGTGTTAACTACTGGAGGAGCCTAGAATTTCTAATTCGTACGTAGAGTGAATTATATTTTTTTTTTTTTTTTTTTTAATTTAGGTTCTATTCTATTATAAGAATCTAGGATTTGAGAATGGATTAGTTGAATTCAAATTCTGGAAATAAAAGGGAGTGAAACTTTAAATTTTAAGTATGTAATTTTTATTACGAAATACTTTCATTTTTAATTTGGTAATATCATTAATAATTAACATTGAAATATTAAAGTACATTCGGAATTTGTATTACTATACTCAATATACCTTTAAGCTAATGCAATAAAAATAAAAAGTTGTAATAATGTTCGAACGTTCTAACATCAGTGTATATTATAAATGCGTTTAAAATGAAATGCAAAGGATAATTAATATTAACATGTAGATATTAAATAATTTTTAATATAAATATGATTGATAAAAATTATTTTTAAAGATTTTAAAACGAAACACCTAAACGCGAGAAAGCTATACAAAGTTTAATTTAGGTTCTCAAAACGTAGAAAGATATCATTTATATGAATTAAATAAAAACGATTAAATTCTAATCTTTCAAAACGTCTATTTAGACATTGAAATATAATTTTTATATGTATTAAGAAATCATGGAGCATCAAATGAGAGAAATTAATAAAGTTTTTATAACATTTAAAATTCATAATTTAATAATTGTATATTTAATTCTAATAATAATTTATTAATTAAATTTCTTAAATTAATGAATTATACATAATGTAGTAATTTAAATAATTAAATGTTAATATTAAACCATTGAATTAGATGTAAAATTTTACGATTGTAGTAACTCAATATTTAGTGTTCGAAACTGCATGAATATCTCAAGGTTAAATGTGCCAATCGAAGTGAATCACTTTTATACATTATTTTATTCTATTGTATAAAATTAAATGAATTTTTAGAAATTAGACCTAAATCTTATAATTATAGTGAAGAGGTGTTTTATTTTGGATTTCAGTTTGAAGTTATTGATAGTCTCATTGATTAATTAGTCAATTACAAATCTGCTTTATATATTTAATTGAACATATTATAATATTCTACGTTTGTATAATTATCTGTAAAATATGTTTACAATGTGTATAAAATAAACATAATATATAATACATAGCTAGCCTTTAAATTTTTAATGATAAATATGATGGTTTAGATGTATTATAAATTGGGAATAAAATTTTAATTTTTTTTTTACAGAATGCATAAGTACGAAGTCATAAGAAATTTCGTAATCATATACACATATAAGAAAGAAAAAAAAAACCAATAATTGTAATACACATCGTTAATAATGATTTTTTAATCTAATCGTTTAATGTTCATTCTGTTCTGTATCGTACTTTTATTTAAATCGTATTTTTATTTTTATTTTACAAAAAACCTACGTGGCTTTTGTTAAACGTTAAACTGCAAGTTTTAAACGAGAAAAAAAAGTTAGATTAAATTCTTATCTAGCTAGGAGTTGCAAAAAGAAACGTGACAAGTGGTACGTAACGTATGCAAATGGGGGGGGGGTTGGGGGGTGCGGGACAAAATTGGCGGTTCTTCCTAAAAATTCTTCGTCTAATTGTAAAAAGCGTTCGAATAAGCATGGAGGACGGAGAACCAGGGAATTCCTCGGGACGAGGGGGGTGGGGCCGGCTACAAAGAGTACGGAATGCACGAGATAGAAACCGGCGCTGGGATTGTGCCGGATGCTGCGGCGGATGCATGGAATGCGGACCCTGGGTCCACGGTGAAAGTGAAGATCGGCATCGAGAGTACAGAGGATCGGGGGACCGCGGATGATTACGCGCGGTTATCCCTGGATTAGTATTGGTTAATTATTATTAACCAACTCCAATACTACAGACAACGGGAAATTACCGGTACGCGGATCAATTATCGGGAATGTGGATTCGCGGAGATACTCCATGCTAATTTATTGAACGTGGTGATTATGGAATATTCTTACCTGGAGATATTCATGATGTTGACGTGAATGTTATTAAATAATGGTGCTACTGCGACTTATTAATTAATACCCCTTTACCCCTTTATCGCTGAAATTGATTCATTTTCTATTTGAGAATTTATTTGCATATGAAAAGAATATTTACTGAAATCATCTTTCGTTCAAGTGCAACTTGTAATATTTGATTATGTACACCCATTATCTGATAATATAATTATAATTAGTGAATGTTATACAAAGTTTTACGCTAATGTCAAAACTGGGATTTCAACTTATAATTCCAATATGTTATAAGCGATAAACTCGAAAGTATAGATGCGTTTATAATAAAGTAATTTATATTTTTTGTTATTCACAATAATGTTATAATTAATACTAAAACATTCTATAATAATATTTACAATTACCTGCGACCAATATGATGACGCTTGTTTGAAATATTCGAAATGAATGAACAATAAAAATATTAAGTGCAGCTCTTTTTAAATTTACATTTATTTAAATCCATAAATTATAATTCAATTGTATTTCCAAATAGCTTCAAAAATTAGTATTTTATTATAATAAATAACGAGATATGCAATGCGATTTATAATTTAAAAATCTTTCAACATAAATGCATCCATTATTATTTAAATCATTTATATAACGTTAAAGTAAATAACAATAGGTATTAATCAACATATTTAAACGTTAAACAAACTTTCTAATTCGAAACATGATCAATTTAATCCAAATTATTAATTGCTAAGCATAAAAAATACTTTTCATCACTTATACACAACAGACAATTTTCAGAAATACAAATACTTTACGATTCGAGAGAATGTTTATTGATTCGAAAAAGAAAAAGTTATTTAATGACTAAAACATGACGCCTTATAATAAAAATGCGATATATTATTCTTTTATCTAGGAAATATTAGCGAAAAAACTTGCTGAGCCATGTAAAATACTTGGAACGAGTTCTCGAATCTCATAACAGAAAGAAACTTTTACCGTACATGTAGCAATGAACCCACTTTTTGTCTGTCTCTCTCTCTCTCTCTCTCTCTACACTCAAGCGCACAACAAACCCGCAGGACAACACGAATCACGCCGAGGTGAAAGTGGATCTCTATGAAAAATATTCGCTCGCGTGGGTGTTTCGAATTGTCACAGTCTGAGAAAGACTTTCGCGTCTCGGGTGAGTCATGGGAATTATGGTACGAAATGACTGTCAACGGTGGAGCCAAAGGATTTGTAGGAGGATTTTTTTATGGGAGTTAGCCTTAAATAGGCATTAAGAGATAAAATTAAATTATTGATCATATGCCTTTCTTATTTGCTATCCTAATTCTTGACTTTTTTCTTTTTTTGAATCTTTAATAAATACTGTCATCTAATTGCTCCATCATATGTCAAACTATGATGAAATATTTGGTCGAACTCAAATTTTTGGATTTTGTGTCAAGTTAGGATATCCTAGAAATCGGAATATAATAAATAATTTGTTGCCGATTACATAGAAACTTATAATTAGCTAATTATGAACCATAAATTTTATTTATGAACATGGATATTAATTATTTATAAGTACAAATATGCATCAAGGTAACTGTTATAATACTACGTTTTACTATAAAGTAATATTTTTTATTTTATTTTATACGATTTATTGATACAATTTTCCAGTATTTCTATATGAATATAATTAAAAATATATATATTTATTGAAAAATAGCTGAGCAAAATGTTTGGCAATTCGAATTATCTGATGGCACTGAAACGGGGCAAGGCTAGTACCGTCGGAGAAATCTAGGAGTATTTTTATAATTCAATATCTCGGTTACAGGATAAACATAAAAAAAAAATCGCGATTATTTCCTAAGATACATGTGTATAACTTTCCTTCTAAAACCATTTGGAGAAACTTTTTAAAATATTTCAATAAAATAATTTCATCCTTTACTTATCTCTTTGTAATCCTGGACTTTACTTTCATAATATAATTCAAATCAAATTAAACGCAAGCATTTACAAATAAATTGAGACATTATGTATATAAATATTTATTGTTAATCTATATTGAAATTAATTTCAAAATCTTTTTTTATTTATGAGTTAATAAAGATACAATTATGCAAAAAAAAAATTATTAATGAAAGCAATTTTTTTTATTTATCAGTATTAAAAAGTTTCATTTAGAAATATGTAATATCATATCACTTATTTTAATATCGTCCTATTAAATAATAGCACGAAAGAATATTTATTTTTATTTAAACATTTAATTCCAATTAAATAATGTTAATATATATATTTTTAAAAACTTTTTTTTTTTAAAAACACTAAGATTATTATTTAATATTTGGCTTATACATATAAATCATGTCTTTTCGATTTTTTTCCTCTCTATTCGTAAATAAATTGACTGCTATATTAATTAATTATTCCATATTATAAATATGTTAATATATTATTAAACACAAATATATTTTTTATGATTAAAAATAACTTAATAAAATAACTCATGGACATTAAATTGTATATTTAACAATCTAAGTAAATTTTTCGAAAATTTCTCTTTAAAGTATTCCATTTTTTTTAACGTTTACTATGTTTTACAGCTATAATTTTTGTAAATTATAAATTAGTTAAGATTTCATTTTCTCTATGAAACATTTACAAATTCTTCATTATATATATATATAAATGATACTGTTGATGGTTTATATAAATATATCGAAATATTTCCTAATATTAGTTTTGAGATTTGAAGGATTTTTTGTAAAAATAACTGTTTTATGTTACAGCAAATATTTTTTTTTTTTATAATTTTAAAATATTTGAATAATATTTTAAAGGATTATGTATTAACAAGCAGAATGGCAAGATAATATTGAGAAAACAAAGTAAATAATTCTGAAGATAGTAGTATGAGGATGGTAATGATGTACTTTTACAAATTAAAAATATCTCTTTTCATTATATTCTATTAATAATTATTAGTATTCACTTTTTAAGATATATTTTTTTAATAGCATCATGTTGTTTTGGGTCAAAATTAAATGATTGTGATTAAGTTAATAATGAGATTAATCAATACCACGTAGAAATTTTTTTTTAAATAATATATTAAGTAAGCCAAAAAAATTTTACATATTAATCATAAAAACAATATTTATTAATTAAATAAAAGATTATAAGATAATTAAAGTTATTTGTGAATTATAGTTCTTACAATTATTTATTATTATTACACAATTTAATTCATTAAAATTTTGAGTGCTTAAGTATATTTGATTCTTTAAATGCAGAACTTTAAAAATATTATGAATATATATTATACTTGTGATAAAGATTATTATACGTGTATAATAATTATGAGTTTTATTTTGTATTTATACTTATTCCTTAACTAAAGAATATTATAGTATTTTTCATAATTGATAGAATAAATTCCTGTTCGAATCTCTGCATCAGAGACCTTCTTTGCAAAGAACTGCAAATAATCCTCTCATTGTATTACTAGTGCAGTGAGTTACCGGATGAATAGATTTTGAATAATCACAGATAGTTTTAAAGGACATTCTATGAAACATAGATTACATCAATAGTTGCTTTTACTAAGGTATATTGTAGAGTAAATGTTAAATGGATCTTACTGTATAAGTAAAAAAAAAAAAATAATTTTATGGAACCTCTAATATTAGTACTCTTAAGACATTCATATCACTCTTCTTTAATCATAAACTATTCAATTTTTTTTCGACAACTTTCCTCTTTAATTTAACAATTATTCGTATAATGTTCGTTTTGTTCATATAAATAACTACTAACTACAGCCATTATCTCTTTTTCAATTTTTATAATTTATTTATACTTAAATTGACTTTTATATTTTATATCGACTTAATATAAAGATATATTACTTATCACATTCTGTATTTAATTTTTTTTATTAGTTATAATATAATTGCATTTTATGAAAAATTAAATTTATACTTATATTATCATTAATAATATAGTAAAAAAAAAAATTACTGCGTGCCAATAAAATGAGGAAGTCGCAAATTTTATTTCATCATAAAATTGAAGAACTTATTTTGCATTTTTTTAAGTAAAATATAATCATTAAAGTATTTCTATTATGAAAGTAATTGTTCATATATTATAACAATAATATTTTATTTGAAAAGTATTTATTTGCATTTAGTCAATAGTTGCATGTTATACTTATTTGCAGTTGAGATGATATCGCCTATGAATTATGCTTGTAACATAACTACTTGAAAAAATGAAACAATCAAATAAAAAAATTCAAATAAACATAAAAATAAATTATCGTGTTTTCCTTTTCTTTTTTATCTTTTGGAATTCTAAATGAAAATAAAAAATTCAAATATGCTTACACGAAGCAAATAAAAAATTGCATATTAAAAAATAAAGAAGGAATTTAAAACTTAAAAAGTATGTTAATTAAAAAATTTTAGCTCAATTTTCAATTTAGTAATTCAATTTAGTAAGGAACAATAAATATAGATGCTTAAACAGTATTTTTTGTTTCAACATTCAAAACAAAAAACCGATTTTGATATTTTGAAAGCATACTCAATTATAAAACTGTTAAAAACTTAATTATATGAACACACAAAAAAGTTTCATACATGGACATACATTCTATGTTGTAAGATTTTTATATGTATTTATTCAATAAATCTTGTTATTCCACTTTTTTCTTTCCTATCATTTGATAATGACAACATTTAAAGATCAGTTATCTCTCATGATATAAGATTCACTTTTTATTTGAAGCTCCAATTAAAGTTCTCATCAACTGGATTTTAATTTCTGTTCATACCTTGATAATCACAGTGATCATTAAGAAATATAAAGCACATATTACATACATTTGTTTAATTATCATTCCAAATTTTATGTTACATTAACATTTACCGCAAATTTTTATTAATAATATCCTTAATAATTAAAATTTAAACTAAAATAATAATAATAATGGCCAAATAACTTAAATTAATGTTACAAATTTAATTAGTAATAGAGATAAAAAATGTTTAAGTATATTAAAAGATATACCTTTTCAAGATCCATAGTATTATTAAACTAAAATAATGCATGTATAATTAATAATTATAATAATAGGAAATAAATTGGGTGTATGATTATCACGGAAATATTAATTTATAATATATAATTCGAATTGAAAACAAATATAATGAATGTATAACTAACTAAATAATATATATTTACAAAAATATTATATGTAAGTTAAATGCATGTTATGGCTGTAAACTATAAAAATTACATTTAAAATTTAACAAAACATTTAAGAAACTATATATTTGTATGTGAAATATGAAAGTAAAATAATAACCAATTGGTGAACAAAACAATAGTCATAGATTTAGAGTAGATAACGAAGTTCTAATGAACAGTACAAGAAATAGGAATGTCAACTAAGAGAGTGAGATGAATACTTTCAGCGAAAGTAGAACGGCAAAAGATAGACAAACATATTATATACGACTGATCTGCAATCTGATACATGCATATATAAATTATAAATTTACAAAGTACCTAGAATTAAAATTGAAATATAACCAATCCTTATGAGAATATGTATTTTTGATAGGAATATTTCTCATATTTTGCAAGAATATTTTTTTCAATTGTAATTTATAGTTAGAGAGTGAGAAATCTCGTAATAATATAACACTAGTTTTATCGTAACGTTATATATTACATACTATTTGGTACAAGATATGACTTATAATTGCTATAAAAATAATGAACATTATTCAGTATCGTTCTCTTAAGAAAGAAAACACAGAAACCGTTTTTATGTAATTATTGGATTTGTATAACAATTAAAAGTTTATATAAGAAACAATTAAATTTACTACGAGTGCAATACTAAAAGTTAACATAATTTTATCTAAAATAAAATTTGTAAGATTAAATTTTGATAATTTTAACTTAAATACATAATATTTAATTTAACATTGAAAAGATTTTAGTTTTAATTTTAAAAGATAAAATTAAAATTAGATAAATATTGTCTGTTCATAAAGCATCGAGTTTTTTTTTTTAAAGCCACTATTGGTCCCTGCGATTTGGGAGAAGTCATAAATGTAGAGAGGACTTAGAGAGGAACAGATTTACACGGTAGAAGTTTGTTTCTGGTTTAACAAAATTATATAAAGACTTCTAAATGTTAAAAAAAGTCTTTAAGGATAAAATTACGTGTAAACTGCAATTAGTGATCAAAAAATATGACAAAAGGTCATAAAATATGAGGGGGAGGAGTTTTTCCTATATTTCCACTTTTTTAATGATTTAACCCTATGATAAATAGTGGCAAAAAAAATCGACAATTTATAGACAATGTATAAATTTTACATGATTAGAAAATTATAATCATTTAATAATAATATATATCAAATTTTTTTATGTTTACGTAAAAACATTTCTCTAAAAATTATTCATAAGATAAAATTTTTTTTTTTAATTACGTATGGACGAATAATGCATCACAAATAAATATTTATGTACAAATAATTATTCATTATAATTTAATATTATTCTATACACTTTGCATTCTTATTTCAATTTGATATCTTTCTATCTTTTAAAATTATAAATTAATAAATTTATAAAACTATTCTGATAATTAAATATTAAAAATTATAATGGTACCCAATAATATTATATTATTATTTTTAAATTGTATAATATGCTTATATAATTATCAATGTTTTATTACACCATGTATTTTTTATATTCTAAAATTATATTAGTCCATTTTCATTTATTCACAAGTCTTTTATATTTTATTAATAATAATTGTAATATAATTGTAATATAGTTATAAAAATATTGTATTTATAATGTAAGAATTACTAATAATAATTAAACGTCGTAATAAAATTGAATGTACATGAATTTATTATAAATACGACATTATATCGTGACTTAATTTGCATTTTCATTGCATTTCCAACTGTATATCTATAATCGATAGTATCTTTTATAAAAAAAATACAATTAAAAAAAATGGAAGCATTAATTAAGAATATATTACTTTTAATAATACTTTTAGTCCTAATATAATTACTTTTTTTATTTTCTAAAAAGCTATCAAAAAATCTCATTGATAATTTAACATTAATGTGAAATATTATTTGTTTTAACACAACCACCTATTGCAAATATATAAATTTAAATTTATAATTTTAATTGACAATTTAAAACCAAAAATTTTTTTTATTATTCTTAAAAATATGTATAACAGAAGATGGATGAGATGATTGGATTAAAATTTTAACCATAGATATTGTAACATAAAATTGCCAATCATGAGATAATAAATGAAAAAAGTACCCAAGCAATTATCCTGTAAAACGTAAGAATATTCACTATACATAATTCATTTAATTCAAAGTAGTCCAAAAGTAAGTGCCTAATTATGTAACTATCATAGTTGTACTATTGTCGATAATGATGGACACACAAATAAATTACTTGGCTCTATTTTTCAAAAATATAAAGTACAAGAGATTCAACGCATCAACGTTTTATTTATATAAAAAGATACAATATAAGAACCCCAAGAACATTGGTTTCGTTAATATTCTTTTAAATATAAACATTTATATCAAAAAATTTAATGAATATAATAATTCATAAAAACAAGATGTGCATTAAATAATGTTAATGTACTTAATAAAATATATTATTTTAATACATAATATACTGTTTATGGGTTTATTTATATTAATATTATACACTCAATAATATGCTCTAAACACTAATATCTTGAAGTGGTGCCTGTGTAGTTGTTCTTCTTCTACGTCTTCGTCTAGGTCTAGCTGTAGTAGAAGTTCTCTCTCTCTCCCGACGTTCCATTTCAAGTTGGACAAGATGCGAAACTGCAGCAGGTCCTCTATAGAATAAGCGATGGAACCTTGTTGTATTAGATCCGGGGTGCCAAGGAGTAGTGGGAGCTCTAGCTGTAAATAATAATAATAATAATTATTAAAATGTAATTATATTGTATTCATAAATCAAACGACAGATTAATAGTTTTACATACTTCTTAAAAAAATGGATACTTGGCGTGTAGTAGTGGGAACTATAAATAAAATTGAATTCATTATCGTAACAAAATAATTTCATTAATTTCCAACATCTGTATTTTACAATTGTATGATGTGGAACATTTTTTTATATATTATATAAAAAACAAGGTTGAAATGATTGAAAATCATTTTGAAGAATACTATTATTCAACCTTTTACATTATATATCATTGTACAAATTCTAGTATAGTAGAGAAAACAGAAAATAGTTAAAGATGAGAATTATTTATTGTTTTATCAGATAAATTGATAAACGTAATTTATTATAAAAATCATTATATACGATTTACAAATAATATAGTAAAAAATGAATTTACCCATCAGATATTTAATAAATAACATTCAAAAAATTAAAAATATAATAGTGAAAAATTGATAAACATATTTATAATCATTAAGGATATAACTTTACATGTCTAATTACTTATGAAAGTTGATACATAAAAATAAAAAAATTCTTAAAATAAAAATTACAGTGAACTAAAAATTCATTTTTTATAGTTATTTGTGTGAAACTGTGTGAATAAATATTCAATATACCTTGAAAACTCAACAGGAAGTTGATAAAAGCAGCCATAAAAACAACAAGAATTAGTAACTTCATTATATAAAATCAAAAAAGTGTTATGAGAAATAAAAGAAGAAGATGAAGAAATTCGAAATTAAAGGTAAATGAATATGTAGTAACATTTTTCGTTTTATTAATCTCCACGAACACGAAATTGTTATTAAATAATAAGACATTTTTAATTTTTATCAGTATATACATATTTAAAGAAAATTATTATAAAATCAAAAATTTTATTTTTTTTTTTATTAATATTGAATGTGACAGACATTATTATGATTATTCCTAATTTTTTTCATTAAAACTATATATTTATTTTAAATAACTAATGTCTATAAAAACTTGTTACTATCAATTTATATTTTAATCTAGATTAAAATAAAGCATCTAACAGCTATCAATACCTATCAAATGAGCACACAAGCTTTAGGAAACATATTGGACCGGACTCTCAAATGTTGATATCTGATGCGATTATCATACCGACGATACCGTACCGAATTACACGGAGCTAACCGGAAAGGGATTGAATGAAGTAGGAAATCATGATAGAACGAATTGTAAGCAAATAAAAAATGTTAAACTTGAGAGGTAATCATACGAGGGAAATTTGTTAGACCATCTTGGAAATGCAATAAAACTTTGTACTGAAACTGGCTACCTCCGACAATTTATACAGTTGTTTGTCTGAATAAGGTCATAAAAAGATGTTCAAGATAAACCTCGATGATTTTATGGAGATTAGGAGTCTAACGTGGTCGACATACGGCACAGAAATCTTACTAAAGAAGAGACGACAGGTAGGGCAAAGTGCGATGTCTAGTCTTCGTCATGCATCGGATCAGACGGAAATATACTTGAAGTGAGAGAAGTCCTAAAAAGGTAATATATATAGCGGAAAATATCAAAAGGCATTAAATATCACTCTGATTTCATTATATAAACATCCCCTATAATACCAATTCTGGTTTCACATTTTATTACAAGATTATTGCATAAAAATTATATTTTCTGAATATTTGAAAAGTAACCTATTTTAATAAAGAAATATATTATACTTGGAAAATAAAGTGATTTGATGTTCAATATATTTTATTCAATTGTTATATATTTTTAGTACCTTAACCCTGAACTTGTCTTCTGGAATATTGGAATAAAAAGAAGAACATCTGTGAAAGTCGTTTCGGGTTGGCTTTTACTCTGAGATATGGTGGTAATCCGTTTTATTTTATTTCTATATACCTCCTGTTGTATTTTTCTTCTCTCATTTTGCTCCTTCTTTCTTGTAGTTGTATATCCCTATCTCTCCTTCTTAATTCCATGTATATATTCTTGCCTATGCTCTTCCAGTACCCTATTTGTATTCTGCTGAGTCCCAGTTTATTTAGCCAAGTCTCTATGTCGTTTCTGTTTGGCTGTACCTTTCTTTCCCTTTTTTCTTCGTAGCATTTCTTTACTCGTCTGTGTCCCTCCATGTTTTTTATTTTATCTTCGTATTTCATTACTCTTATCCTCCATTCTCCCTTCATCTAATATTCATCCGACTCATCGTAGACTATATATCTGGGTGTGCAGAAGTCGAGTTTTAAGGTCCATCTGTAATAGTCGGTCTTGATTCTCTTTATCTCTTCAGCTTCTTCCGTTTCCCATATTTCTACCCCATACTCCATAACACTCTTTACTAGGTACTGGAACATCATCTTCCTTAGTCTGAAATCTCCCTAACATCTCCTTTCTGCCAGTTCCCATGTTTTCCTTGCCGCGATTCTACCTTTGTTCAATCTTTCTTTCCTCTGATCCTCATATTTTCCGTCGCTTCTGAACACGATACCCAGCTATCTGAAGCTTTTTATCATTTCAATTTCCTTCCCCTTCCATTTCTAAGCTTCAGGTTTCATTTTCCTACCTCATTTCGCCACCATGATCTTCGTCTTCTCCGTGTTCATTTGAAGCTTTCTCTGTTCCAGAAAGCCTTTCAAGGTTGCCATCATTGCTTGGAGCGCTTTTCTGTTCTCTCCCATAATAACCAGGTCGTCAACGTAAGCTAACGACCATATTCTCTTGTCCTTTATCCTCGTACCTCTTGTTTCTTTCTTTTCCCTTTCTTCTTCTAGTTCATAAATGTAGATATTGAACAGGATCGGGCTGAGGCAGTAGCCTTGCCTCAATCCTTTATTTGTCAAAAATTCTTCTGTAACTCCCTCCTCTGTTCTCACTCTATACTTCATTTGCCTATATATTGCCTTTATCGTTGTAATTAGTTCCTTACCAATCTCTTTCTTTTCAATAATCTGCCAAAAAAAACCGTGTCGAATGCTGCCTTAGTATTCATTCTACTTTTGATCTCCGTGCCTGCATAGATCCACGCTTCATTAGGTATCTCATCCATTCCTGTCACTTTTTTCCTCTTAAGGTTTT
Source organism: Eupristina koningsbergeri (assembly GCA_018907245.1). Lineage (NCBI taxonomy): Eukaryota > Metazoa > Arthropoda > Insecta > Hymenoptera > Agaonidae > Eupristina > Eupristina koningsbergeri. Next base: position 3,983,234 of record JACCHV010000035.1, read on the forward strand.
CCCTGACTCTTTCAATTTCCTATTCTTCTAATCCTTTCATATCCATTTCTCTTATCTCCATTCTGTTTCCATCTTTTACTTTTTGCCTTCTTCCTCCAAGGTGTTTTATGATGCTTTTCCTCCAGTCTTCCTTGCTTATGCTATTCTTTGTTTCCGTTTTTTGTTTTCTTCCTTTGTTCAGGTATCTCCATACCTGTCCTCCGTTCTTTAGCTTTTTTAATTCCTTTCTGTCTCTTTCTCTCTGCTCTGTTTTTTTCTCTCACATGCCTCTTTTCATAACCTTCTTTTGCTTAGATATTCTTCTTTCTCGACTTTCCCTTTCTTTCAATCCTTTAAAGCCTTTTTTGTTTTGTTCTTTTCCCTCTTACATTCCCTGTCATACCACTTACGGTCTCCCATTTTCCATTTTTTCCTTCTAACTTCCTTTATTTCCGTACTGTTTCTGATTTTGTTCTTTGTTTCCTTCCAGAGTGTTTCTATCGTTTTTTCCTCCCTAGTTTTTTCGTATACTCCTTCTGTTTTTTCTCTATATTTCATTATACTCTCCATGTGCCAGTTAATACAGTTTTTCTTTCTTCTCTTTCTTGTTCTTCTCTTTCGTTGATCCTCTCTCCTGTTTTCATCGTCACCACCAGTGAGAGGTGGTCTGACTCTATCCTTCTTTCTACTTTGAATAGTTCAATTCTTTCTCTTACTTCTCTGTCCGTTATCGCAAGATCGATCACTGTATTGCCCCTCGCACCTATGAAAGTGTACTTTCCCTGTTCATCACCTCTCATTGTCCCATTTAATATACCAAGTCCGTTTCTTATTATTTTGTCCACTAGGGTCTTTCCTGCTCTGTCTACTTTTTTGTCCTTGCATTTTCGTCTGCTCATTTCGCCTGCCCTCTCATCCTTCACACACTCTCTCCTCTCTCCTGTCCTAACGTTAAAATCTCCCATGATGAGTTTTTATTTTTCTCCGCTGTAGCTCTCTTCTTCTATTGCTTTCTATACATCTTTGTTTTTTTCCCCTGATTTGCATATATCCCCCATATCTCTAGTTTTTTGTTACCGTTTTCCATTTCAATCCTCGTTTTAACTATGCCTTCTTCTATGTTTTTACCTAGCTCTTGTACCTTTGCCATCCAGCTGTTTTCTATTCCGATTATTAGTCCTCGACTCGCTCTTCCTTTTCTCTTCACCCTTCTTGCTCCTATTAGGGTCCATGTCGTGTGTCCAGGCAAATTTTCTTTTAATTTCTCTATGTCTTTTATTTCCACCCATGTTTCCACCATGCAAACGTAATCCATTTGACCTACATAGTCCCAAAAGTCTCTGTCTTTTCTCCATACTCCTGCAACATTCCAAAAAATTATCTTTTTTGTCTCCTTTTCTTTATATGTTTTTTCTTGGCTCCTATCTATCTCCCTTATTGTTCATTTTGCCTTCCCTTGTGTTTCTTTCTTCCATACTCATGCCATTCCTCTCTTGTCCTCTGTCCTCTTCCGTTTTTTTATTGTTTTCTTTTGTGTTTTCCTTTGCTTTTGTCTTCTGCTTTTCTTTTATTATTTGTTGTTTCTCTTGTCTCGTTTCTTTGTCTTGCTTTCGTCTGTTCTTTCTTTCCTTTTGTTGTCACATTTCTCTGTTCTTTGTAGTCTGTCCGTTACTGTTTTTTGTTTGAACGTCGTTTCCTTTAATTTGTTCTGTCCTCGTTTTCTGTCTGGTTTGTCTAGTTTTTCTGTATTTTTATTTACTGTCTTAGTCCGTATGTTATTTACCCCTCCCTTTCCTGCAATAAATTTCTATCTTCTGTGTCTTTTTTTGTATCATCACCCTTTTCCTCTCTTGTTTCCCTCTTTTCTTCTCTTCTTTCCTCTTTTCTTTTTCTTGTTTGGTACTGTCCATCTCATCTGTCGTTTTGTTATCAGTTTCTGTGTCTTTCCCTCCCTGTTTCTCTGTTTTGTTTTTATCTTTATCGGTTCTTATCTTCATTCCTTCAACCAGCCTGTCCATTATTTTCCTTCCCACCCATCTTTCCCATTTTTCATCTATAGAGACTTTTTTTAGCCCTACCTTCGAGAAGAAACCTTCCTGTCTCGCTTTCCGTACCTAGCCCCTGATGTCTTCCTGGGTTCTCCTTTCCTCGAAGGTAAGGTCAAAATCCATGCATATATCTGTGACTATCAACCTTTTCCTGGCATCCCATATTAGTTTTCTCTTTTCCTTATTTTCTGTCTTTATAATGATCATCCTTCCGCTCCACCATGTTGTTTTTATTTCTTCATTCAGCCCTAGCTTTACCTTGACGAAATTCCTTGCCCACTGTTGCAAACCCGTTTTCTTCACCTCTTTCCTGTGTCCACCCTTTATCACCACATTCTCTTCCCTATCCTTTTTCGTTCCTATAACAATTTCCTAAAATCCTGTATCTCTTTTTCAGACATTGTGCTTCCAGTTCTGTTGTTCTTCTGTACTTCGCTGGTTCCTTTAGTGCTAGTTGATCTGCTATTACTTCGGCTGCTATGTCTGGATGTACTGTCTTTCCCTCCGTCCTCCTCTCCGCTTGTGTCCCTTTTTCCTTAGATTGACTGGCTGCTTGCCCATTTCTCTATATCTAGTCTCCACTCCGTGCTTTCTTTTCTCTCCTCTATCAATTCATCTATCATGCATCTCTTTCATCTTTTCAGCTCAGATCTTATCTTCTCCATTTTACTCTCTTGCTTCTTCTCTGTTTTATTCATCCATTCTTTGTTCTCCTTCTTTTCCTTCTCATACTTCATTTCAAGCTTTTCCAATCTTTCCATAATCTCCTGCATTGTTTTCTCTCTCTCTGTTCCGGTGTCATTTCTCTCTCTTAACTTCCTTTCTCCCTTGTAACTTCTGTTCTGCTCCACTTCTATTCCTTCCTCTACCCATGTAACTTTTTTCTTTGAGCAGTCGAGGGTTAGCTGCACACTTTCCTTTTTGCTGTTGTTTCCTCTGCCTCTACCAATTTTGGCTTTTTCTTGCTTTACACTCATGATTTTTCTTAATACAATGGGTTTATGCTTGATTTATTGAATTCATTTATTAATTTATTTATTCAACTGTTATGTTTGCTTTCATTTATTTTATTTTATTTTTATTGTTTTATTTCAATTTAATTTAATTTATTTAACTTTAATTTGTTTTATTTTATTTTATTTAATATTATTATCTTTTATTTTATTCTATTGTATTTCGTTATCCGGGTAGTATTTTATTTTGTTTTTATTTTGTATATTCCACTGTATTTTTACTTGCCTTTTTTCTGCTTGAAAAATTGCCTTTTCAGCTTCAGTACACTTCCCCTCAATAGCTTTGGGTCAGTATCCGTGGGTTTGTTCGTATATGTCGGGCCTCTCTACGCGGTCCGCGCTTTTGCTGTATTTTGAGGTCCGTTGACGTCCCTGACCGTCTGTTGGTTTAGCTTCTTGAACAACCTTACTCCCGCTTATGCAGCTCTAACCTCTTCACTGCCTGTCACTTTTTATCACTTTTTTAGCTTTCTTCATTACACCTGCGTTCTCCTGCTATAATTTCATTTTGCCCTGCACACCTTTCTTTACACTTCTCTATTACTGTCCATCGCGACGACAGGTCATTCGTCATTAATATCAACGGTAAAAACATCCGCGTTTCGGTCGATAGATTGAAATCAGCATTTATGATAGTGGAAAATATTACGCAAGCGGGCCAAAATACCGGAACTACCGGCGAAGATGACGAAGATCTTGTTATTGAGCTTATTGTTTCGGACAACGGCTGTAATACGTCTGCATCGGGCGCGGATTCAACCGCGACTGAGCAACACACAGTACTGGCGAATTCAAGTGTAAGGAGCGATACTACTAACCGCTGGTAAACACGCTCCTGGCGTAGAATACGCTTTCCTGAGCGTTTGCAAGCGAGATTTAAATAAGATGAAATAGATAATTATTAGTGTAACTTAGAGAAAGATTACATATGTATTGCATTGTCACTCGTGAGGGGATGATGTACGGATCGTATAATGCATAGACACCGAAATGTAATTAAATCCTACAATAACTCTAATTCAGTGTAAGTCGTTTTAAAGTCATACTGAATTCGGAAAACGGATTAAGGGTTTACAAGACATTAGGCGTACCTGCGTAGGCCGAGTAACTAGAAAAAGTAGTTAGCGTCCTGGCGAATTACAGGTTAAAACCTTTAATAGCTAGGGGTAATTAGTTAAGGTTTAATTGTAAGTGCGAGAAAGAATTTACTTGTTTCAAATATGACGAGAAGATATCACTTAGATTCTGACCATCAATGACGAAGCAACTCGGCGAGATTTGCCCGTTCACACAAGAGTGCGTCAAGTCTACTGCGCCGCGTTTACGTTATGATAAAACATTTGTAAACCCCCACCCGATATTGTATATATAAATTTATAATAAAGAGCAACTATATATATTTCCATATTAATACAATGTTTAAACAACGCACTCTTCCCACTCTAGAGACTAAAATAACAATAGCAACCATTCAGGATCGACAGAAGTTGATGATGATCCCCGATCGATGATCAGAAAATGATCCCCGATCGAATTGACTATGATACTCCACAATATTAAACACATTAAAAATTGATTTTCATAAAGTTAAATTGCAACCTTATCTCGAAACTAAACCGAAGTTATTGATAAGCCAGGGTAACATAAAGCTTATCGCGAGCCACGAAATAATAGAAGTGAATAATTTGGATTTGATGTTGTCGCGCTCTAGCTTAGGTTGGATTATTTGGATTATTACATTATATGGAGCTACATATAGAATTGACTTAATACTGCGAGCGAATCGTTTTCTCTATGATAGACCTTAATAGCTTCTATGATAATAATGAAGATTCATCTTTGAACGACCTGATAAAGAACTAATATTATATATTATTATATCATTTTTCTATTAATTTGTATCTTTTATTTAATTTAATATCATCCACATGATTATTTATTTCTCCATCCTCTGAACCATATTATATCATGATTTAAATACCTAGAGAGTTCGATTCAAATGTGGGTCTAACATAAAATGTGCATTAAATAATGTTAATGTACTTAATAAAATATATTATTTTAATACATAATATACTGTTTATGGGTTTATTTATATTAATATTATACACTCAATAATATGCTCTAAACACTAATATCTTGAAGTGGTGCCTGTGTAGTTGTTCTTCTTCTACGTCTTCGTCTAGGTCTAGCTGTAGTAGAAGTTCTCTCTCTCTCCCGACGTTCCATTTCAAGTTGGACAAGTTCCGAAACATATCTACCACTTCTGTAGTATAATGGATGATATCTTGTTGTATTAGATCCGGGGTGCCAAGGAGTAGTGGGAGCTCTAGCTGTAAATAATAATAATAATAATTATTAAAATGTAATTATATTGTATTCATAAATCAAACGACAGATTAATAGTTTTACATACTTCTTAAAAAAATGGATACTTGGCGTGTAGTAGTGGGAACTATAAATAAAATTGAATTCATTATCGTAACAAAATAATTTCATTAATTTCCAACATCTGTATTTTACAATTGTATGATGTGGAACATTTTTTTATATATTATATAAAAAACAAGGTTGAAATGATTGAAAATCATTTTGAAGAATACTATTATTCAACCTTTTACATTATATATCATTGTACAAATTCTAGTATAGTAGAGAAAACAGAAAATAGTTAAAGATGAGAATTATTTATTGTTTTATCAGATAAATTGATAAACGTAATTTATTATAAAAATCATTATATACGATTTACAAATAATATAGTAAAAAATGAATTTACCCATCAGATATTTAATAAATAACATTCAAAAAATTAAAAATATAATAGTGAAAAATTGATAAACATATTTATAATCATTAAGGATATAACTTTACATGTCTAATTACTTATGAAAGTTGATACATAAAAATAAAAAAATTCTTAAAATAAAAATTACAGTGAACTAAAAATTCATTTTTTATAGTTATTTGTGTGAAACTGTGTGAATAAATATTCAATATACCTTGAAAACTCAACAGGAAGTTGATAAAAGCAGCCATAAAAACAACAAGAATTAGTAACTTCATTATATAAAATCAAAAAAGTGTTATGAAAAATAAAAGAAGAAGATGAAGAAATTCGAAATTAAAGGTAAATGAATATGTAGTAACATTTTTCGTTTTATTAATCTCCACGAACACGAAATTGTTATTAAATAATAAGACATTTTTAATTTTTATCAGTATATACATATTTAAAGAAAATTATTATAAAATCAAAAATTTTATTTTTTTTTTTATTAATATTGAATGTGACAAACATTATTATGATTATTCCTAATTTTTTTCATTAAAACTATATATTTATTTTAAATAACTAATGTCTATAAAAACTTGTTACTATCAATTTATATTTTAATCTAGATTAAAATAAAGTATCTAACAGCTATCAATACCTATCAAATGAGCACACAAGCTTTAGGAAACATATTGGACCGGACTCTCAAATGTTGATATCTGATGCGATTATCATACGTAAACCGTTTTGGAGTTACAAATATAAGCCAAAAAAAAAATTACATAATTTAATAAAAAACCAAGCCCAATTCCTGTGTGGTAAAGCAGACTTCATGAATACTAAGCTGACAATTGCAACAAAATTCTATTTGAAATGGCCTACCAGGATAATAAATTAATTGCGCCGGATTGTTAACGTACCTGAAAACGATAGCAGACCTAGGGGAAATTCGTGCGACTATAATAATCCTCTCTAGCCTAAGTATAGTACACAGTTTAAGGTGTTTTGAATATTTGGGGACATAACTACATCGTTGGTAAACTAGAAATTTTTTCTAGAATAAGGTAGACCAAGGCAACAAACCAAACTTCTATGAAACATATGCATAATTTACTATTAAGGATGGAACCAAGGATAAACACGGAATAGGTGTAGAAGCGAAAATCTTATGTTAATATATCAAGACTTTGAATAATCAAATTTCCATGTTCTAATTTGTTAGTATCCAAAACAAATGTCCTCGTGTTGTTAATTTGCCGCTGAAAAATTGTGGGTACCGAATTACACGGAGCTAACCGGAAAGGGATTGGATGAAGTAGGAAATCATGATAGAACGAATTGTAAGCAAATAAAAAATGTTAAACTTGAGAGGTAATCATACGAGGGAAATTTGTTAGACCATCTGGAAAATGCAATAAAACTTTGTACTGAAACTGGCTACCTCCGACAATTTATACAGTTGTTTGTCTGAATAAGGTCATAAAAAGATGTTCAAGATAAACCTCGATGATTTTATGGAGATTAGGAGTCTAACGTGGTCGACATACGGCACAGAAATCTTACTAAAGAAGAGACGACAGGTAGGGCAAAGTGCGATGTCTAGTCTTCGTCATGCATCGGATCAGACGGAAATATACTTGAAGTGAGAGAAGTCCTAAAAAGGTAATATATATAGCGGAAAATATTAAAAGGCATTAAATATCACTCTGATTTCATTATATAAACATCCCCTATAATACCAATTCTGGTTTCACATTTTATTACAAGATTATTGCATAAAAATTATATTTTCTGAATATTTGAAAAGTAACCTATTTTAATAAAGAAATATATTATACTTGGAAAATAAAGTGATTTGATGTTCAATATATTTTATTCAATTGTTATATATTTTTAGTACCTTAACCCTGAACTTGTCTTCTGGAATATTGGAATAAAAAGAAGAACATCTGTGCAAGTCGTTGGGAAATAGGTGACAATTGAGGATGTCTAGGTGCACGGCGAATATTGAGACCAGCGATTCATTCAGAGAGAAAAGTCAGAAGTTAGAGAATTTGACGTCCGCTATAATCTCATGAAGTAAAGGCAATTCAATTTTGCCGATGAGTGACAATAGATTTACAGTAGCTCCAGTGGAACCTAGGTGATAATTCAGCGAGACTCAGCACATTGGAACGCCCATGCAAAGCTTCACAACCTTTGGATACATACCCGGACGAGAGGAAATTACTGCGACTGCCGAGGATGTGAACACCGGTGCCACAAGAAAAAACACTACGAGAGTGAGATCCGAAAATTTTAATGATCCGAGGAAACGATTTTGTAATGTTCTGGAATGAACCCTGAATGCAATGCGAGAAAATTCGCGAAATAAGGGAAATTAACATTTTATGGCAAACTATCTGCTCGTATTTTCCCGGGAATCTTTAGAATGGTTCAGTTTTAAAGAAGCGTGTGATTTGTCTACGGAGATAGGCACTTATATTAAGCAGCAAAATACTCCTTGTCTATTTATGGCTTTGAAAGGCGAGGCCAAAGAGTTTTTAAGGTCGATGTCCTGGTACAAAAAGTGCAAGCGAAATCGATGCTGACTAGAGAGGAATTTCGGGAATAAGTTATTGATGAATAACATAGTTAAGAAAGATATAAAATCCTTAGAATCCATACTATCGTGCTTGTTATGCTTAATTAAATTTACTAATAAACTGCGAAACGCTTCAGATATGCTAAAATCATAAATTTTTGATCGGATCACTCTAATTCACCTACTTAATTAAAATTAGCTACCAGAGACCACTGAGCATTTTTAAACATGAATACAGAAGATACTCGGTAAATTGAGCAGAACACAAACCCGAAATGCAGAAGTTCAGTGACTCGAACGAATCTCAAGTGGATCTAGAAGCGAACGCCGATGTGTCCAATATGTCACAAGTGTATGGCGAAAATAAGAGCTACCATGCGAATAATAAAAAAAAGATTGTTAAAGAAGAAGGAATCGGCGAAAGTAGTATGTATGGCAAATAATACGGAAAAACTAAGAAAGATTTCGAAATGCTTCGATTTCGAAAAATGCGAACGGTCAAGATCAATGTGCCTTTTTTAAAAATTGTAACTTGTATCGGCGAAATGTGCATTAATCACGCACAAATCGGTGGAAGGCAGATGAGTTTTATCAATAAAAAAAAAACAAATTATGTTCTAGATGTTTTAAACATAGACACTCTGAGAAACGCTGATCGCAGAAAAAATGTAGAAAATACCAAAGAAATCACCATGATTTGCTTCATTATATAAAAATTTCCAATAAGAAATCATACGAGAAAAGGCCGCTGTAATCTGAAAATAAAAATAGCAACGATTCAGTTAAAACGGGTGATTCCCGATTGAACTGACTATGATACTCCACAATATTAAACACATTAAAAATTGATTTTGATAAAATTAAATTGCAACCTTATCTCGCGACTAAAACGAAGTTATTAATAAGTCAGGTTAACATAAAGTTTATCGCGAGCCACGAATTAATAGAAGTGAATAATTTGGATTTGATGTTGTCGCGCTCTAGCTTAGGTTGGACATTATATGGACCTACATAAAGAATTGACTTAATACTGCGAGCGAAGCGTTTTCACTATGACATACCTTAATGGGTTCTATGATAATGATGAAGATTCATCTTTGAACGACCTGATAAAAAACTATGTCGAATTTTCGGGCGAACTACATTGAGAGGTTTGTTTTGATCGTGTCGAAAAATTATTAGACAACACTAATGCGTTGATGGATAGTTATTGGGAGATAGGATTACTTTGAAAAGATGATGAGATACCGCAGGTAGATAGTTATAAAGTAATCCACAAGAGATTAGCGTATTTAGACGGGATTCCCAACATATCAATTATTGCTATTTTTAAACAATATAATGCACAAGGTGTTTAAGCACTAAAATTTTTATTTATATAAAAATGCAATAATAAACCAAATGACCGAACATTAGCTTTTCATAATATTATTTTAAATATAAATATTTTTTATAAAAATTTAATGAATATAATAATTCATAAACATAAGGTGTGCATTAAATAATGTTAATGTACTTAATAAAATATATTATTTTAATACATAATATACTGTTTATGGGTTTATTTCTATTAATTTTATACACTCAATAATATGTTCTAATCACTAATATCTTGAAGTGGTTCTTCTGTAGTTGTTCTTCTTCTTCTTCTACGTCTTCCTGATGCTCTGGTTGTAGTTCTCTCTCTTTCCCGACGTTCGATTTCAAGTTGGACAAGTTCCGAAACATATCTACGACTTCTGTAGTATAATGGATGATATCTTGTTGTATTAGATCCGGGATGCCAAGGAGTAGTGGGAGGGAAAGCTGTAAAGAATAATAATAATAATTATTACAATGTAATTATATTGTATTCATAAATCAAACGACAGATTAATAGTTTTACATACTTGGTAAATTTCGGAATTCTTCTGGTATAGTAGTAGGCACTGAAATTAAAATAAAGTTAATTACGCAACATAATAAGATGATTCATTTGTCAGAAATATATTATATTATTATAACTTGCGGTACATTATATGATGTAAAAATTAAAAAAAATTTTTGTAATCAATAAGAATATAAATTGTTAAATGTAATGAATTATAAAAAGTAAAACGCAAGAATGACAAAATTCTTCAAATAAAAATTTCAATAAACTCAAAATTTATTTTTACTTGTAATTTATGTATAATTATGTGAACAAATAATTTATATACTTCGCCAATTCGATACTATATTAATAAAACCAGCCATCAAAGTAACAACAATTAATAACTTCATTATTATGTAAAGTCGAAAAAAGGTTATGAAAATTAATAGAAGAAGAAGAAATTCTAAAATAAAATTAAATGATTACATAGTAACATGTTTCATTTTATTTATCTCGATGAACATGACATTGTAATTAAATAATAAGATATTTTTCATTTTTATTAGTTTTTACAGTTTTAATAAAATTTACTGTAGAAACGTAAATTTTATTTTTTTTTATTATATTAAATTTTGCAGATATTATATTCATTTAATATCTTTCGAATGTGCACACTAGCTTTAGGAAAAACATATTGGACCGGACTATTAAATGTTGAAAAATGATGCGGTTAATATTATAATATAATATAATAATGAAAGTTAAGTCGATAATTGCAATAAAATTCTATTTGAAATGGCCTACCAGGATAATAAATTAATTGCGCCGGATTGTTAACGTACCTGAAAACGATAGCAGACCTAGGGGAAATTCGTGCGACTATAATAATCCTCTCTAGCCTAAGTATAGTACACAGTTTAAGGTGTTGAATATTTGGGGACATAACTACATCGTCGGTAAACTAGAAGTTTTTTCTAGAATAAGGTAGACCAAGGCAACAAACCAAACTTCTATGAAACATATGCATAATTTACTATTAAGGATGGAACCAAGGATAAACACGGAATAGGTGTAGAAGCGAAAATCTTATGTTAATATATCCGCACTTTGAATAATCAAATTTCCTTGTTCCTTGTAGAAGGAAGGACTATGACCAAAGCAAGATAGTGACAAATATGAAAGGCATAAGAACAAGAATTAATTTATTTATATAGTAAAATTACATACATAAATTCATTAGTTTTGCTAGGATTGGATATGCACTTTTACAATTACTTTTAACAAATAACCAAAAAAAGAAGAGAATGTTAACATATTACTCAAAAAATGCACCATAGTCATCAAGAAGACGAAGTTGAAGATGAATGTGTCAAAACAGAAATTGAAAAATTTATTTTCCTCCGGATTACAGAAACAAAACAAAACAAGAAGGGAAAATATTAAGAGCGTTGGATTGTCGAAAAATGCTATTTGGAGTAGAGATACTCAATATCATGTCAATTAAAATTTGACAAACTACTAAGACAGGTTTTATGAATGGAAATAAGTCGGCTACTGTACAATGGTAAATCGGATATCGGTACATTTACTTGATTGCAAAATTTAAAAACTCGTAGATGTAAGTATAATTTTAGATCTTTGAGCATGTTTTATGCCTGTATTATGTACTTTTTAAAATAAAAGAGGATATTGGGTCGTTTTTGCTTCAACCGATTGATATAAGGGGGACGGATTTTTTAAGATTCTTATGCCATTCAAACATAGACACAGACGACTCGAAATAAAAACCTAATCTGTATTCATTTATCTGTAAATAAATCCATGATTTGGTCGCTTCAATGCTTGCTGCAAGAACTTGGATTCATTTTTTGCGGAACGATAGTCAGAAACAGTCGAAGGAAAACTAAGACCAAAATATTACAAAGATATATGGATTACTTGATCAATAATCGCTATTATAAAAACGGATGATAGTAAACTCTGTAAGAGCCAGTTTGTCCTGATATACATATCCAATACTCGTTTGCGGCCGACTGTACCAAATCACTTTGAAGGTAGGTGAATTAAAAAGCGCAATATGAGGTTTTGAGTTCTTCAATTTGGGGACGACTTATTTATATATCAATATTATTATACATTATTATTATATATATTATTATTATTATATAGCAATAGTCGAAGTAGGTAAAGCCACACTTAGTACGAAATAATATATTAACAAGTGGTTAAAATATAAGATTTGTTCAAATTGTCCATGATCTGAGTATCCGAGGAACATGTATATCCTGATTCTTACTAAATTTTTCATAATCATTGTTTCTTTTATTCGTAAGTATGTATACAATGCTCGCGTATTCTTTTATTTTATGATTTTACAAATCTAATTGGTGTTTTTCAGTAATTATCATTTTTCAATTGATTTGTATCTTTATTTTATTTAATTTGATCGACATGTTTTTTTTCTCCATCCTCTGAACCATATTTAATGATGATGTAAATACCTACATATTGCGATACAAGTTTAAAAGTAATTTGTGTTGCATATAATACAATCTTATACTTTTTTGGTCGAATGTATCTATTTTTATGTAAAGACAGGGGCCCTAATAAATTAGTTATTAGTCAAATTTAAAATATATAGTACACTTAATTTAAGCACTCAAAGATTTATTCATATATTAATGATTATATATAGCAAACGCACGAACATTGGTTTCTTTAATATTATTTTGAATACATATTTTTTATCAAAAGTTCAGGAATATAATCATTCATAATCTTAGGATGTGTATTAAAAAACGATAATGTACTTAATAAAATATATTATTTGCACACACAATACTCCTGTTTATGATTTCATTTCTATTAGTATTATACATTAATTATATATATTATTATATATTTCTATTACTATTATACACTCAAGAATATGCTCTAAACACTAATGTCTTGAAGTGGTGCCTGTGTAGTTGTTCTTCTTCTACGTCTTCGTCTAGGTCTAGCTGTAGTAGAAGTTCTCTCTCTTTGCTGACGTTCATATTCAGCTTGGATAAGATGCGAAACTGCAGCAGGTCCTCTATAGAATAAGCGATGGAACCTTGTTGTATTAGATCCGGGGTGCCAAGGAGTAGTGGGAGCTCTAGCTGTAAATAATATTGATTATCATAATATAATTATATTATATTTCTAAGTCAAAAAGAAATTAACAAAGTAGCATACTTGGTAAATTTAAGAATTCTTCTGGTATAGTAGTAGGCACTAAAAATAAAATAAAGTTAATTATGCAACGTAATAAGATGATTAATTGATTAAAAGTATATTATATTATTGTAACGTCATTTTATGATATCAGAATTTATAAAAAATAAAAATTTTAAACAACACGGAAGAAATTGTAAAAAATACTATTATCCAATATATTACATTATATATGAGTGCATGAATTCAAGTATTATATAATAACAGAAATTAGTAAACAAGAGAATAAAGTATTAATATAATGAATACTTAAAGATAATTTACTTTATAAATCTCTTTATACGATATACAGACGATATATAGACATTTTACATTTATTATATTCATCAAATATTTAAAAAATAACTTTATATTTTCCAAAAATTTTATGTACAATATTAAAAATTAAAATACATTAATGATAAATATATAAACATTTTGTAATCAATAAGAATATAAATTGTTAAATGTAATTAATTATAAAAAGTAAAACGCAAGAATGACAAAATTCTTCAAATAAAAATTTCAATAAACTCAAAATTTATTTTTACTTGTAATTTATGTATAATTATGTGAACAAATAATTTATATACTTCGCCAATTCGATACTATATTAATAAAACCAGCCATCAAAGTAACAACAATTAATAACTTCATTATTATGTAAAGTCGAAAAAAGGTTATGAAAATTAATAGAAGAAGAAGAAATTCTAAAATAAAATTAAATGATTACATAGTAACATGTTTCATTTTATTTATCTCGATGAACATGACATTGTAATTAAATAATAAGATATTTTTCATTTTTATTAGTTTTTACAGTTTTAATAAAATTTACTGTAGAAACGTAAATTTTATTTTTTTTTATTATATTAAATTTTGCAGATATTATATTCATTTAATATCTTTCGAATGTGCACACTAGCTTTAGGAAAAACATATTGGACCGGACTATTAAATGTTGAAAAATGATGCGGTTAATATTATAATATAATATAATAATGAAAGTTAAGTCGATAATTGCAATAAAATTCTATTTGAAATGGCCTACCAGGATAATAAATTAATTGCGCCGGATTGTTAACGTACCTGAAAACGATAGCAGACCTAGGGGAAATTCGTGCGACTATAATAATCCTCTCTAGCCTAAGTATAGTACACAGTTTAAGGTGTTGAATATTTGGGGACATAACTACATTCTCGTTAAGCTAGAAGTATTAGGAGGTTTCGGTAGTCGAAAACACTAGTTTAAGTTGAATTACTCATTACATATCAAACGAAATTCTAAGACAGAAATTATGAATGGGAATAAGATGGCTTACTGGACAATAGGAAATTGCATATCAGCAAGAACACTAGGTAATAATATTTTTATTACCCAAGTTGTAAGTATAATTTTAAGATCTTTAAGTATATTTATGTCAGTGTTATACAGTTATTAAAATGAATAAGGATATTGGGTCGCCTTTCCTTCAACCGACCGATATCAGAGGGGCGGATTTTTTAAAATTCTTATGCCATTCAAACATAGATACAGATGACTCGAAACAAAAAACGTAATCTATATTCATTTATCTGTAAATAAATCCATGATTTGATCGCTTCAATGCTTGCTGCAAAAACAAGGTGCTGCGAGTACAGAGTTGAACTTGGATTGGTTTTTTTCGAAACGATAGCCAGAAATAGCCAAAGAAAAACTACGACCAAAATAATACAATGATATATAGATTATTTGAACAGTAATCCTTATTAAAAAAAACGGATGATAGTAAACTCTGTAAGAGCCAGTTTGTCCTGATATACATATCCAATACTCGTTTGCGGCCGACTGTACCAAATCACTTTGAAGGTAGGTGAATTAAAAAGCACAAGACGAGGTTTTGGGTTCTTCTGTTTAGCGATGACTGTATTTGTGTTGTTAAGTGTGACAGCAAAGATGAGTCTTACATCGGAAGAACTAGTAGTTTCACGTTATTAGAAGATAAGATTTGTGGTGAATGGCCATGACGTGTATTTAGAGAAACATTTCTATTCTATAACTAACATTATAAAAAAATGAGGAAATTAAATTTTTATTTGTTTTTACGATAAGTTATGGCATACGCACGACCACATGTTTTTCATAATATTATTTTGATTATAAATATTTTTGTCTAATTATAATAATTGCAAATATTCATAAAATTATTACATGAACAAAATAATGACGGCTTATATATAAAGTTTATTATTTCAACACTAAAAATTCTTGTTTATAATTTTATTTTTATTAATTTATAAAAATTTAATAATATCTACTATGGCATAACGTCTTGAAGTGGTTATTATGGTATTTCTTTTCTTGTCCAAATCATCCAGCTGCTGTTCTAGCAGCTCGTTCTCTTTCTCGCTGTTGGATTACACGATGTACAGCTAAGAAAGCTCCACCTCTTCCAAAAAGTAATGGATTGTACCTTGTGAAATTAGATCCCGGATTCGAAAGAGTAGTAGCTCTAGCTGTAAAGATTTTTAATTATTACAAATTAATTACATTTTATTTCTTAATCGAATATTAAATAGATAGTATTACATACTTAGTCTTACAAATACTGCACGTGGTGTTGTAGTTTGAACTAAACATGTAAATGAATTGTTTTTTCAACAAACTGAGTGAATATATCAGAAAAAATAAAGAAATCAATAAAAATTTTTAATATAATAAGTGCTTATATAATTTATATTACAAATCCTTATAAACGATTCACGGGTGTTATATAAACATTTAAAAATTATTATATTCATCAAGCATTAAAAAAAATACTTTATATTTTTCGAAACTTTTATATAAAATTTTTAAAAAATATAAAAGACATTAATGATAAATATATAAACATTCATTAATCATTAAGTATATAAACTGTTAAATGTAATGAATAATTAAAAGAAAAACGCAAAATTAAAAAATTATTAAAATAATAATTTTAATAAAATCAAAATTTATTTTTAATTGTAATATATGTAAAATAATGTGAATAACTATTTTATATACTTCGCCAATTCGATACGATATTAATAAAAGTAGTCATCAGAAAACAAATAATTATTAACTTCATTATGTAAAATTTAATATAAGTTAAATAGATTAATTGAAGAAGTAATTTGGAATGGAAATTACAATAATTATGTAGCAGCATTGTTCATTATATTTATCATCATGAACACGAAATTGTTATCAAATAATAAGGTATTTTTAATTCTTATTAATGTATGCAATTTTCATTAAAAATTCATTATAAAATCGTAAAATTAATTTTTTTATTAATATTGTGTTTGTTGGATATTATTATGATTATTGCTAATTTTACAAGTTTCGTGGAAATTACAATTTTAATTTATTACAAATTAATATGCATAAAAGCTTGTGATTATTAATTTATATATTTATCCTTAACGGGTCGAATCATACTATAAATGAAATTCTGCATTTTTCATTAACATTAGTTTCAGCATACTTTCTGAAATGAAAACCGATGATAAATACCTAAATGCATAATGAGAATGTAAAACAATATCTTATTAACCACTCTCAGTCAATCCAAGTAAGACAAACATACTATTGTTTACGATTAGAAATATATTCAAGCCAATTAATGGATTACAGTGCAACAGATTCTTAGTTTTATATGTTGAGAAGATAAAATACCTGAGGTAATATAAGACTAGATATTGAATCGGAAGGTTCATATTAAAAAGTAGTATGGAAAGGCTAAACATAACCATTAAATCTACATGAATTCGTAATAGAGGTAATAGAAACAGGATCCATGTCAACTAAACCAATAGTTTCTATTGAAATTCAATTTGCAATTATTCCTGTGGATAATAATATGATTGTGAGGGCTTCATTAGTTACCTAAAAATGATTGACTAATCGGTAACTCTTCCTATAATAATGATCTTGCCTGGTTTGTCTATATGCAACAGTGCAACTTGATTCGAAAATTCAGGAACATCCTGCTTGATTATTAAAATATAGGTATTGTCTAGAAAAGGAAGATTGTAACAACAAAACCGAATCTACCCAATAATATGCATGATTTACTATACTAGTGCATCGATAGATGAACATTGTACAGATGGGAAAACGTGGGAGCAAGAAACTATATTATAATTTGTTGATAATTTGAATAATCGAATTTCCATGTTCCAAATATGAAGAAGGATTAAAAAAAGAAAAGTGAATGCCGGAAATTGTTGAAAAGAGAACCCATGTCCATGAAAACATCGAAACTCACGGTACAGATGTCTAAATACGAATTTAAAAGCGGCTTTTCTGTAGTAGTTCTTCTTTTGTTCATTACTATTGTGTTGTTGGTCTCTGTCCCCACTCCTCGTTGCCTATACGTTGGTAAGTTATGAAAGCTCCACCTCTTCTGTAATACGAGTGATGATATCTTGTAACATCAGATTCACTTTGCGATGGTGTAGTAGAAGCTCTAGCTGTCATTATTTTTATCTATTAGTAACTAATTACATTATCTTTCTTAATCGAAGGTTAATTACATAGTATTACGTACTTAGTCTTACAAATACTGCACGTGGTGTTGTAGTTTGAACTAAACATGTAAATGAATTCTTTTTTCAACAAAATGAATTTATTAATTTATGACATTATATTATTTTATAGTTGAGTGTGATACATACCATAATATAAAAATAAAAACAAAAAAGAAATATGGTTAAACAAGATATAAGTAATTGAAAATATACATTTAAGTATTATACATTATATATTTATGCAAAAAATTTAAATATAAATTTAACAGAAAATTCAAAATTCAAATAAAGATTGTATATAATAAAAGCATATAATAGTGTAATTGAAGAATCGTTATATATATTTTACAGTTGATATATAATCATTTAATATTTAATGTATTGATAAGATAATTCGAAATTCATTATATGCTTTTTCATGTTTTAAAAAAAAAGAATGTATAAAACTTAAATGAAAAACTTTCACAACATATTTATAATCTTCAAAAATATAACTTTGTAAATCTAATAAATTTAGAATGGTAATACATGAAAATGAACAATATTTTTAAAATATAAATTGCATATCAATAAAACTTATTTTTGGTAGTAATTTATGTAAAATTATGTGAATAAATATTTTATATACTATGCCAATTCGATGCGATGTTAATCAAACAAGCCACAAGAATAAAAGAAAATGAGAACTTCATTATGTACAATTTAAAATGAGATATCTAAATTAAAAAGAATTAATTTATATTCTAAAATTAAATGATTATGCGGAAATATTTTTCGTTTTATTTATCTTCATGAACACATAATTGTTATCAATAATATGGTATTTTTAATTCTTATTAATGTGTACGATTTTAATGATAATTTACTATAAAAACGTAAATTTAATTTTTTTATTAATATTGTATTTGTTAGATATTATTATGATTATTGCTAATTTTACCAATTTCGTAGAAATTACAATTTTAATTTATTACAAATTAATATGCACAAAAGCTTGTGATTATTAATTTATAAATTTATTCTTAACGGTTTGAATCATACTATAAATAAATTCTGTGCTTTTCATTAACATTAGTTTCAGCATACTTTCTGAAATGAAAACCGATGATAAATACCTAAATGCATAAGTGAGAATGTAAAACAACATCTTATTAACCACTCTCAGTCAATCCAAATAAGACAAACATTGTAACAAGATCACGAATGATTCGTATAAATGTATTAATTTAGAGAACGTATCGTGGACATCCGCGATACATGAGCCCAAAGTGAAAATTAATCTTTTGACGGGATTAAGAAGAGGCGGTATCAGCTTAGAAGTTAAGCGACGTAATATAATAATTTGGACATGATAATGGGCGCATAGCCTATAAAATGTATATATATTAAAAGAGCCGGTATTTCGGCAAATTCACAATTGAAAAATTTAACGTTACTAGAGTAGAATTTTCATACGCGAGTCGCAAATTGATAGAAATATTATAACTGATATTATTGTAAATTAATCCGAAAAATTTTAAGAAATGACTGTAAATGAGTGGGGGTCAATAGGCTTGGTATAACGAACGAAAAAGACTAGACTTCACTTGATTTTGAGCCACTTCTGAGTTCGGATCACCATCGTAAAAAAATAAATTACAATCATAACATAAACCTGAATTATTGCATACTGAGTAGTCAGTCACTTCTCCTTATTATTATTATTATAACTTGTATTCAAATAACACGATCACGAGCAATTGGGCCCGAAACTCGGGATTATTGCCAGGATTGGAAATTGTGCATAATTTAATCAGTGATTGGGTGTAAATTCTAAATAAATATGGCTTCAAAGAGAGCAAGCGAAAATATAACGTCAAATGAAGCAGTACGACTGTCAATTGTAAAGAAAGCAAGGCCGGCGAAACCAAAGAAAAAATCATCAACCGTCAAAAGGAACGTTAGAACATTAATAAGAGTAAGGAGTAAAGGATTATCGCAACAAACAAACTGGACAATTCATGTAGGAACATAAACAAAAGGACCGTCCTTACTGCCCACGATATCTTACCATCGCCAAGCTGAGACATTCAGACCAACTCCACCAGCCGATGACATGGGAAATGTAAGGATGGATGAACAAGGAAAGCATCGTCAATGGCTCCACAGAATTTCAAGGGTGAGCGAAAATGGGCAAAATTTGATGCCAAATGCATGCGACAGCAACAACAATCTGATAAGCGCTATCGAGCGAGGGCTTCATTAGTTACCTAAAAATGATTGACTAATCGGTAACTCTTCCTATAATAATGATCTTGCCTGATTTGTCTATATGCAACAGTGCAACTTGATTCGAAAATTCAGGAACATCCTGCTTGATTATTAAAATATAGGTATTGTCTAGAAAAGGAAGATTGTAACAACAAAACCGAATCTACCCAATAATATGCTTGATTTACTATACTAGTGCATCGATAGATGAACATTGTACAGATGGGAAAACGTGGGAGCAAGAAACTATATTATAATTTGTTGATAATTTGAATAATCGAATTTCCATGTTCCAAATATGAAGAAGGATTAAAAAAAGAAAAGTAAATGCCGGAAATTGTTGAAAAGAGAACCCATGGCCATGAAAACGACGAATTTCACGGTATAGATATCTAAATATGAATTTAAAAATATTCTCGTCTTCAAGTTACAGAAGCGAAACATATATTAATATTATTATACATTATTATTACATAATTAATATATAATTGTTTACATAATAATTTTCTTATCTTATGAGGTCTGACAACAAAAGTCGAGGTAGGTAAAGCCACACTTAGCACGAAATAATATATTAACAATTGGTTAAAATATAAGATTTGTTCAAATTGCCCATGATCTGAGTATACGAGTAACATGTATATCCTTACTAAATTCCTCATAATTATTATTTCTTTTATTCGTAAGTATGTACATAATGCTCGCGGATTCTTTTATTTTATGATTTTACAAATCTAATTGGTGTTTTTCAGTAGTTATCATTTTTCTATTAATTTGTATCTTTTATTTTATTTAATTTCATCCACATGATTATTTATTTCTCCATCTTCTGAACCATATTATATCATGATTAAAATACCAACAAATTTTGATTTGAATGTGAGGCTAATTAATTTTGCTAGTGCTGTATTCTTATACTTCTATCATAGCAGGTGTATGATTAACAAAAACCACGAGTATCCGAACATATTAATTATTGCTCTTTTTAAGCAATATATTATGCAAAATGTTTAAGCACTAATATTTTTATTTATATACTGATGCAGTAATATGACAAATGATCGAACATTAGCTTTTCAGATTATTATTTTAAACATAAATGTTTTTACAAAATTTTAATGAATAAACTTTCATAATCTTAATATAATTTCTGTGTAATGATAATGTACTTAAAAAAATAGTTTTTTTAAAGACTCAAAATGGTTATTTGTGATTTTATTTCTTTTAGTGCATTAAAAGTCAATAATATGTTCTTATGACTGATATCTTAAAGTGGATATGTAGAGTTTGTTTTTCTAGCCTCTTATCCAGCTCTATTCACTCTAGAATTTCTCAATTCACCACTTCCGTACATTATGGTAGGGCGCCTTGTGTAAGTATGATCAGGATGCCAGGGAGTAGTGGAAGGACTAGCTGTAAATAATATTAATCATTAGAATGTAATTGTATTGTATTTTCAGATAAATTGGGAAATAAATTGTTTTACGTACTTCTCCGAACAAAGTGTTGAGGTGTAGTCTTTGTAGTCTTTGGCACTAAAAAATAACTAAAATTATCTTATTGCAAAAATAAATTTATTAATTTACTACATATCCTTGATATTATTTTACTTGCTGTACTTAATATAATATAAAGATGAAAGTTGAACCAGAGGGAAACACGAGTAAAAAATACTTTTATGCTAATTAGTACATTATATATTAATGCAAAAATTCAAATATTATCAATGTAACAGACGTAATTAAAAAAAAATAAAGTTTCGATTTGAAAACTTTGAATAAAGTAAAAAAATGAATAAGAGTTACATGAAAAAAATTAAAAACATATTTATAATCTGTAAGAAAATATCTTTGTAGATTTAATAAATTTATAATGCTAATACGTAAAAATGAAAAAAATTCTTAAAATAAAAATTTTAATGAACACAAAGTTTATTTTTTGTAGTAATTTATGTAAAATTATGTGAATAAACATTTTATATACTTCGCCAATTTGATACGATGTTAAGCAAAGCAGCCACCTGAACAAAGAAGAATAATAACTTCATTATATACAATTTCAAATAAGTGTTCTAGATTAAAAAAAGAAGTAATTTGTAATGAATAATTAAATATTCACGCACTAACATTTTTCGTTTTATTTATCCTCATGAATACGAAATTGTTATTAAATAATAAAATATTTTTAATACTTATTAGAGTATGCGGTTTTAAAGATTAATTATTATAAGAACTAAATAAATTTTTTTTATCATTATTTCTGAATTTAAAGCACATTATCATTATTTATAATTTTATAATTTCATTTTTTTTATGATAAATTCATGTTTACAAAAACTTGTTAATATCAATTTAAATTTTCTTCTTTTACTGCTTGGTACTTTTGCTGTACATTCGTATTGTAAGAAATATGCGAGGCTAATTTGGGATATGACCGTGAGTCTCCACCGGTCAGCAAAGTCTGGTGAATCATCGTAAACCATGTATCGGTAGATTCCGATTAATAGGAAAAATGAAATTTGGGTTTACAGAGTCGTGAAGGAAACTAAATCCAGCAGGGCTAGAGATAATGTCGTTCTCTCGGTCTCGAATGTTTATGAGAAAATGGCGAGGATACGCACGTCCGCATTTCCTCGACCGACAATAAATGAATGAGCAATACCTATATGCTAAAAGTGGTGGAATGGACAGTGCCAAATGTGTATTTCCCGAGTATTACGATAATATAATATCTAAGATTAATAATAAGTTTGAAATAATTTTAATTTTATCATAGATGGACAATTGGACTCTGAAAAGCTTTGTCTCACGTTGGCCCGCGAAGGATTCTTTGTGTCAAGCAATATAAGTTTAGAATAAAGTGCGAAAAATATTTAACAGCTGCATCCACCCGAATCACCAAGGAATCAAGAGTGTATTCGAGTACGTCTGTCCACTAGGAGTCCCCGCTTGATCGGATCCTTCCACGTCCCGCTGAGTTGACTAACGGTACAATTGCATAACATGTAATTTGTTGTTAATTTTCAACGATTTTTCGGAAAAATAATTTTTGCATGATTGGCAAACCACTAGTATAGACTAGTAAGAGACTAAATGAAATGATTTTTCTGTTTCCTGTTTTTGGGAATCTCGGGGTTTTTCCCATGCATTGATTGGTCTTTCCACGAAATTACAAGCTCATTGGATTTCTTAAACTTTTATGAATTTTAGAATTCGAGGCATTAAAAAAATAATCTTTTCCATCAAATATTCAATCAACATTATTTAATATATTCCGATGGTCCTATCCTTTATATTCCCTAACATATATGTGATAAGTGATAGTGAACTATACAAATACTGCACTTTGCATTATCTTTGGTCTTAACTCATTGGGTGAAAAGAAATGCCATGACACATGTCTATATATATATATATATAGATATATGAAGTGAGTTAAAAAAATGGGAAAAATTAAAATAAACACAGTGAGTAAATCAAATTTAAATCATTAACATTTAAATAAATCATTATTTACATATAGTTAGGCAAAATGTTCCTATTATAGATTTGCAAATAATTTATTTAATAAATCATTTGGAAATAAGAAACGAAAATTCAAAAAGTACTTTTTAATAACTGTTGTCAGTCAATCAAAATATGATAAACATGCTATGATTTACAATAAATACGACGTCATGGCAATAAATAGATTGAAGTTAAAAGATGCTCAGGCTGAAATATTTAGAATCAATAATACTTGAAATTGACATGGTACTTATTGATTTTTCGGAACAGTCATATTAAAATAAAGTATCAAAATCCAATATCTATTGAATGTCCACATAAGTCTTATGTGACATATGGGATCTATTGACGATAATCCTGTACCGTCTCCTAACATACATTTTCTCTCTTTCTCTTCTTCTCTATGCAATTTCCTTCTTCTCTCTATCTCGCTCTCTCTTTCCCTACCCATCAATCTCTTTCTCCCGTGCCTACCTGCGAAAAAAGTACGTGCCTCTTACCGGTCGTAGCTCTACCGAGAGGGCCCAAAAACAATATGGCCATCACGGCGACGTGTTATAAATAAAAAATCTGATACTACGAAATTTCGATTGGACGGCCGATCGTACGATGCAACCTGAGCAGGGTTAGTGAGACGTCACAACCCAACCTCGAAAGAGCTGTCATGTGAGCATGAAATATTCGATCGGGGAAACCTCGACGTGTTCTTGGTTGGAAAAAGAGCTGAGGACAGCACCGTAAAACGATGTAGCAGCGAGAGTATAAGAAGATGACCATAAAGAAGATTATAAAGAACTATAAAATGTTTAATTTTAAGTACTATCATTAAAGTTTATATGCATACAAAGTGGTTATGAACGATCCGGTTGTTTCTGGATTACCAATTTTTGTGAATATCTTGGCATCATAACATCGAATCAGGCAGTTTATGTTCTCATGAAATGAGGGGAAAGCGGCGAGTG
This sequence comes from Eupristina koningsbergeri, assembly GCA_018907245.1. Classification (NCBI taxonomy): domain Eukaryota; kingdom Metazoa; phylum Arthropoda; class Insecta; order Hymenoptera; family Agaonidae; genus Eupristina; species Eupristina koningsbergeri. The sequence goes on from JACCHV010000035.1 coordinate 4,007,977, forward strand.
ATGACCGAGAGACGGTGACAACAGCCACGTTATAATTAAAAACGATAAAGGAGGGGTAAAATTGTTAAAAGAGCCGAAAAGTGCGAAAGTTCAGAGATTTTTCGTTTTGCGACGAAAAATACTAAGAACTCACCTACAGAAACCAAGGCATAGCATCGGATTTATTGTGGCAATAATAAGAAAATATTTAATTAAATACTCTAAAACAAACAACACTTTATTTTCTTGTACTAATATCAACACTTCAATCAACAGAGCTAGATTACATAAAATGGATATTTAATGTGATTATCAAATCCATAATCCTTTATAAGGACACATTGGAGTTACAAAATATACTAAGAAAAAATGTCATTCTTATAAACATAATGCAGGACAAATGCTGAGAGGTAAAACAGGGTTCATGAAAACTAAATCGGCAATAGCATTTGTCATGGAATTTCTCCCCTGAATAAGAAAATAGTTACGTGGATCTTGTTAAGTACCTACAAATGAGGGTAGACCCGAGAGAAAATAACTTTATAAAAATGATGCTGACCGGCATAAACATTGTGTAATGTAAGAGTTGCTTCGAAATTCAAAGACATAGCTGACAATAACGTTACAATAAATTTTCAATTTTAACACAATAAAAGAAAAGAGCGATGCTCCCAGAATACAGGTACTCTCTTACCTGTATCGGCAACTGAGGTCGCAATTCCCTCTTGATAGGGGATGCCCGGGGAAACGGAGTAGTTCGGATGATCGGGATTCTAAAAACGGCGCGAAATAACTCATGATAGGAATCAGGAGATAAACAAAGGCGTGTAAATAAATGAGTTAGACTTATTAAGGAATAGCAAACTCTTACTTTTTATTCTTCGAAACTCATACATACTATTGAATCTCGCTTGTTATAGGGCCGGTTTATTATATTTTGCAATGATTTCTTAAAACTACCAACTTATAAGTTTTAGATTCAAACTAGAAACCGCAACACTTCCTTGTTGTTGATTAGAGTTGTTTTGATTTGTCTCTCTTGGGAAAATCCACGAGTTTGGATGGCTTGCTTCCTTGTCGCTGTAACTTTTTTCTCAAACCTTGAAATCTAAGACCCTTTGTGTTGCTGTCCATCTATCACAGTTGTACAGCTTCTCAAGATCGCAGATTTTCATTAAGTTCGTAAGGAATCACTTTCACCAAAATTTATCACAGAGAATAATAGAACAATAAATAATGCACGGGTAACGTTTTCATGATCTTTACCGAAGCGTGTTCTCAATCAATCTAAATTTTACTTCCGGGTAGTGTATTATACGTCCGCGAATTGTCTTCATGTCGATTTCAGCTGTTTCTGATCTCTCCAGATTCGACCGGATGTTCGGCCGAAACGGAATTAATGCAAACCGCGTTACAACCTACATGATCAGTAAAATAGAGGTATCATCTAGAATAAGAAAGAACATAGCAAAAAACCGAATTAATTCCAAGCATATACATAAATCAGTATACGGATAGATAAAAAAATGAACACTCAACAGGTGCAGGAATGTGAAAGACAAAAATCTGCGACTAATTTGCCCATAATATGAATAATAAAATTTCAATGTTTGAACCAGAAATAAGAATCATAATTGAAAGCAAGATGCTTGATAAATAAAAATATAAAATAATATATCCCCATCGTACTCAGATAGTAAGATCACGCTATTTGCCTAGATAATTTCAAAAGACTTGGATATATTGGCAAATAATAAATATTTAATTCTGAGCTGATACATAGAACATTACGGAGAAAAGAATACCGACATATTGGTTAAGAGAGGCATCATGGCAAAAAACGGAAAAAACTAGGAGGCTTCGGTAGTCCAAAACACTACTTGAAGTTGAATAACTCATTACATATCAAACAAAATTTAGCAGAATACTAACACAGGAATTATTGAAGGGGATAAGATGGTTTACTGGACAACGGTAAATTGCATATCAGGTACAAACACTAGATAGTAAATTTTTTAATACCCACGATGTAAGTATTATTTTGAGATCTTTGACCGTGTTTATGCCAGTGTTGTGCACTTGACCTATGACCACAATAATACCAAGATATATAGATTATTTGATCAATAATCGTTATTATAAAAACGGATGATAGTAAACTCTGTAAGAGCCAGTTTGTCCTGATATACATATCCAATACTCGTTTGCGGCCGACTGTACCAAATCACTTTGAAGGTAGGTGAATTAAAAACCGCAAGACGAGGCTTTGAATTCTTCAGTTTGGCGACGACTTATTTATATATTATTATTATTATATAATAATTTTCTTATCTTATGAGGCCTGACAGCAATAGTCTAGGTAAGTAATGCTGCACTTAGCACCAACTAGTATATTCACAAGTGGTTAAAAGATAAGATTTGTGCAGATTAGCCAAGACCTGATTACGAGGGTCATGTATATCCTGATTTTTACTAAATTACTCATAATCATTGTTTCTCTTATTTGTAAGTATTAATACAATGCTCACGTATTCTTTTATTTTATCATTTTTAAAATCTTATGGTTGTTTTCAGTAGTTATCATTTTTGTATTGATTTCTATCTTTTATTTTATTTAATTTCATCCACATGATTATTTATTTCTCGGTCCTCTGAACCATATAATATCATAATTAAAGTACCTACAAAGTTCGATTCAAATGTGAGGCTAATTAATTTTTCTATTGCTGTAATCATATTCTTCCATCATAGCAGGTGAAAGATTAACAATAACGACGATTGTCCTAATATTTCAATTATTACTCTATTTAAACAACATAATGTGCAAGAAATTCAAGCACTCCAAATTTTATTTATATATTGATGATTAAGTGTAAGAAACACACGAACATGAGTTTTTTTATAATTTTTATTTGAATATAAATTTCAAAAAATTAAAATATCAATTAAATAATCATGGTGTACATAAAAAAAATTTTTTTTGAAGACATAAATTTTTGTTTATTATTTCTATGAATTTCTATGAATATATTATAACTCAATAATATATTTTAACGATTATTATCTTCAGGTGGTGTATCTGTAGTAATTCTTCTAAGCCAACTTCGTCTAACTCTAGTTATAACTCTGTTATCGCGTTCAATTTGAAGTTGAAGAGCCATGGATACTCTTGTTCTAGCTACAAATAAAATCAATTCGTAAAAATGCAATTATATACAATTTATTTATATTATATTTATAAATCAAAAGTAAAATCAATAGTTTTACGTACGTCTTCTATGTACTAATGGCATGAATATCCTAAGCGTAGTAGTTGAAGGTGTTGTATTAACTACAATGAAAATTAATTTTATTATGGCCTCAAAATAAATCAATTGATTTACTATGTATTTATTATATTAATGTACGGTGTACTATATTATGAAATATACAAATTAAATAAAAATGAAAAAGGTTATACCCAACCATAACAATTGTGAAAAATATTTTTATGCAATTTACTACTTAATTTTGAATAAAATAAAAGCATAAAAATAATGTAATTTAAGATTCTTTATATATGGTTTATGGATGATATTTAGTCATTTAACCTTTAATATATTGATTGATGTAATGGATTGATGACGTAAGATAATTAAAAATCCATTATACAGTTATTGAAGTTTTAAAATAAAATAAAAAAATGAATAAAAGTCGAATAAAAATTTAAAAACATATTAATAATCTTTAAAAAATATAACTTTGTAGATCTAATAAATTTATAATGGTAATACGTAAAAAAAATTCTTAAAATATAAATTTCATTTAATTCAAAATTTTTTTTTTTGTAGTAATTTATGTAAAATTATGTGAATAAATATTTTATATACTTTGCCAATTTGATACGATGTTAATAGAAGCAGCCATTAGAGCACAAAAAATTAATAATTTCATTATGTAAGATTTAAAATTAGTTATCTAAATTAAAAGAAATAATTTGTAATGAAGAATGATTATACAGTAACATTGTTCCTTTTATTTAGAACACGAAATTGTTATTAAATAATAAGATATTTTTTATTTTTATTAGTGCATATGGGTTGGAAGAAAAAATAGTATAAAAATGTAAATATTAATTTTTTTTAAGCATTGAATTTAATAAAAATTATTATTATTTCTTAATTTATGCTTTTTCCGTATAATTTTATTAGTTTTGTAAATCATTAAAGTTAATAAGAATTTTTTAAATATCAGTTTATATTTTCTTTCTGGGCGGCTTGGTACTTATAAAATGAAATATTGTACTTTTTAATATTTTTAGTTTTAACTCTTTTTTATAAAAAGAAATACAATGAAATATTCCTACAGAAAGGCATTTGGAATAAATAAATTAATGGAATAATAGAAAAAATTGGAATAAATTTCATTTATTTATTAATTTATAAATCATTGATAATTTGAAAAGTACTAATTAGTTAGTTTTATTAAACTATGCTTAAATAAATATTCAAAAAATGTTATTGTTCTTGGAATTGGTAAAAAAACAAGATAATTTTGGGGTAGTGTCGTTTAGGGCCTAGTCCTTGTCTTCTTTACTCTGAGGTACTCAGTTTCACGCTGATATGTAATGTGAGTCATACGTTGACGTTCGTCTTCGCACCGCCGCGCAATGAAGAGATTCAGCCTTTTAAAAACTTAATTTTCTAGCGTATAAGCTGAAAAGCTCAAGGAGAATCTTTTCAGCATTTCCTCGATTTTCACCGACTTTTAATATCTCTGATTTGCGAGTCTAGTCACCCCATATTCAGTTTCAATATCGACGACATGGCCGATGCAGATGGATCGATATCGATTTATCTCCGCCTCGTCCACGATACCAAAGAGAGTGTGATTGGTAAATTCGGATAACAAGCAGAGGCCTATGCTGCAAGCTTCCAACAATTGTATTTGTTCAATGTTTTTTTCTAAAAATGCCTCCCTTAGATTACCTACATTTAATTATAGACTTAGATTACCTAAATTTAATATATAATTTCGAGTTTTTTTATGTAGTTTTATTACATAATCAATCACAATAAATGAAAATGATGTAATATTGAATTTGTATAAGGTTGAGTACATACGCCAGTTTTCTTCAGCTAAATGGAATAATTTTTACTAAGATTGTATTATAAAATTATTATTTCATCATCTTGAATTATTGAAGTATTAAAAAACGTTATATCATATAGGAAATATATTAACTCTCAACTTAACCGCTATATTGTACTTAGATTGTAGCTTGACTATGAAACGAATATATCATAAAGAAATGATGGGTCAAGTTGATAAATAAAAGATCAGTACATTTCATTAATCTTGATTTTTTTAGTGTCCTTAGCCTTTTCTTTACTTTATACTTCGCTTCGACCACGACATCTTCTATTCTCCCCTTATCTCATTTAGTCTTTTGTAAAGCTAGAATCTCTGAGTTGTACTTTTTTAGAGGTACATTTTTCTGTATCTTTTTTTTCTATGGCAGCGGAGTTTTAGTCAGTTCAGCTATTGTAAGCGGTTGGTGAGTCCGATATTATCCACTGCTTTATTTCTTGTGGGTATTAATAAGCTGATTTTTGTCCTCGCTGGCTGGGCCTTCACTCGCTTTATAGACAAAAACAAAGGGAAAAAGTCATCATTCTTAATATATTCATTATCAATATATTGCATTCAATTGCTGAACCAATGGTTCTTAAAGCACTTTTATAGGAGCATCTTTCAGCGACTTCTAGCATTTCAAGTGTACTCTTTGTGAAAGTAAAATAATAAACTTTAAGGAATGCATTGCTTATTCCTGCGATATCTTTTGTGATAATTGTAGTATAAATGATTAATACCTAAAGTAGCTCGAAGACAAAGCTTTTATAGAACTCATGACACAATTTAAAGATACTAAGTATACAACCTTTGAAACTCCTCTGATGCAAACAACTGATGTTTTCTTTCCTATTCATATGAAGAATAACACCAGATTACAATTACGAAAAGTCAAACTTCTCAGATTGAAAAAAATATTTAAATTTTAGCCAACATTCTTTTCGGAAAGCTATGACTAGTTTCTGAGATATGAATGAAGTATAAAGATATGAATCCTCCAATTATTACATTTGTGAAGCTGAAAAACATCCACGATCTTTTTGCATAATTATTTGCTTGGTCTGAAATCGTCACTTCCTTTCTATTCCACTTATTGACAATAATTTTTCAATTTTTTTTCTGATGAAGGTAAGGGAAAATTATTTAAAAGAGTTTTTAAAGTTATTATTGACAACATGAGGACGTATACTATGCTCGTTGAGGAATCCACAGATCCTAAAACTCCTAAAAAATTTCATTCGGCCTATTATAAAATTCTCTCGGTTTCCTCCACTATTCACGATTCATTGAGAATTTAAAAAATCTCAAAAAAGCCAAACATCTTCTCTTCACTGATGGAGCATTATTTTGGTAAAAAATCTACGATAATCAATATTAAATTATCGTAACTCTAGTCCTAATTCGTTAATTAAAGTCTCCTCTAAATCGTTTGACTGTGATCTAAGATTAAGTTCTCTGGTGGTATAATGCCTAGCTTCACAATCTGTATAATGGAGGCTGCTTTTTAGCACGTATACTCTTTCTTCTTTTTATTCAGGTATAACGTTAGCGGATGGTGACATATCTATTTTTTACGAGAAAGGTTTGAATTTGTTTGTACAAGGCGAGCATGGGGTCAACACAACACCCTTCGAAAACTATTTCGCGGGACGATTCTAGTAAAAAGATGTCTCTTGCAACCACAGATATTCCTTTTGTCGCATTATTTACTACGTAATTTACCTTCTTGAAGAAGTTATTGGCTATTCTTCCGTACGAAATTCTCACATTCTATGTTGAGGCTCTTACACCCACGTTACTTTTCAATACTAACCATCAAATAATCTAATCTTGGTGCTATAGATCACCAAAACCCATCAATGGTCTGTAGCCCTTCCCCCTTCTGCGACTAAGAATACTCAGGGAAACAAACAATCTTAAACGTACAAACAGAAATACATCCATCCAAACGATCCACGTATAAGTCTAAGAATTTCAATTCAGATATTATTATTCGCAGTAAAAATATGCTTTTATATTTCGTTCAGATTGAAATAGTTGAATATAAATTAATACTGTACCAAACATAGAAAAAAAAACTTATTTGTAGTGTACACTTAGCTTAACGATGATCTATGGTGATCCATTTTACATAATTTACTATTTTATTTCAGCCATCATAAAGAATTCATTTTTTTTTATTTTTGTATTGATTTACAGATGAAAAAATATTTCTCTAATCTTTCGTTAAAGTAATAAATTGTACGTAATAAATCAATTGCCTCTGTTTCCTTCGAAGAAATCTTGAGAAATTTAAGCATGTATTTTGCAAATATTACAAACAAGATTTATATAACATAAATGTATTTGAAAAATTGAAGAATATTCATTTAAAATAATTGACAAGTTTTAAATTAATTCATATTAATTTCCTTCCCTAGTAGTATTAAGAATATAAAACTGAAAAGAATAATATTTTAAATAATGTCACTTATAAAAATTATATATGAAAATTCTCTATAGTAAAACTTTAAGAAATTAATATATGGATTAAGTAAGAAAAGTGTAAATAAAAAAATACTTTTTATATTAATTATAAATTAATATAATAAATATGGAAGGTGCACAACATTAAACTTCAAAAAAAAATACTTTGTTATAATATTTGAAATTTTTATTTATTTTTTTAATTTATTAAAAATCAATTGATTAATCTCGTCTACTTGTTGCAGTAGTAGTATAAGATATATTGTTTCGACGATAAAATTCTTCCATCTCAGAATCTTGCATCCTTCCCCCAGCTAAAAATATTAATATTAATTTTTTATGGCATTTAAATTAAACTATTTCTTTAAAAAATTCTATTTATAATTATACATACAATTTCTCTCTAATCTTTTTTGTCCTGGCTTTTTAACTACAATTAAAATTTATTTAAATTTTTTAGTAAATGATAATTTTTTTATCAATATTACAAATGTATCAAGTTTTTTAAAAAGAACATAATTAGAAAATTATTTTGATATTACCTAATACAAAGAATTTCAAAATTTCAAGTTTCTAATCGAATATTAAATATTTTTCACAAATACATATATATTTATAATATTTCAATAGATATTTTTATATCATTATCCTCTTAGATAAATATTGCTTGTTCATAATAGTCATTCATAAATAGTTAAAATAGCGTATTGGCTTCTTTGTCCACTCGCCACCTATAATTAAGGTTGATAGAGAGAGAGAGAGAGAGAGAGAGAGAGAAAGAGAATTGTAATAATTAATTCTTGCGTAAATCTTATTGCTCGAAACCAGACAATAAAAATATCATCCTTTACTGTAGCAACACGTCATAATGTATATATACATATTATGTATTGCATATTTGTGTATTATGATAATTATTTTTTAATAACAGATTTGTAGCTAATGCATAAAAAATTATTTAAATAAATATTCTACGTACATTTCCAACTTGATACGATAATGATAAGAGTCGACATCAGAAAAAAAATGAATAACTTCATTCTATAAAATTAAAAGTTGTAGTTTTAAATTGAAAGAATAAGTAATTTTAAAAATTAAACGATTATTCAATAAGATTTTCCGTTTTATTTATTATTATGCACACGAAATTGTTGTTAAATAATATGCATTCTTTCATTTTTATTAGTGAATACAGTTTCAAAAAATTATTATAAAAACATAAATTTTATTTTTTTTTTTATCATTAAATTTAAGACATTAATATTATATCTATTTTATACTTTTTTGATGAAATTTTATATTTTTTATTATAAATTAATGTTTATAATAATTTTTTAATATTAATTTATATTTTCTTTCATAATGGCTTTATATTTACTGTAAAATTGAAAACTGTACTTTTCATTATCTTTAGTTTTAAGTTTCTCGATATAAAGAAATGTGATTACGCATGCCGAAATTAAGTTGTTTTAAATAAGAAAATTAAATAAAAAAAAAGTATTGTATAATTTTCAAATAATTTAGATAAATTTAATAAAAACAATTTTTTATCAATTTACAAATAATGTATTTAAAAACTAATTTATAAATAATGCACGATTTTAAAAATAATATAATAACTATAAATAATCCGAGAATTTGAAAATGTCTTCCTTATCGTCCCATCGACCTTAACTGGAATTTGTTTTCAAAAAGTTGGCTGCATAATATTCCTTTTATTATTATGCTATATTTTATTAAATTAATATTTGTACACATAAGTTTGTTTAAAAAAACCTTTCACTAGATTTCAAAAAGAAAAACCTTATATTTTAAAGATTGTGTTACAATTATGCATGCATATTACAATTATCATTTAGTTTTATAATATAACTATTGGTTTAAAAAATGATGTAGCGCTAATTATTAGCGTGCAAATACAATATTTTTATATAATAACATATGTGTGCTTATGATGCAGTAAAAATCAATTTAATAAGTCCTTCGATTTTTGGAGTTCGCCTTCTCGTACTTTCCAAGTCCACATATATTGTTTCTGCAAATAGGAATAATGGGGGTATAATTTGAAAAATACAGTACATAAATATTGTTACATTGCAACAGTACATATATTCATTATTATTCTTATTTCGATGAATTAACGCGCACGCTATTTTAATATCATCAACTTATATACATAACTCCTAGTATCTGTAATTGTTATCCGTTTTTATTGTAGTTATATTTTTTATTTTATTCAACTTTATCATAGTCATTTATAATTCTGATGATCATTAATTTTTCCATCCGACGAACAATGTTATCTCATTTTCAAAATACCTGGACGATTCTATTAAAAAGCGAGGCCAATTAATATCGCCAGTATTACTGAATTTTTCCATATACGCGATGTATTATAAATATTATAAACATTGGATGTAAATTTAACTGTAATCGCAAAAAAATAAAATCAAGTCGGATAGTCGGATACCTCTATTAACAGACTAACAAACATACGCGCGCGTGCACACGCCCAGACTCACACACAGTCACGTGCAAACTGATTTCTATATAAGCAATAAAGATCTTTTATTTTTGATGTGTCCATAATATATACATTGACAATGTAGATTAGATTAAAATATTGCTATCATATTACAACAATGAACTACGTCTAAGACCCGAAATAAATATAATTTAACAGCATATAAGTTGATTAAATTTTTTGGATAAGACCAGATAAGTAGACCATTGCTTCAATCATTCACTATACAATTAAAATTCAACTTTTTCAAATTAAAATATTCAATGCGTATGGTTTTGGGTCCCGATCATAGACTCACTTTCGATTGAACTGTGTATATTTATTGAACAGCAGCAAAAATAAATTTTTCTATTCTACCGTCTAGGATTCTTAATATTTACTAACATTTTTGAATATCCAATTAAAAAATTCAATTTTACAATGTAATATTCTATTATTTCTATTCATAACTATTTTATTAAATGTACCTAGTATTTAAAAATAATATTTCTAAATAAATAAACAAACAACATGATTTACTATTCTCATTATTCTAAAATTATTTTCGCATTATTATTTCGCAAAATTAAAAGATCGTAATTAAATATCGTATCTTATACTCAATTGAATAAAAAATATTAGTTATAAAATAAATTATTAAATGATGTAATCACACGTATTATTCATGATTTTTTACTGAACTTTGTTTCATAGATACTAATATCAAATACTGGGTTTATAAAAATCTATTTTTTGAAACAAAGTAGGTAAATACGTGGTTCAGTGTTTATATATTATTTTTATTTACTATCTAGCATTAAGCTTTTGTTTTTGTGCTGGAATATATGCATTTTTTTACGCGATCAATTTAGTTTTATATTTCTATCAATACTAGTTTTATATTAAATAATGTATTGTTGGTTGATTCAAGCACCCGATCTGAAAAAACTCTCGTGCATAGCTAAATTATCTATCCAGATAAATTCAACAAATGTTCCATTACTTAAAAACACTAATCATAATAAATACAAATAATGGTTCAATAATGTGTATGTACTATGTTGGGATCAAGGCCACGTAATTTTCATCACCCAAATATATTAATTTTTAATTTTATACACATTGTACACTAATAATTGTTTCGTTGTTTGGAATAAATGAAGACTATTCAATAAAAGATATACGATGAAAAATTTTCATAGTAAAAATATACTTTTATATTTTATACAGTTTGATGTAAAACTTAATCAATTAAAACAATGAATATTTAAAAGTAATTTAAATATAAAACGCTTTATTTGGATATTTGACATTTTTAGTTATTTATTTAAATCTATTAAATTAATAAAAATAAATTAAATTAATCTTGTTGTGTGGCTAATGTAGTAGTAGTAGTAGTACTAAAAGTTATATTATTTCGTCTATAAAACTCCTGCATAAAAGAATTTGGTATCCTTCCTCCAGCTAAAAATAATATTAATTTTTATAAAATTTAAATTATATTATTATTTAAAAAATTCAATGAATAATTATACGTACGGTGCCTTTGTAATTTCCTTTCTGATCCTGGTTTTTGTACTATAATTAAAATTTAATTCATTTAAGAGAATGATAATTTTTTTTAATAATGGCTTATGCATAATATTAACCTTTAATCGAATTAATTAAAACATTTTTAATTAATTCAAAAATTTTTGGGTTTTTTGAAAATTTCTTCACTTCTAATTTTCAGATCTGTCTATATAAAAATGAATTTTATTCACAATTTTATTAGCTACAAATCTCCCATTGACACTGTAGTATTAAACTTACAAATTTTCGTGTTATAACAAAAAAATAAAGAAAAATGCATTTTTTTTTTTTTAATATTGTTAAACTCTGAATTGGACGAGTAGCATTTTGGAAAATAAGAATTTACTAATTTTTTTACGAATTTTGATATGCATCACTAGCTGCTTTTTTCATGAGCTTAAAAGTGCTCTATTGATTGGTCTATATGCAAATTTGAAAATAAACAAATTAACTATTATACATACATAGAGGAAGAATTACAAATATACATAAATGAAAATTTAAAACAAAAATAAATGCTGTACATGAATTTAAGATATTTTTGAATGCTTTTAACTGATTTAAGACATAATATTTATATAATAAAATTCATTATAAATTTACAAATATTAATCTAAATGAATATAATAAATTATACAAATAAAATAATACAATAAAAAATAAAGCAGTTGCGCAATAACTTTTACTAAGAGAGGAACGAAAAAAACCATTAAAAAAAATATAATTATTATATTTTGTAATAATAATATAATATTTTCTGCAATTTAAATCATCATTTTTAAAATACCAAGAATCTATTACATTCAGATGAATTAAAAATAAAATTCAAAGGAATATAAGATATAATTTATTTAGAAAGTGAAATATTTTAGAATTCAATTTTTTAGAAAAAGTAAATGAAATTGTTATTATATATAATTATTAATATAATTATTAATATAATTAAATTAATTATATATACATATAATTAATTACTACTTATACAATAAATATATATTTTTATTATGATAATTATTTGTTATCGGAAAGTTATAGGCAACGTATAAAAATTGTATAAATAAATATTCAATATACCATGATAACTCGATATGATGTTGATAAAAGCAGCCATCAGAAAAAAAAAAATTAATATCTTCATTCTGTAAAATTTAAAATAGCCATTCTAAATTGAAGGAATGAGCAATTTGTAATGAAAAATTAAATGATTATTCAGTAAGATTTTTTATATTATTTTGTTTCATGAATATAAAATTTTTATTAAACAAGAAGATTTTAATGTTTATTTCCCATTATTTTTAATAAAGAACAAGAATAAAAATATTAATTTTTTTTATATTTATATGTTATTGTTGTTTATTTATTTAATTAGTAGTTTTTCTAATTAATAAAAATCAAAAAAGATATTTACTGAATTTGAATTTCAAACAATTATCTTCACAAATTAAATATACATGATATACGTACCAAAATATGAAAGTATATCTTTTTTCAGGAAGAAGATACTTTTTTATAGAATGGGATGGAAATTAAACAAAAATACTTTGTTGAACGCTGTTAATGTTTTGGTGCTTAATTCTGTACTCTGATCAGATTTGTTATCTAGAATTTTCAAATTACGTCGATATTACGTCAGAGTCATTGTAAATATTAGTAAAACACTGTGTGTCGTAGTCAAAATATTAATTGAAATAATTATTTTAAAAATTATGTTAATATTTACAAATAATTAACATACAATTTATTTATATTAATACTTCCATATTATGACGTAATACCAACGTAATTTTAAATTTTAACTAAATAGGCCCAATGGCAGTACTATGTAAGTACCGAAATATGTATCGAAACATTTTTATGAGCCAAACAAGTCTTATATTTAATTTTTTTATTTCTTAAATTTTTTATTTAATTTCAGTAAAAAAAAAGTATCTTTTTCCTGAAAAAAGAATTACATCCATCTTTGATACGAATTTTAAATAAAGAATAAAATAATAATTGCGAAAAAAATGTTTCTATATATAAAATATACATTAATTTTAGTTTATCTAATTTAATATTTTATATTGTCTGTAAATAAAAAATTCATGAAAAAATTAAAATTTGATTAAAAAATTTTCATGGAAATATTAATAAAAAAATTTCAATAAAGGCTCTAATAATCAAATGTTGAATCGATAAAAAACTTTCCATTTAAGTACTATTTGATGGAGAAATTCTGTTGTTAAAAAATATTTTTTCTAAACATTTATTTAAAATTATTTATCACTCTACAAACTTCATATTTCATTGATTCATTAAAATTAATATTTATCAAGTAAAACAATACTATGCATGGTAAAAGTTGATAAATATTCTTGTATTTTTTTTATTTTTAAGATATTTCGAATTACATTTATTAATGTAATTAAAATATAAACTTTAAATAAATATCAATAAAATGAATCTCGAATAATTTTCAAATCATTTATATCTGTTAATTTAATATATTTAAAAATTATTGAGTTTTGCAAAAATATATAAATATTAAATATTTTTATATCCATAATTGTAATAAAAACTTTAATTATTTATAACACACACACACTATAATTCTTTTAATAATAAAATTAAAATATTCTCTTACAAATAAATAATATTTTTAAAAATCTTATATTAAAAAAAGGAAATTTTTTTTAAATAATTAGTCTCTCAGTTTTGTTAAATTTCTTTATTTTCAATTGTTACTTTCCAATTATATATTTCATAATTCAAATAATGTTCTTTGAATTTCCATTCTTTAATTTATGTTATTTAATCAGAGTCAGAGTCATAGCGATGAGATCGGCCACGGTAACCTTAAAAAAATTTATTTTATTTTTAATTATTACAATAACTTCTTGTATCCTAAAAAAAGATGACGTCTTTTTTCCAAAAAAATTTTATTTATCTAATAATGCTCTTGCTACATTTCTAAATCCTAAAAAATTTATGTAAATTTTATCCAACTTTCGAATTAAGAAATACATAAGCATGTGAATATTTAGACTAATAAACACCATATTATTAGTATAATATTACTAATTTAAACAATAATTTTACTTACTCCTACGTCTACCATATCGTCGACCCTTTCTATCGGCTTCAGCCTCTATCAATAAGAAAATTATTTAATAATGAATAATAAATATATAGTTCAGATATCAGAATTATTTTAATATGTACATTATTTATTATAAATTAAATTGAAGTATAAGATATTTATTGTTGAAAAAGTTATTAAGTATGTATTTAACATAAATTATAAAATTAGAATAGATTATAAATGTTATTTATTTTGAATCAACATAGTATTTGTAATGAAACTTTACCGTTGAAAAAAAATTATATTCAGAAATGATATGTGCATTAATATTATAATATATTTATCGAAAATAATTGTACAAATGATATATATGTATTTAACAAAAATTAATAAAACTTAATTAAGAAAGAGAATGGTTTACTGATATTTATATTATTTTCTTCACATATAACTAATTAATATGATTTATAAATAATCAAATTTTAGGTTAAATATATTTCTCATTTATATTTAATTTATAAATAAATAAAATGTCAAAAATATTTATTTATTAACATACCAACAGTGTTGAGTCCGAATAACATAGACATTAAACACATGAGATATACTAATACTTTCATGTTGTATAAGATAAAATTTTTAAAAAGAGATGAAAGTGAGAAGATTAATTAGTATCTTCAGATATAGAATTGAAAAAAGTGTGTTCTTTTATACTAAAAAATTACATTTAAATAAGTATTTTAATTATATGTACACGAACTTACGCTAACTACATATTATAATTTTATGATTTATATTTTATTAATAAAAAAACAAAATCATTAAAAAATAATAATTTTTTATCGTATTTTATTTGATTATACTAAGTAATATTGAATTATTTGAATTATATTTTGTTTTACTTTGAATTATGCACATATTAAAATAATTCAAATAGTAATTTATTATTTCACTAAACAATTGCCAACATATAGGAACAGTAAAACAATTTTTTAATTTGTCTTGATTAATAAAATAGATTTCATCAATATATAAAATATTTTTCATCTCAATTTTATAAAAATACAAGTAAAATAACTTAATACATTTATAAAAAGAAAATAAATTCATGAAAAATTAATTTTCTTTGAAATATACAATTGTAGCTTAGAAGATTTTACATAAACATGTAATATTTTCAAATGATTACAGTTTATGATAGTTAATAAATTATAATATTTCGTTATTTATAAACATTATACAGTGCAACATATTTAAAAATTTAAGATTTAAATGATGACTTAATATACATTATAAAAAAAGTTAACAGATGCTGAAGATAATGATTGGTTTAAAACATTATAATTGTTGTATGAAAGTAATTATTTTTTTTGCTATACATTAAAGAATTAAAACGTTTGTTGAGTGATATTGCAAAAAATATTTACTCTTCTTAAAAATCAGACAGAGAAAAATTAATAAAGGAAGTAGATTTAAATTATAATGTAGATACTTTTAAAAATAAATTAAGTTTAAATTAGAATATTATAGTCAATTAGAAAAAAGAATTCACAATTACTTTTAGATAAAAATATTTATTATTAATATTTGTTAAATCAAATTTAAATACATTCAAAGTATATTTAAATTTATTACATATTATTCATATTAAGTTTTAGCTATAGAAAGCTATCAAAACTTTGATTAAAATAAAAATATTGGCGTATATGTATAATTCAGATAGAACTTTCAGATATTTTAATCGGTAATGCATACGTTTTAGTAATTTAATACTTTAAATAACATTTACTATAATAGATTTAGTGTAACTACAGCATAAACATTCATTTTTATAGATATTGGGAATCATAAATTATAAAATTAATTAAACAATTGCCTTCTTAGAAGTAGACACAAAATAAAAATTCACTTTATATTAAGACTTATAAAAATAAATATTTCCATAAATATTGTCTTGTGTGAATGAACACAAAAAATTATGTTTCATAAAATAAATGATATTCTTTTTATATGGTTTGATACAAATTCTGTAAATGTAATTAAATACAAATTTTATTTAAAATAAAAAAAAAATTCAATTGGACATTATACATTTGTAATGAACATATTCATAATTATAAAATATATAACGTCGTATAATCATTATTCGCATTCATTTTACTTGTAATAGATTTATTAGTATTCCATTAAAATTTGTTATAAACTAATAGATTATTCAACTATCTTGGATTTTTGTATTATTTTAATTAATTATTTAATTATAAACTCATTAGGTGTGTATATTTTAAATATATTGGATGCTTAACATTGATTTTATATTATAGAATGCGAATATTATGAAGATTTAGATCACTTAGTTTCTTCTGCTTTCACATTTTCTCAATTTCATTTCAAATCATTCTATATAATATTTCCTGTGTGTACTTTCTTCCATTTGGTAGATTAAAATAATAAATTTCTTAAAGGATAACAAAAATTTAATAAAAAATAAATTAAATAATTTAGTACAATTTTTATTAATATAAAATTTTCTTATATAAAAAAATAAAATATAGCAAATAATGTGTTATTTATTTTAAATCCAATTACAGTGTATGAGTTATTACATCAATAACAATGAGAATTAGAAATTAATTTATAAAATATAAAACGATAATATTTATTAAATAAATAATTATAAATAAATTTATAACAATTAAACATTTTTAATTTCAAATAATTTAATAACAAAATTGGATTATAAAAATAACATTATAAAATTTTTACATTAGATATATATTTTAAGTTTATTAAAATTTTATGATAATGAAAAATAAATAATAAATGAAGAATAAAAATAAATAATCGAAAAAAAATAAATAAATATGTTTATTCAATTTTATTTGACAATTTTAATAGTTTCATATTTTTAAAATTTTAACCCCATTATATTAAATACTTTATTCAAATTTTTTAAATTGAAGAAATAATACTTAGAGTTTCATAAATGCTCTTGATTTATTTAGGATAACCAAATAAATGATCTAAGTAATAATATGCATAATTAATAGTATGAATACCATATTTTTTTAATCAGCTTTTGATTATAATTTTTAAAAAATTAAATAATATTTATAGTTTACATACAAATAGAATGTATTTTACTTAGATTATCATTAAATTTGTGGTCTTTATTGAAATGGTTAAACCAAATCTGTAGTAGAAACTACGATATTTCCTTCCTCCAGATTAAAATAGGGTCGAAGCTTAAGAAGAATTGATATATCCTATTTACATGCATATTGGTCATTTCATCCTGTTTTAACTGGTGTTCACTTCATTTTTCAACGATTCAAAAAAATCTTTAACTAAATAAAGAACAGCGTAAAACCTTTTTAGCTATTACATGTTGCACTTTAAAATAATGGGAATTTATCGAATGGGAAATTATTTAAGAAGATAAAAGAAGATAGTGAACGCATACTAAAAAAGTATGATTGAAAATAAAATTATGACAGCTGATGATAGGTTTTCACTATCCAGTTATAATTAAAAATCATTAAATCTCATAATTGTACACTTGTTGGTAGAGTCAAGTATTATGATGGAAAAATATATTATCATACGTACGTATACCTTATAGATTAATACTTCTATTAAAACTTAAAAATACTAATGAAATAATTTGCAAGCTTCAGACATATGGAACTCGATACATATTTATGTACATACTTATTTCGTATGGTCTAGCCACACTCGTTATACGGTAGAAGTTAATGAATTATTTTTTATATTGTAAATCATATTTTTAAAAAATTTCATCAAATCTTTCACGAATGAAAACTAAACCATTCAACTACATATTTTTCAATGTAATTCAACATTTTTCAAAAGATCGGAACATCTTTAGTTATATTGTTTTTATTTAATGAAATTCCATCATATCATTATCGAGATATTCATACTCATTATCATTATTTACTATATATCAGTGCTTGAAATTCGATGGCTATATCAATTACGATAAACTTTATAGGCATTTTCATACTACAGTATGATTGTAGAGTATGATTATTTATACTTTGTTAATTGTTAATGTTCATAAAAAATGAATTTCACCTTATGAAAAATATATTACTTAATTTATATGATTATAAGGATTTCTATTACGCAGAAAAAAAAATTTATGAAATATTCAATATTATACTAAAAAATAACGAATAAATATTGATAAATTGCGAATAAAATTTCATTGTGTTTTCCTTTATTTTAATAATTAATTAAAAGTAAAATATTTTCATCAATTTTAATTTCTTTTTTAAATTAGGTCTAAAAAAAAATTAATTCATCTTTTATATTTTATGTAGAATATATATTAAAACATTAATTATTAAAAAAAAATTTCAATAAAAAAGTATTCAATTTATTAACCACTAATTGTCTGTCAAATTTTTTAAAATATAAATACGTATTCTCAATTTAATGATTTTTTTAAAACAATCATGTGAATTAAACTAATAGAACAATGTAATTAGTATACGATTTAATATTAAAAGACATTAATTTTTAATGGGTAATAATATTTTAGTAATTATAATTTATAATTCGTGACATCAAAAAAAGCTGTAAAAATTCATTATATCTTTTAACTTATTATTATTATTATTATTATTATTATTATTATTATCATTATTATCATCATCATCCTCATCATCATTATCATCGTCATTATTATATTCATTAAATTATGTAGACTTTATTAATCAATGAAATATTGAAAATTACGATTATTTAACGATACTTCAAACGATTTATTTTATTAAAAAGAAAAAATTAAAAATTAAATTAATCAATAAAAGTATCTCATTTAATCTTTAAATATTGTCTTTTCCTTTTAAAATATGAATATATGTAATTTAACTTAAATTTTAGATGCAATATTTTCAACTTATTTACCATCTCACGTTTTTTTTGTGAAAAAAATGACAAAGTCGTAAATAACATTGAATAGTATTTATTTTATTTTTAATAATATAGATGAAAAGTTTCAAATGATAAGAAATCGCATGAAATAAAATAAATCAACTTTTAATTGTTTCATATAAATTCTATTTATTTAATATTATAAATAACAGATGCTAAGAACTTTTCAAAACAATTTCACCAAAACTATCCTCAAATCATTAATTTTATTAATCAATTAATACAAATTAATTGAAAATGTTAAATGTATTTTATTAAAATTAAAATGTATTTTATAGTTAATGTTTATTACAATATATTTCAAAGAATAAATTTATTTTTCAAGTATTCATTTTCATTTTTTATTTTTTAATCATTTGTTTTATCAAGTTAACTTGTTTGATTTATTGGAAATCAATAATAACAATTTTATTAATTTCTATTAACAACAATAATACATTCGATAATTCAAATTTTAAACATAAATTTTTATAAAATTTGTCTAGTGAGTAAATTTTAGAAAACTCACTTTTTAAAAAAACATTTATAAATTATTTAATTTTTTTCTTGATTTAAGTTATTTTCTATTCTTTCAAAATTTTGAATTTAATAATTATTAATTAAATTAATTAAAAATTTAATTATTTTCAAATTAATAAAAGAAAATGAAGAAAATTATCTATGAAATCTTAGAGAAATTAAATATAAAATAAGATCGATGTTTTTATATTTTTCTAATATATTTATATTTAATTATATATATTTATTTTTGCTTTATGTTATAATGAATAATTATACGAAATTAAGTAAATTTTATTCATTTATTCATTCAAATAAATTACAAAAGAAAGTAAATTTGATTCGATAAAATGACGGGAGAAACGATCGCGCTACACGGAGGGGAAAGCAATCGCCCTCGCGCAATCGTCGCAAAATTCGCGGGCCGGTTTGTACCTAAACTACGTAGTACTCACGCAATGCATTCTATATAACACCGCTGCTTCCTTTACTTCTCGCAAGACCGCCGAGCTTCCAGGTCAAACCTACGACCACTCGGGATGATGCTGAAGTCTCTCTCGAGAGAAGTCACCTCGGGGAAAACTGCTTCCGAGTTGTTTCGAAGGCTCCGTTGTCAGCGTTGATTCGTCGTAAGCGTCTTCGACGTAGCGTCCTTGAAGGTTACCAGCACTCACTAAGTACCTCCTTATTACTCGTGAAAAGTTCGACACAAGGGAGCTCGGGAGCGCGAGCCCGAAAAACTTTCTCGACTTCAGTCGATTCGATATCGCCAGATACCGAAGCTACCTAAGCTCTCTCTTTCTTTTTCAAAATTACTACAGCTTTTTCGAAGGCTACCCCCCCCCGCCTTCTTGTTGGGACCTAGCGACTTATACGACCCAGCGTAGAGATATACTTTGCATGACGTAATTTTCGTAAGATAACATCCATATAAGGTAGCGGATACGCTGGTAGCTTTGATACGGCGTTTAGCTTCCTGTAGTCGATACAGAAGCGTTAGCTAGTTTTCACGCGGATGTAGAACAGGGTCAAACACGCGTAAAAAATCTGCCCCCAATATACATTCGGTTTCCATGTTCCTCAGGATAACCATGTCTAAATTTGCCACCCGGCCTGCGAATGATAACGGTAATTTTACCTCTCCGAGAATCGGCTCGGTCCTTCCATCAGTCAGGCGAACTACCGCATTCGGACTGCAGCTAACTAAACGGTCCGCTGCGGTGGTTATCTATAGCCCTTTCGGCCCTATAACAGTAGGTGCTGCGCCGGAATCGATTCATGCTAAAATGCGATAGCAGCCGAATTGAATTTCCGTGTACCAGTGCGTATAAATACCGACGACTGTTCCTAATTCCTCACTAACTACTGAGGCCTCTCCGCGTATGATGGGGGGTGACGCAAACCTCTCGCGTTCACGCCTTTAGGCTTTTCCCGCGCACTCCGGTCAGGTCTTCAGCGTATAGCCAGGCCTCGCGCAATCTCAACACTCTACATTGGCATCAGGACCTTTTGTCTTCTCCTTGTTGACTTTTCGTTGGCGTGCGCTTCTTAAAGGGTTTTGGACTACCCTTCTTATTTGTAGGATTTCCATTGAACGTTCGCGATGGTTTAATTTTGGAGAGTAGTCAAACTACCTCCTTTAGAACATCTTCTAGGCTTGAATGTCGCCCTTGGTTCTATTTATCGGGTTCTTTGGCTAAGTTTTGGACTAGATGGTTTAGAGCCAACTGCGGCTGTTTTAAACGCGGTCTATGGCGATCATGTGGCTTAAATGCAAATTCCGGTAGTAAACTATCATCCGGACACGGAGGTGACCTATAATTTCTTTTCTCAGAAAGCATACCTTCTACCGTTCTGGCTAGGTCAAGCTGGCGATCAACTTACGTGACCTTTTCCTCCGGAACCAGCTTTTTAATCTCTGGTAACAGATTCCTATGCAGCAGATGCAGCTGTTTGGCCAGGCTCCTTGGCTCGTCAAATTTATTAAGTATAGCTAGTAGACAGAAGATATAATCACGCACTGGATCTCCTTTACCTTGAGTGCGTTTCTTTGCCTCCAAGGCAAGACGGCCCTGGAACTTGTAATCTACGCCATAACATCGGCGTGCTGCCTTGCAGAGTTGGACTCTCAAGCACTTCAGTCATCGCATTAATAAGTTCTTGGTCCTGGCGTTAACGCACAGCATTCCAGTACGCACTGAATGAACTTCTCAATGCTTAAGCCATCGTTCCCAGAGAACCATATCTTCCATTGTCGCACTGTTCTTGCAACATCCCATTTCCATGGCGCTGTAGAGTTCATGGAGCTTTGAGGGGTTTGATATCTGTTCACATGAGTGTTATGCACGAATGTCCCTCCGCTCCCAGAGGAGTCTAGGGATTGTCTACTCGTACAACGTGACGTATTTGAAGTGTCCAAAATGTTAGTAGGCGTACTTATTGCCGGTACTGTCTATTCGGATACCGAATCTCAAACGTATCTTGGAAATTAACTTTTTGTTTCTTTGATTCATGCGTCTTGATCGCCTTAACTTCTTTCGTTAACATGTGGACAATTTCGGTAAGTTTGTCTTGATCCTTGTGTAGTTGTTGGACTAATTCTATTGTTTCGTCAAGTCGTTGCACTAGTGTTTTGTTTGTCCTGCAGAGATCCACGAATTTATATTGCAGTTGGTCTATCACCGTGTAATTGTTCTGTATCGCACTTGATTCTTCATGTTTCTCCCAATTAATGAAGTCTGTATCTTCTGCTGACGTATCGGTGCGGGACGTATTGATTTTTGTTTAATATATAGGATCAGGTTTTGTCTCAACTTTACAAAATTTAAAAAGTAAATGTAATAGATACGTTGAAATGAAAAATAGTATTAATATTACAAAGATTTAGAAATACGTAGAAATATAGCGTTACATAGAAATATATGGGTACCTAGACATAGATTTATACAAATGTATATTTAAATAATAATTAAAGAATTTACACACTGCATTAGTATACGCTTATGCTACTTGTATATTAAACGAGTAAATTTATATGTCGTTCGATAAATAAAGTTGAAGAGTATAACGAAATTTATTTCGATTATTTTCTTTGTATTTGCTATTTATGTTATAGACACTTTCAGTCTTATTCAATTATAAACTATCTAAGTGTGATTATCTTATTTATTTGAGAAAAGTTAATTGCGGTGATCAAAAAAGGAAATAATAAAAGACAAAATAATTTCATATTTAATTATTTTATTTTTAGTAAATAATAATTTACTGTAAATGTTTAGCTAGTCAATTAGTTATGTCCTTTTATCTTTATATTATTATTATTAAATATTTATCTGGGTTTATAGTAGAATGAAGAATTATTATAATTTTCTAAATTTATTTTTATACAGTATAAGAAATTATTTATTTTTACTCAAAAACTATATTAAAATGAAATATTTAGAATAATAATTTTAATTTATAAGATTTTGTTATAAATTATATAAATAAAAGTAAAAATATTTGGAACATTGAACAAACGGGTAGCTTGCAGCTTAAGCGACTGTTTGCTGCTCGAACGAGCCAATCACGCTCTCCCCAGCGGTGTGGAAGATGCGCAGTGATCGATAACGATCAATCTGTGTATCGACATACCGTCGATATTCAAAACTGAATATCGAGAGACTCGATCGCTAGACCGGCCATCTTGAAAATCGCGCGGTACAAGTTGAAAACGTGTTCAACGTCTTTAAAACTTTAAAGCGTGGTTTAAAGTGCCAAAAAGCTGATTAGCTTCTCTACGTCGCGGTGTGGAGACTAACGTCAACACTCAACTAATAGTGCAACCAGCTGTGGAAAACCCCATAGTTTAGAGGAAAACTTGCAGCCCCGGACAGGAGGACACTCACCAATACCTACCTCAAGGATTTTGTGAGTTTCAATTCATTCCAAAAAGTTGTTGGCCCAGGACACGCTTCAACTGCGGTGGGCCCTTAGAGCTTCTCAGAGTGTTTAAAGTGCTGTGTAGTGCTTTAAATAAAATTAAATAAAAAAAACAGTGCTGTGAATGTTGTCTTGATTTTTCAGACTCATCAAATCAACAACAATGTAAGTACTTTTTAATAATAATTAAAAAGTAGATTTTGAAGAAGAGTAAATTATTGCATGGAAGTAATTGCATGTAATTTAAATTTTTATTTGCATAATTCATGATATATAAGAGAATATCATGAATGGTAAACAACAAAAGCAAATATGCAAAAGAAAAAGTATTGTGTGTTAATGTGTGTGATGTGCGACACATTAATTGTCTCTGTTTTTATATATTAAATCATATTGCATGCTTGCAAGCATGTTTTTGATTTGATATATGAGTAAAATAATTAATTTCAATGATTTCATGCATATATTGTACAAGAAGTTTAAAAACCGAAGAAGGCATTAAGTTGCACTAAGAGTTTAAATAAATTAGAGATAAAGCATGAGACAAGTTATGGCACATACACACATTTCAAGTAATTTCTTAAGAATAGTATGCAAAAACAGAGCATGTTTGTCTGATAAAAGCCTGTTATATGCTAGCGAGCATGTTTAGATTATAAAAATATTATATATATTTTAAATAGTTTCATGTTCAATATGTATATGAAACAAAAACGGGCTGATAGCGGGCAAATAATGCAATGTTGCATATTTATATACACTCATTTATGTTGTGGTTGTACAATACATTGTGCAGCTGCAAATCATGATAGTTTAGAGGTTATAAAATCAAAAATGCTTAATGCCAGATGAATGTTGGTTTCAATTATAATAAGATGCTAAATTATAAGATGCGCACTAAGTTCATCATTTCAATATGTGAACTTGTCCAATATCTGTTGGTGGGATGCTTGATTGAGCATAATTATGCTTGAACATGCATTCTCGCTAGCAGATTTAGAGTTATTTTTAAGTGAACAAGTATAAAAGTACATTGTACTTAAACTTGCTCAATTGATATTCACATGGTGTGAATCGAATGTACAACACTTCTGCATAAGACTCAATACCATTGATATTTAAGAATAAATAAAAATTGTCTGGCATATATCAATAACTTTAGAGTCAGAGATATGTTCAGTAGCACTACATAAAGAGTTTGTTTTATGTGCGACAATTAAAACTTATAGTTTGATTGTCAAATCTAAACACATAAAATTAAAATGATAAAGCATTTTTGAATAAATTAGAGTAAAAGAAATCACAAAAGTACACAATATTTTTCTCCCCAAAATGAACTTATAGGTTAAGCATTGTGTAATACACATGATTTGTAAACAGTGCAGCAGAAGGGACAGGCTAGCTTACTCTAAGCTAGCCTAACCTTTCATGTACTAACCTGCAGATTGGATTTGATTGGCTCTGATGTACATTCATAAAATGTTCAGCTTAGAGAAAATTTAAAATGGATTTGGAATTTTTATAAGTAATTTTTTTGTGATTTATGATTATGAGTTTCTGTAAACACTGTGTGGAGGCCATACAACATGTATATAGAATAAATAAAAATTTCCAAGTGCTGAACATTGAATTTTAGAGTGTATTTGTTTGTAGTATAATATTATTGCATGCTATAAACATAGATGTATGACTGTTTGAATTGTGTGTATGTATTTATATACATACATATATTCAAATATAGAGAAATGATATGTATGCTGGTGATATCCTATAGTATCGCCTGCAACATATCTTAGATGAATTTGATGTATGAAATATATTTTGTATTATCAAAATATATTTAAAAATTAAAATAATTACATAACTCTGAGATGAACCACGAGCACCATGAGACATATTCATACATATTGTGAGTATATGTCTTTAGAGTTTTTTAAGAGTAGTTATTAAAGAAAATTTTTATGTAATCAGTATTTCATTTTGATTACATATAGATGGTACTGTATGGTGAATCTCACATAAAAGAGGGAAAATGTGATATTTTTTAATGGGCATAATAAGAGGTTTCCGAAATATTAGAGAAAATGTGTTTTTTTAATGAAAACTTAGAAAAAATTTTGCAACCCCAAGATTAAAAAAATCAATATATCTAGATATATATATATAAATGTATTAGAGTGCATTTTATACATAGTTTAAAAGTTAGATGTGAAACTTTGAATGTCGCATTCAATGTTTATATTTTTTGAGTGGTGAATTTTGTTTTTTTTAATTGAAAAAGTTCACACTGAAGAGATAATAAAACACACAAGCAAAATAAAAATTAGAGTTTTCTTTTAGAATAAAATGCCTATTGAGGAATCACCACAAACATGTGTATATATTAAACGCATAAGGTGCATGATTGGCATGGGGGCGCACATACTGTGTGTTTTTCATGTTAATAAATGTATCTCCCTCGTTTGAAGCTTGGTGTCTGAGTTGCTTGAGCGGGACGCTTCTGAACAAATTTGAAATTTTTGTGCAGTGTGCAAACGTTTACACTAGCATTGTTTCAAAAGTACGGAGGGAGAAATGATTTCTAATCACACGATTGGGAATCTAGGATGCGCTTTCACTGAAATTCTTCCGGTGAGGCAAACTTTGCTCCCTTTAAGAAGGCCCTTGACAGACGTATCTCACACTTTAGTTGTAAACATATTGTAAAAGTTATACTAGATGTAGATTTATGTAGAAGTAGATGTTTTGTAGTTACAGGTCGTAGTGGGAGTATGCACGTTCATCTATATGGATAGATGATTTGAGAAAGCGACCTAAGAGCTAATTTTTTTGTTTTTGCTTTTTTCTCTATCTAGATGAACACCGAAGAGAACCAGACCCCCCAAGAGAGCGTCCTACCCCAGAGTGCTCTCCCAATAGGCTTTAATGTCCAATTCGTAAGAGAGCTAATCGACAGCAATGTCGTATTAGCTCGAGAGCTTAGAGATTCTATGACCACGCTGAAAGAATAAGCAAATATGATGGTCACCGTGATCCAGAATTTGCTGGAGGCTCAGCGACTGAAAAGCTTAGATGAGGCTTCAAGTCGTAAGCGCCGCAATTCTCGGCTCACTCAGAGTAATAGAGGAGAGGTTGAGAACGCCATGAGTAATTTAAAGTTGTCGGATAGAGGACTGTCCTACTAAGAGAGTTCCAATGTCAGCATGGTGGAAGCTGACCAGGACCCTTCTCAGATGGAGACCACCATCGCAGAGGAAACCGCAGAGGAGAAGAGGTCGTACTATAAAGTAAGACTACAAATTGGGTTCGAAATCATACTACAATTTGTGGCGGGACCTCTTGAGGGCCGAGATGGACTGCAACAACGTTGCATACATCTTGGATTCTGATGTCCTGCCTCCCGCTCAACTCTCAGAGAAACAGATAATTCGGGACCTTCACTTCGCGCGAAACCTGATTATAGATCAGATAAGCGAGAAATACCACAAGATGGTATTTCGATAAATCTCTCCGCGGGTCATTATAGAGAGGCTTCGGGAAGCTAAAAGGCTTGAGAATAATATCATGCACATTTCGGTGCGCAATCGCATGCAAGACATCCGAATGAAGAAGTCTAATAAGAGCGCAGAATTTATAGAGAAATTCGAGGCTCTTATCAGAGAGTATGAAGCTTTTCCGAACGCTCATCCGTTCTCCGAAGACGAGAAGAGGACGATCTTCTTTAACGCCGTCAAAGACGAGATGCCAGAGGTCCGGCAGTATGTAAATCTATACAAGAGGCTTCAGAAGCAAGATTTCACATACGAATAGATGAAGGAGACAGTGCTTCAGACGGAGGCAGAGGGGTACGAGTCCAAGCTCTCTTCCTTTCATGTGCCTGAACTTGTTCAGGCACAAGTGGCTAGTACTAGTTCAGCGAAGACAGGCAAGTGTCATCGCTGTAACGAGTTTGGTCACTAGGCATCAGAGTACCCTTTAATCGCAAGTGGTAAATGGTATTGTTACCATTGCCATGTATTCAGAAGCCATAAGGGGAATGATTGCTTCCGATTAAAGGTGCAGCCCAAATCTCAGAATAAACCGAAGAGTAATACTTATAATCGTTCACAAATCTCGAATCTAAATGACCCGAAGAAGCCGAAGATTAACGCAATGAAGCGTACCATCAAAAAGCGAGGGAAAAACAAGCAGAGCAACCACGGCGAATCGTCGAAAGGTAAGAGTTTTGATTCATATAATGGTAATGCCATTGAATTTATTGTAGATTCGGGTGCCACACACTATATTGTTGACAAAGCCATCCTTTTAGAGAATTTTAAAAAAAGTACCGAAGAGTTTATCCAGAGCGATAATAAAAATAAATTTGCGGATATGAAAATAGACGGTAAAGGCAAGCTTACTGTCTACACAAATCCCAAAACCGAAGAGAGTATTGTTCTTACGAACGTTATAGCTGCCGATGATATCAGCAATAATTTGATATCACTCAGGCAATTAACGGATGCAGGACTAGGAATCAAACTAGATGATCAGTCACTGCAAGTATACGATAAGGAGTCTTTAAAAATAATTCTAGAAGGGTCTTATGAAAGTACCAACTGGATTATTAGACTCCAAATCGAAGAAGATAAACCTCAGAGTAAAGAAAGTATACCATCGGCAACTTATATCTGCAAAGCCAGATTATTCTCAGATGAAGAGAATCGGTCACCAGATCATCAAGAGAACAAAGATCAAATGACATCCACTTCGGAGGGAGAGAAAGAGTTAGAGAACCGGATGCATTTGATCATCGAAGAGTCTAGAAGAAAAACCGAAGAATTGAGTGAAGAAATGCTCTGGCATAATCGCTTAGGATATACCTTACTCAACTATCTAAGAAAATTGTGTGGAGAATCACAGCCTCTTAAAGGAATCCGATTCAAAGAGAATATAAGAGACTGTGAGGTCTGCATGATTTCAAAAGTGGATAAACTACCATTTAAAGAGATCAGAACTAGAGCAAGCAGGTCTCTTCACACAATTCATACAGACATAATGGGACCGATTCAACCAAAGTCGTATCCTGGAGGTAAAAAGTACATAATTACCTTCATAAACGACTTTTCAAGATGGGCCAAAGTTTATGCGATCTGCAAAAAGGATGAAGCAGCAGAAAAACTTAAAAGTATTCTCGTGACTACAAGAAATCTTCTCGGCAAGAACGAGAAAGTCAGCTACATCAAGTCAGATCAGGCCACTGAGTACATGAGTGGAAAGTTCCAAGAATTGAGAAAAGAAGAGAATATAGAATTGGAACCATCTTCATCCTACACTCCGGAGCATAATGGAATAGCCGAACGTTTCAATCAGACACTGCAGAAGAAAACAAGGTGTCTGATGATTGATTCCGGCTTACCAAAAACAATATGGGTCTTAGCTGCAGAAGCAGCCCTTCATATTTATATATCATACTCTTTCATTATCATACTCCACATAAGAGCATAGAGTATGATTCACCGATCTTCAGATTCACAGGGCAGATACACAATAAATTCAAATACTTGAGAAGATTTGGATGTATCGCCTACACTATGACCCACACACAAAAATAAAAATTCGCACCGAAAGAAGTGAGAATGTTTTTGGTCGGATTTAAAGCAAATTCTCATTTGCTTTGGCATCCAACTACAAGAAAATACGTGGAATCAAGACAAGTAAAATTCAATGAAAAGGTCATGTACAAGGATGTCAAGGCCTCAAAGGAAGTTGATACACCCACCCCAGAGGATGATATAGACACTTCAGAGCCAACAGAAGTTAAAACCGAAGATGATATAACCTCAGAGAAAGTCAGCATAGAGCAGCAGCAAAATGAGACTGCATAATGTTTGATGGCAACATTGAACAATGATCCAACGACGTTCAAAGAAGCTATGGAGTCCAATGAAAATCAGAGTTGGATTAGAGCAATACAAGAGGAATTGGATTCCATGGCACAGAACAACGTCTGAAGCATAGTTCCCAGACCCCGAAGAGATTTAGGTTATAAACCTAACATCATAAACTCTCATTGGATCTTTAAGAAGAAGATTGACATAGATGGCTCGACAAAATATAAAGCCCGTCTTGTTGTGTGAGGTTTTAAAGACAAGAGCTCATACGACCTCAAGGAAATGTATGCTCCTGTCTCAAGATTACCCCTTGTTCGAGCATTGCTGTCAATCATAAATAAGCATGATTTAAAAGTCTGCCAGTTGGATGTCAAAACAGCCTTTGTAAATGGAACTCTTGAAGAAAACATATTTCTAGAGATTTCACAAGGATTGAGTATGGACGATGAGATTAAAAGAACTCACGTCTGCAAACTACAACTATCTTTATACAGATTAAAGATCAGCCCGAAGAGATGGAACAAGAAGTTCACCAAAGAAGCATTAAAATTAGGCTTGGAAAATGATCTACATGAACCATGTTTGTATACGTGGCGTAAAGAAGGAAAAATGGCCGTCCTCCTTCTTCATGTAAATAACATTTTTCTCGTAAGCAATGAAGAAACACTGGTCAACAAAATTAAGACTCAATTGAGCAGTGTCTTCGAAATGAAAGACTTGGGTGAACCCAAATGCTTTCTCGGAATAAATATTCAGAGAAACAACTCAGAGAAGACCATATACTTATGCAATATTTCAAGATATTACGCGATATCGCGAATCGTTTGTCCTTTTCATCGAGGTGAATAAACTCGCGAAAAACAAATGTTTTAATTCGCGAAACGCCAGGGAGCAACGATCTGAATTCGAACTTAACGAATCAGCTCCGCGTGGCAAACTAAATCACTCTGGGACAGCAAAACAGCATATGCCAACCGAAGAGAATTGGAAGGAAGTCAAGAGAATCTTCCGATACCTTAGAGGAACTGTATCACTTGGGATCAGATACAGATCAATTTCAGAGGAGCTAGAAGCCTTTTCGGATGCTAGCTTTAAAGATTGTGAGGATTCAACCTCCACTGCTGGATACATTGTTAGATGGTTCGAAGACATTGTATCCTGGAGGAGCCACAAACAGACCTATGTATCTCTGACTACGTGTCAGGCTGAATACTTAGCTATGAGTGAATCATGCCAAGAACTGATCTCACTCGATAAACCTATAAGGAATGTTATTGGCAAAACGTGCTTTCCGGCTGTTGTCTGATGTGACAATAAATCAGCCGGAGATTACACACAAAAGGATGGCAGTCACAAACTAAAAATATTTGATGACCCGATTGGACAATAACCGAAGAGCTAAATCTCAGAGAAAGCACCTTGTATCGCCGTCATATGGCAGACACCCATGGTAACTTTATAAAACAATGTGTGGACCTAAAACGTATACACGTCCGCTGGTTACCCTCGAAAGAGAATCTAGCGGACATAATGACAAAACCATTACCCTCAAAGGCTCATAAATATCTAAGAGAGCAAATTTTAGATTAAATAATTGAATTAAAACTTAATATTTCTTTTCTTTTCAGATAAAGATAAGAAAGAATGAGATCACTTGGAGATCTCACCCAAAGAGGCCTTGGAGATGAATCCAGGCTGCTCATAGAGGACCATTGCTTGAATTCAAAAAATTCAGGTACCCCAAGAGTTATGTTTTTCCAGATTACACTCCTCGTACGCAAAAGTTACCTAAGGGAGGAAGTGTCGGGTAGCTTGCAGCTTAAGCGACTATTTGCTGCTCGAACGAGCCAATCACGCTCTCCCCAGCGGTGTGGAAGATGCGCAGTGATCGATAACGATCAATCTGTGTATCGACATACCGTCGATATTCAAAACTGAATATCGAGAGACTGAAGATCGCTAGACCGGCCATCTTGAAAATCGCGCGGTACAAGTTGAAAACGTGTTCAACGTCTTTAAAACTTTAAAGCGTGTTTTAAAGTGCCAAAAAGCTGATTAGCTTCTCTACGTCGCGGTGTGGAGACTAACGTCAACACTCAACTAAGAGTGCAACCAGCTGTGGAAAACCCCATAGTTTAGAGGAAAACTTGCAGCCCCGGATAGGAGGACACTCACCAATACCTACCTCAAGGAGCTTGTGAGTTTTCATTCATTCCAAAAAACTTGTAAGAATTAATCTGTTTATTTAGATCAATAATATATTCATTCGTTTAATGATATTTTTATTATATTTTTATCTTATTTTATTATTTTCTATTTAGTAATATTAAATAAAATATAACGCACATTGTTGATATTGGTAACAATAATTTAACAATGTGTTTCTCTATTACTAAGCTACTGTAATTATTATAATAAAATTAGTAAAATTATTAGTTAAAGCAAAGGAAACTTTGTTGTCGCTCAGGTAAAATTTATTTTGAGTTTAATAGTAGTTTATACATAGTTCTGCTCTTTTGCTATGTAATAAGAATATGTAAATATGTAAATATGTATAAAATAATATTATAGAATTACAATAGTCATGTAAATGGGAAAATATAAATTATTTTTAAGGTAAATATTAGTGTAGGTTATATTAAATTTATAATCTTATTAAATTATGTTATATTTAAAGAGGTTTTAAAGCTAATATTTGTTATTTATTTAATTTTTGTAATAAATATAGTATGTTTATGTTAATTTGAGATTATGTTTTTTTTTCTGGGAAAAGAAAAGTAATTATAATATAAATAATAAGATTTTAATAAATTTCATTACTTTGAGGTTTTTGCATATAATTAATAGTACTATTATAATTAATAGTAATATATTTATTAGGTTATATATAAAAAAAAATTGTATAATATATATTCTCTTAGAGGTCACCGTTTTCCGTTTTTATATATTTTTACAGTAAATACAAAAAATACAAAACGTTTCTGTTTAGAAATTTGAACGCTTCGGGGTAGTTACAAGAAATGGCGGCACGCACGCGTTATTTATTTGAAATTTTGAATTTGATGTTCTTTAATGTAACGTTTTATATTAAATGAAATTTTTGAATTTTGTGAATTTTTAGTTGGGCGGCATATAATGAATAATTATACGAAATTAAGTAAATTTTATTCATCTCATTCAAACAAATTATAAAAGTAGTAAATTTGATTCGATAAAATGACGAGAGAAACGATCGCGCTACACGGAGGGGAAAGCAATCGCCCTCGCGCAATCGTCGCAAAATTCGCGGGCCGGTTTGTACCTAAACTACGTAGTACTCACGCAATGCATTCTATATAACACCGCTGCTTCCTTTACTTCTCGCAAGACCGCCGAGCTTCCAGGTCAAACCTACGACCACTCGGGATGATGCTGAAGTCTCTCTCGAGAGAAGTCACCTCGGGGAAAACTGCTTCCGAGTTGTTTCGAAGGCTCCGTTGTCAGCGTTGATTCGTCGTAAGCGTCTTCGACGTAGCGTCCTTGAAGGTTACCAGCACTCACTAAGTACCTCCTTATTACTCGTGAAAAGTTCGACACAAGGGAGCTCGGGAGCGCGAGCCCGAAAAACTTTCTCGACTTCAGTCGATTCGATATCGCCAGATACCGAAGCTACCTAAGCTCTCTCTTTCTTTTTCAAAATTACTACAGCTTTTTCGAAGGCTACCCCCCCCCGCCTTCTTGTTGGGACCTAGCGACTTGTCATCCGGGCGTTTCGTTGACACCACGAGACGTCACAATGTATGCATTGAAAACTTAATTACATGTATTAAAAATATATAATAATTAAATTATGTAACATTTCATTTTTTTGTTTTATCAAAGTACTATTTATTTTTAAATAAATTATATTTTTCAAATGATGAAATTTTAAAAGTAAAAATATTTTGTCGACTACAAATACTACAAATAAAAATTGAAAAATGACTGCAATGCGGGCTTATGCGTTCTAGAAAAATGTGCATGCACAAATCAAAAGATTTACGTAATAAACCCAATATATATAAAAAAATGGAATCATATCTTGTTGTTTTATTTAGTTACGTTCTAATAATTTTAAAAATTTTTCTTATTTATTTTATTATTTTTTGTATTCAGGTCATTTACTTATTTTCACATGAAGATTAATCAACATCTTCTAAAACTTGCATTATTCAGTTAAAATTAAATAAATATATTGGCTCCAATATATTTCTATAATTTTAAATATGTAGTTTATGCCTTCGATTTTTTTATTTTCTAGTTTTCCCTAATTCTTCAAATATTTATATTTTAATATCACTTTTTATTTCTTTCGCTGATTATAATAGAAATATATATATATATATATAAATTCTAAATTAAACAAAAAGAAAGACTTTTATCAAACCGGAATAATATGTATAGTCACTATTATGATCCATTCTTTTCAATTAAAGATTTTTTAGACATGAGGTAGTGGCAACAGGAAACTATGACAGTCAAGTAAATGCTACTGAACACAATTAACAAGTTCTTCATTTTATTATAATTATATTACTTTCTTGAGTTTTAACAAAAAATTTAACTCTTTTTTAAAAAAAAAATTGCTTAATATTAATTTATTTATAAAAAAAATAATGAAATATTACGTGAAGGTAAATGACACAATACATTTTATATTGTTGTTAAATTCAAATTGAGGTGATATTATTATCTCATTCTATTTGTATTAAAGATAAAGTTATTAATTATGACACAAAGAAAGCTAGGTTTATCATATGTACTAGATATATTTTATTTGTTTAAATATGAATACTCGGAAATAAATAGTGTATTTATCTTTTACAGAGAGAAGTTTTGAAATGTCGTATCTGTTAATGCTATATTATAGTACGGGTATTTGATATGAAATAATAGTAAATTTGAAGTTAAAATATAAACTTTGTTTTCTCTATTATTTTATTTAGAATTTTTTATATAAATTTTATATAAAATACTTATGCAAGTGTTATAAAAAATATCATTGAAAAAAATAATAATAATATTGATAAAATATGTATCTATCATGATTATGAAATTAATTAAAATAATTATTAAATTAAATGAAATGAATAAATTTGCTGAATGAATCATCAAGAAAAGTTTTAACATCATAAAATAGAAAAAAATAATTTATGTATTTAGTTAATTATTGATACGCTGAAAACATGAAAGTGAATAAATTTGACTAAAAAGATATTCAATAAATAGTTATTTAAAATAATATGTACATATATATATAAATATGTAGAAGATAAAGTATCGTATAATTTCATTATTATTGAATATTTGACTATGATATTTTTTCTTATTAAAATAGTAACATTTTTAAAGAATGAAAAAGCTTCTGAAAAAGTGATTCAAATTTAAAATATATAATTAAATTTATTTATTATTGATTAAATTCTCGAAAACTGAAATTTATCGAATGGGTGTATAAGACTCATTATTAAACAACATTTTTACCCACAGATATTACTATAACTTAATAAATGGATTAAATAATATCTTAATGAATGTTCCAATAAGACGTGTCATTTTTTTTGTTGATTTTACTGAAAATTGTTGATAGTTCTCGTAAAATAATGTTTACGAGTCTCTTTGAATATAATCTGCCGATTATGAGGAAGTTTTATCTGGAAGACGATATGCCGTAAAAGTAGCTTCCTAGTGTTGGAAAGGGAGATAGCGCAGCCTCAAGACTGTGACTAAGGTACTCCAGATCCTAGAAGGGCTCTAGACCCGAAGATGATTGTCAGACACCAAGGGCGCCAACGGATCATTCAACTGATTCTGAATTTCTCTCTCCAATTAAAGGGTAATTTCACGGAATTTTAGTTTAATTATTAGATAATGATATTAATAATAGATTGGAGTGCAATTGGCTTAAACCTCTGATATTCAAATTGTTTGTAATTAAATTGTAATTAAATACTTCTATTGTCTTACCAAGTTGAGCATTAAGCGTAGATATGGTTGATTAGACAAACTGTTGATACAAATTTTAAAAATATTAGCTGAAATATCGAAATTAAATGAATATTATGAATGAAATTAAATGAAATATCGATGTAATCATTACAAGTACTAGGGGACAGTTTTAATATTTTTAAAAAATAGAAAATTACTAAATATTTTGTATCAACTGTATTATTTATTAAAATCTTGTTTTAAATTGATATATTTACGGATAATGTATAAAAATATTGTTAAATTAATATTATTTTTGCTATTTTGCTACTACTACTACTACTACTATTATTATTATTATTATTATTATTATTATTATTATTATTATTATTATTATTATTATTATTTATTATATTATTAATATTTATTTCATATTGTGTATTTTATAGGTTTTTTTAGTTTGAAATTAAACTATATTTTACACTGACTTTTCTAATGTAATACACATTTTGCAAGATAAAGTCAAAAATAATCCAATAAAAAAGTCAATAATATTTGTGTCAATGCCTTTTTATTCTTAATTTATAACATGTAGAGTTTTATACTAATTTATAGAAATCAATTTGTACACCATTAACATTTGATATTTGTTTTTTTTTTTTTTTTGAAACATGAAAAAATAGATGTATTAAAATAAAATTATAGATCCAGTGAGGTGCAGATTGAATAAAACAAGTTATTCTTAATTATTTTCTCCCACGTTTCGACAATATAAAAAAAATTTTAAATCGTGTGAAGTTACGACCTATACCTCGTAGAATAACTGCATATTTCTGCGCCCTAATATTAGCCTTGATAAGGACAAGGGACACCTTTTCGAAACGTGGGCAAAAATAATTAAGAATAACTTGTTTTATTTTACCTGCACCTCACTGGTTCCATAATTTTATTTTAATAAATAATATGGAAGGTGCTTCACATCAAATTTTATAATGAAACAATAAAGCTTATAAAATTATTATTGATTTTAAAGGTTTGTATGTTTCGTAGTTTATTGCTTTTAATGATATGATTCATACTATTCTTAGATTCAAAGTTAATTAATATTTGAAACTTAGTATAAACACAGTAAAAATTGATTACACAATTTGATTCAAGTGACCTCGAGTTCCCTCCTATTTTAAATATTCATGTAACTACATTTTTGTAATAATTACAGATTAAACATTAAATATTCAATTTAACTTGCGATTGCTAAACTAATTAACTATACATGGCATTTGTATTTTCCAGCATATAATTGTGCATGCTTAGCAAACTAATAAAGAAGAAAGAATAAATGAACCAATTTTTATAAACCAAGTTATTACTTTCTTTATTAATTTTATAAACTTAAATATAGCTTTTTGAATTAAATCACATCTTATTAATGTTCTTATGTATGATTATTTTATTCAAAGCTTTAATTAATTTGAAATCGGAACATTGCAATATAATTTTATGTTTTAAAAATAACCCTATTTTAAAGTTAAACTGTTTTAGTATTAAAAATAAGGTCTGGATTTTTAGATTTAAAACTTTGATTGCCAAAAGATAAGTAATAAATTATGTTATAATTTAACAATGTGTTAAATTTCGAATAAAATATTTATAATTAATTTTAATACAAACCATTTTTATCAATAGTGATATTTACATTTATTTATATTTATAATTTCATTCATGTATCTGATGTGTTTTTAACGGTTTATTAATTTTTTATTAGTAATAAATCAGAAAGAAAATATTCAATTTTCAATCATTATATCCAGAAAAAAAATTTTTTATTTTGATAATTTATTAGTTAATTTATTGATTAAAAAGTTTTTTTTATCGAACATTTAAATTAATTTACATAATTGAAAAATTCTTCTTGCTTAATTGAATAAAAAAACAACTGAAAAACAAACATAATTTTATTGATTTCAAGATTATAAGTATAAAAAAATATTATTAGATGATTAAGTACTCATTTGTAAATTAAAAATCTTGAATAAAATATTTAAAATCAATGAATACAAAACGGGAGTAAAGATCTGTTAATTTCAAGAGATAAATCAGAAAATTATGGAATCAAAATGAATGTCTGCAAACTGTACATACAAATCATCGTGAATAATGAATTATTATGGTTTATCGATATAATATTTGCATAGCCCATCAAAATTTATGACTCGTTATGCAAACTACTTTAGTGCAGTGAAGGAATTTCGAGTAACTTCATGGGAAAAAAGATCTAATCATCTCATTGTGAGTTTTTGCTCATGTGATCGATTATGAATTTAACAGAGGCTGGGCACCGATTACAAAAAGCATTACCCGTTTTTCATTTTTTTTTTTGCCATTGCCGATCTCGACTCTTCCTGTCGCTCCCCTCCATCTCTTTTGGACCAACTCATTATGGACAGTTACTTCATGTATAATTCATCCTCGTTCGTATGCAGATACAAACAAATACAAAAGATTGATAATGGCCCGACCTTTCTCGCGAGGTGCTACAAAAAAAGGTCCAGACTCCACTCTAGATGCAAATTTCAGATTGAATGGATCGCCCGAGAGGTAAAATGCGCCTCGATCACCAAAAAACGGATTCACTCGTGTCGCGAATATGTTTACGCGCGCGAGTGCATTTTGGATCCCGGATCGAGTGATAATTGGCTCGGAGGGAGGGGGTTGGGGAGGGGATGTAACTTCATCATAATGAGACGTGTTTGTTTTAAAAAATTGAGTTGTTTTTGATGTTTTCTGAAAATAATGAGACTTGATTCAACCGGAAAAAAGCGAAAGAGTCTGCCCGATAATTTTATTACCATTTTATGACTCAAATAAATTGTCTGCTTTATATTGACTTGTGAAAAAAGCTACCGCTCTTTAGCGAATTGCTCGTATTAAAAAGAGCAGAGTCCCAGGAAGACAAAATTGAATTTTGTTGCAGATGAGCTTTTTGAGCGAATGGTCCGAGTGCTTCACCTGTGCCGGACGCATGAATGTAATAAAGATATCAATTCGCACCGGTTCTCTTTGTGCATAAATAACATTTTCGGAAAGGATGACGTTCGAAAAAGAGAAAATACGAATAAAAAGAGTGTGCGTGCATTCCGAAATGTCTGAAGCGTAAATCCGCAGGAGACACCCCCAGGCTTGAGAATTCCGAATTCCAAATGCCAACTTTCTTGTCCTCGCATAATAATAATTTGGAGGGCGCCCATTGTTGGACCTTCACAGCCCAGTGCCTCGGAGAAAAAACAGCCCAAGACCTTAAATCAGCACTTGATTATTATCGCCGAGGAAGGGACTCATTCCCATGCGCCCGGGCGTGTGTGTGCGCGCGCGAGCGAGCGAGCGAAAAAGAGGAGTTCGCCCGATGGGATACCGTTTATTTAATGACGTCGCTCTTTGGCGTTTGTGCCGCGGTACGGCGATTGTCTTTAATGGGCGAAATTTGTGCTCACGCGCATTGTATAAATGCACGCGCGAGTGAGGGAGCTAAAGAAAGGCAAAGAAAGGCGAGCTTTGAACTGCATTTCGCATCTCGCGGCGATAAAGCCGGTAACGAGCTGAGATAAATGTTGCGATCGCCGCTCGGGACGTAATAGAATCCCAAAGATGCGAATCGTAAAATTCTGGATTGAACTCGCGCTAATTGTATTCAATTGGATTTGGATGAACGATTGCCAGCTCTGGGGATATTAATTACCGAGCACTCATCTTGGACAGTAAAGACATAATTAACAACGTTGGCATTTGAATTTTTTATTTTAAGAATCAACTTTCAGTAGTATTTACCGATAGTCATAAAGTTACTTTCATTTACTGTTACGTATTGATTGGCCTCACTAACTATTTATACACGCATCATTTTGCAAAAATATAAGTAATGAGTAGAATTATGAAATGCATAAAATTACGAATACCTTATCGTTTACAATATGAAATCAATTCTCTATAGCTTTGAAATTTAATGCGAGCAGTAATTTTACTTTGGAAGATATGCAAAAACATATTCAACATTTATTTTAATCATAACAATATTGAAATGAAAGTTTTCCTTTATAGAATACATTTATCTTAGATTTAAAAAATTTGCTAGTACAATTATTTTACAATTCTAATAAATAAATATATAATGTGTACTATAAGAGTTTAGTGTTCAAAGATTCTAACTGCACAATCACTGATTTAACTTATATATATTATTATTGATCAAAAATGTTGTTACTAAAAATTTCTATAATTGTAAATTATTTTTCAAAAAAAATATTATAATATTATGTTACAAAGTAAAACATATTTTACAGTTTATTATTGGTTTCTCCGAATATTAATAATTTATTATCACGGAACTAAAAAAAATAATTTATAATT
Source organism: Eupristina koningsbergeri (assembly GCA_018907245.1). Lineage (NCBI taxonomy): Eukaryota > Metazoa > Arthropoda > Insecta > Hymenoptera > Agaonidae > Eupristina > Eupristina koningsbergeri. The sequence continues at coordinate 4,048,274 of JACCHV010000035.1, forward strand.
GAATTTTATTATATTGCTAGATTTTATTACTAATCAATAAATATTTAAATTTATTTTTTATATTAATTTAAAAAATGTTTAAATTTTTTAAAATTTAATTGACATAATTATGCTATTATATAATAATTCTTCATAATTATAGATCTAATATCTTCACATCAATCAAAATATTAATAATACATTGAAAAGTGAATTTTTTACGTACAACAGCTGAAATTTTTTATATGTGTATTTTGTGTTTCGCTTACAAGGTTGTGAATAATAATGTACATTAAAAAATTTATTTAAAAATATTGTGAACATTTCAACAGTTATTGGGTTTGTTAATGCAACGACTATTATGCTTTATCTACGGATCAAATCTACGAAAAGATGCTTATGTTGATATTTTCTGGATGTATTACTGTTAATAAATGAAAATAAAGTGCACAGCGAGAGTCGAGTAAAAGAAAAGACACTTAAAAAAACAAAAGTCGGTATGGAAAAAAGAAATAAACACGATTACAATACAACACCTTATCGCATGAAGATTCGAACAGATGTTAAGCCACTGGCAAAAGATCGATTGGAAGTAAAAAGGATGCGAGCCAGGCGCTTAGCATTCTCCCCCCCTCCCCTCTCTTACTCATTCTCCCTCTCTCCCTCTCTCTCTCTCTCTCCCTCTCTCCCTCTCTCTCTCTCTCTCTCTCTCTCTCTCTCTCTCTCTCTCTCTTTCTCGGTATCCGAAGATTAAGGAGGCGAATGTGACGTGGGCATATGCGCGCATATACCTGCGGCTCTCGAGGAGAAAGTTCCGCCGTCGCTCTCGAGGCAGAGGAAGTAGGCCACGACTTTGACCGCTCACAAGGTCCATAGGCTCCGGTCGCCTTTGGCTCTCCGCGAACACGAGCTCCAGGGCGTCATTGGGGCGAAGGAGGAAAAAGGAAAAAATGAGACGAAAAGAGGCAGAGAAGAAGGTGTGTTAGGTTTTGTGTGAGGATATGGGTCGAGCGCTCGCTCTTGCGTTAATTTGTCTAATTGATAGAAGTTGGGATTGTCGTCGAAGGATGTCAGGTGCTTTTATGAGGGATCCGCGGCGTTCGCTTCGTTCGTTTATGTCGATTAACTCGCGTGTACATTGCCTACAAACGACCATTACTGACATTATTTCCGTGCATAATTGTCTAATGACTGTGGTGACTTTGTACTTGGACCAGAGATCCTTTTACTCCGTACCGTATTTTCACGTATATATTATAAGCTCAACTGTGCTCAATGAAGCCAGCCATTCGAGATTATTCGAATTTAATTTTTTTTATAAACGGCTTTTTAATATTGAGTATAACAGATTCGGCAAATCAATGTTACCAAACGTTACATCAATCGAATTACAAAAGATATTGCGGTTACTCCATTTCTTACTCATTTGTCCGAAGAGGAAGTATTATTATATATTAGTATTACAAGCTAAGCGAAGACTCAAACATTTTTCGAGTTTTTAAAATATTTGAATTTCATTATTGCAATAAAATATGGAGCAGGTGATTTCTTTTCTTTGTCAATTATTCCTCGACAAGGACTTGGTTTGTTTCGTGGTTTCACATTTGATTCACTTGCATCAAGTGCAACTTTCTTTTTCGTTTAACGCAGCATAAAATTCAGTATTATGCTGGAAGCAAGATCAAAAAATGATTCATTCACTTAAGCATGTAAATAAAACGATCTCTGTATCTTCAACCATAAAATATAAATTACGTGATAAATACAAAGAAAAACGAAAAAAAAAATTGCCTGGATTTATCGGATGTATGTGAGTATTTTGAAAACTCACCACTAGCTTATTATTATTTATTAATATATATTCTGCAATAAAACTCAATTTAAACGAAAGACAGGAATTAATGGTGGAAGGAATTTCCAAGAGTCGTTAAAAAAAAAAAATGATTGCTACTCGCAGCAAACGGGATCTTAAAATCAAATATTGACAATCATAACATAGCTGGTTTGACAGAAATATAAAAGTATCACGCATTTAGCCTCAGAAGAGCTCGTAGTGGTCTGATCATCAAATATTTTCTATGCGGGAATTACCATCTATTTATATAAACCAAATACTTTACCAAGACTCGCATACACTCGATTAAAATCCGCTTTTACTTCAAATGTTAGTATTCGTCACGTGTAACGATATCACAAATTGTACGTATTTACTCTGGTCTATTACTGGCATTCATCTCTTCAGATGCAAAAGGAATTCTCTTTCTCTCTTATAATCAAACAACGACTTTGACTCATGATGATTCTCCTACACCTCAGAGATGTCCATGAATCTCTATGTGCTATCACATCTGAATTGCTATCTGCTAACGATCTGATAATCTGGAGGCACTTCCTCGCGGAAAGGACATCGAAGGTGGAAGTAAAAGAAAGCGTGCATGGAATATTTTTGAATTCTTCTTTTGCCCTCGGGCAGACAAAAATCTGCTCCGAGGAAAACGCGAACATTCGATCATGCTAAATTATCAGTTTTAACGTCCTTCCGAACATAGTCGAATACTCGTTAAAGAGTAGTTTCGAAATCGCTAATTTTAGAGTTATTATATTGTTAACGTATTATCTATTTTCAATTTATAGCGAATCTATTTCACTAAGAAAGGTGTTTTTAAAATATATGAAACATGCATGCAATTTGTTTTTACACCTAAAATTACATTATTTATAATAATTATAATACTTATTAATATGAAACCTCAAACACTTTGAATAATCAGTAATCATTGTGTTTTGAGAAAAGCAAAATTGTTCAATCTAACAACACGAATTTCAAGATAAAATAAAACAAGTACTATCCTAAATAGATATTTAGCAGATTCATAGAAATATCAAAATTTGAATACGTTCACAAATATACATAATGTAAATGTTCAAACACAAATAATTTCCATTACTTGTGAAATATAAATGGAAATATGAACATTATTTTAAAAAAAATAAAATAATTTTTAAAAATATCCTTCTCGTAATATTAAATATTTTCAATTTTTATTGATTGTTTAAAACTACGCCCGTTCAAAAAATTATTTATTTTATTACATTACCTTATAAAAAAATAATATTATCAATAATCAATTTGTCCGATCCTTGATTAACATTATTGATTACATTATTAATGATCGATTATTTACAATTTCTTTATAAAAATTAATATGGAAGTTTATATCTAGTAGCTAATTTGAGTAAAATCTAATTAACAAAAGCGTAGATTAAGGATATTAAAAACTTTGCCTCGTTGAATAATTTAAAGATCAGACCTCATAAATATAGCTTTCCTTTCAATGCAGTCCCAAGCTTAAGGAATTTCGTGTTCGAGGAAGATTTCGACCGCAAAAACCAAAATTGAGAGTAGTTCCCATGACTCGACGCCAATTACATCAGTCCATTTTTTACGAAACACACATTATATATTATAAGAGGTCGGCTGCTTAAAAGAATAACCTTTCTCATCGAGTTATAATAATATAATTACTTCCTTCTGGATCTTCTTCTTGTATTATACTTTACAAAGCCAAGCCCCACGCCCAGCAAAAGCTGAGACTCGCTAACCATGACTGGGTCAAGGACGTATTTTTTCAATACAGTCTTAACACTCCATGACGTCCTTCCAGGAATGTCAATGACTCGCGAGTCCTCTATCCACGTACCATCCGATCCGTCCATTCAATTTGTTTTTATCATTTTATTTATTTTATCTTTTTCCTTTGCTTTCGTCAATTGCTCCCTCTTCGGAATATAGCTACAACCTTTAACGAGTGATCGAACGATCCGTATGAATTTGCAGAATCTTAATCTTACTTATCAATAATATGGATGTATGTGTGGATGTAATAGTACGGAGTCGACCAATAGTCAGGTTTGTAAAAAATTGACAAACGAGTGGACAAATTAATGTTATTATTCTTTCTTTCAATTAGACACAGCGCACATTTTGGCTAAAAGAGAAATAATTTCATTGCAATATTTATTGGTCCAGTTATGTTGTTAAATTGAGAATAGCAGTATGTTAATACAGCACAAAAATCTTATGTGTCATAAAATAAAAACTATTATATGTAAAAGTTATGAGATTTTTTTTATTAATTTCATTAGGGATATTAAAATATATTGGATTTTTAGTTTTTTAGGAATTAACGTGAAAAGCATCTATATATAGACAACGGAATATCTTCAATTAATAGTAATAAATCATTTTTCATAGAATAAATAACTAAAAAAAAATTGAGATAAAATTATCTTGTTTGTCTGCTACTAAAATAAATATTTTTAAAAAACAAAAATAAGATTTTTGAATTATATAATTTATTCAATATTTTTTACTTTCAAATAAATAAAATTTTTTTTAATATTGCACGTCAAATGAATTATTTTAACTTTATATTTTTTATTTCATTAATTACATAAAATATATTTAAAATATAAATCTGTTTAAAATCTCGTATTTGTAATTATAATGAATTAATTTAAGTATTTTATAATTTCTCGTCCACAGAAAGTTTTTTGTCATTTGTAACGAATCACATTATAATTATCTATGTATGATAAAATGTCAAAGAGATTTTATAACTAATACAATTAGTTCATCGAGTAAAATAAGTATTAATTAAATATTTCTATAAACAAACTTAGAACGACTAAAGTGTAAAATCAGTTGACTACTGTGCAATTTCAAAATCTTATCTTATTCTCCATATTTTACTTCTTTTATAAGTTATTTCGCGTTATTTCGCGCAAATCAAGAAGCGAAAATTGATAATCGTTTTTATAGCCATTAGAAATTTAAAACTATTGACTACATGAAAGATCCACTTGGTATAAAAAAAAACTTCAATGTTATTGAGATAATAAAAACCTGTTTACAAGATACATGTATTCTAAACATAAAATTGTTTACAATATTTGTCATTTGCTTCATAATATGAATTAAAAGCACATAATCTAGAGGTAAAAAAGTTTATATATACTGAAAAGAAAGAATCTTTTGCACTATTGAGGTGTGTGTAGAGAAATAAAGAGAAAAAGTAAGGATGACCCACTTTACAAAGAAAAACATCTGATCAGATATCGATTTCTTACATCTAAAATATACGTACAAACGCACCGTCAGCTATTAGCAGACGTTTCGATATTTTATGTCCGATGCACGACGGCAGGGATTTCCATCCGATAAATTCCAACCCTCATATACATATATATATATATCTAATAATATCTAACATCTTATCATCTCAAAGCGCGTGTTACATGATCAAGAGCACTTTTAACGGCTTTTTTTATTCGACAACATACACTCCAATGATCTCTTTGGACATTGAAATCCTGAATGTACAAACCTAATTATACATAATTTATATTCAATTTAATACCTTAGATATAATTTGTGTTCTAAAATAAATTGTCGAGTAGTAAAATAAATTATAATAAATGTCATAATCAGTACCTTCAAAATAAAGATAACTGTAAAATTATCAATCAAAATGGTTAAATAAAACCTTTTTTACTAGTATATAAAATATTGTTAAAATTTACACGCTGTATTTAGTAGAAAGAAAATAATAAACGTTTGGTTAAAATTTCAACCGTACACGTACCCAATGCGCTGCACATTGAAAAAAGTAAATTTATTAAAATTCATTATGGCATTACCTTAAATAATTACATAATATCAAACAAAAAATAAAATTACAGTTTTTGCAAATAAAAAAGAATAGCAGTGTCATTAAAATAATCTTTTGTTTATTATCAAGTATACGCCTACCGTGTATTTGAATTGACCAATTGACCAAGACAAATAAATTAGTTTACTTTTAGGATTCATTTAAAGACTTGTGTATATGTAAATTGTATCAGGTGAACGTGATTCACGAGCGAAATACAAATGAACCCGCAACCTCGACGTGTTAATTTCCATTTTACATAGGGAGAACGAGATTAGGTGGCAAAAGATGAATAGTTGGAATTCAAAGAGTAAGCACATAAGTTTTTAATGTGCACGCAGGTGATGGCGATGATTGGCATCGAGTATAACCAACGTTAGTCACATCGTCGTTTGTGCATTGTAGGTCAGCGGAACAGCGCCTTTGGCTATCTACGTTCCTCTCTCTCTCTCTCTCTCTCTCTCTCTCTCTCTCTTCTATGAGGTCTTCTTGCCAATCTCATTGTGCATAGATCTCGATCAATGAAAATGGTATAAAACACGAACAAAAAATAAAATAAAGATAAACAATTTAAGAAGGAATAAATGAAACTGTGGAGAGTTTGAATAAATTTCTTTAATAACGTAAAACTTGTCATATTGACGACAACCAAGTGTAAAAGCGTATTTAGATAAGAAATGCATTTTAAAACAAGTAATGAACATAAACAGTTTATATAAATTAATGTTGAAATTGATATTTGCTTTATTAATATCCGTAAAAAAACTATGAGTTTCGTTTATATCAACAAGCTGATACAACATTTACACTATGGAACTTATTTTGAATAAAGCACTACACCTACTTGATTAAAAATCTTTATTCAATCCGCTCGTGACAGCAAATAAATACATACCACTTGGAACTTACTTAACTTTTTACGATATCCACTTGGCAAGCAATCAAACAATACTCCAGATTCTATGAACATTAATAAAAATGAAATGTTAAGATGATGATTTTTAAATTATTAAAAAGGACTCCTCTGTATTGTATTGTATTATATGTTATAGAAATTCCTTAGAATATGAAGAATAAATACAAACTTTTATCTTTTGTATAAAATTATTTAGTCATTCAAAGTAATTTAATGATTTAGCTCAAAATATTTTTTATGCTGTGGAAAAATCATTATTTATTTTATTTAAAAGTAGAAGTGATTATTCTTAACGCACTATATGGTAAACACGTAGGTAAAATTTCTGACAGATTGACCAAGGAGTTTTACGGAATCACTGCGTATGTTTTTGTAACACATTTTCATTGTCTGCTTATCTTATTTACTCAATTTTAAATTATAACATATTAATATATTCTTTTAGTGATTATATTTTATAAGTATTCTTTTTCTTACAGTTGCATAAAAAAAAAATTCGAAATTCCAGTTACTTTAAAAAAACATTTGTATAATATCAAAGAATGAAAAATAAATCATCAAATGTTGATGATATAATTGATGTACAAAATATTCCGTGGTCTGTACAATATGTCTTCACCTGATTAGATCAAATTACAAAAATAAAACAATAATTATATAAATGAAATATTTTACAATATAAAATATATTATTTTACTTCATTCATAAATTAAAATTTAAATTAAACTCTAAAATTTAAACTTATCCAAATAATTTAATTTTAAGGTTTAATGGATGTAAATATAATGAATCAAATTTATATAAAGTAAAACAATTAAAAATACTTATAATATAATAAAAACTGTATATTTGTGGTATATGAAGTAAATTTCTAATACTTCTTTGAATTTAATTCTTTTATTAACAATAAAAAAAATAATTATCTTTGATAGAAGAATAAAGTCGTGTAAAACTAATTGAGAGCTTTGTTTTTACGTATGCCGTTAGTAAAACGATGCGTGATAAAATAAAATCACGAAAGACGGTCAGAAACATTTATATGCAAATAATAATACAACTAGAATAAATTTTTTAATGAACTAATAATGATGACGTTTTTACGATTTTAATAAAACATTTTAACATTAACGTGTATTCAGAGGACGAATTTGGTGTACATTTTTCATTTCATTTTCTTACTTTTACTGCATCATAGTTTTTTCATTTTTCTATATTTTTGTGCGGGACATATAGAATAAATAATACAAGATAAAAAGTTTTATAGATTAATGATAAACTTATAAATATTTACTCTATATATCCAAATGTTAATTGTGGAATTTTTCAAAGCAATCACTTATTAATTATAAATGTACCCAATGCTTCCGACATTACTAATATAGCATTTAATATTTTGTAATACTGAAATTCATCTTCAAAATATGGAAATTATCTAATAAGAAAAAATAGGGGGCTAATAGTGTATTGGGTAGAGTAAAAAATTGATTAAATCCTTAAAGTATCACAAATCAATGTGATTGAAGACCAGTCACTGAAAGTTACGAAACAATGTTTAATCAAAAAATTTGTACGTTAGAAAAATTGCGAATAATTGGAGCGAAAAATGAAGTTCAAGTACGAAACTAATGGACGCGCGTAAGGATGCACAACCGATTATGACGCGAAAATCCTTTTAAAATAATCCTCTAAAATCACACGAGGATGAAGGAAAAAAAAGGGAAAAAGGCTAGACAACGACGAGCGTTAAATCGGAACAACTTCTTATCGCCGAGCGAAAGCCAAGCGAATCGCTTGACCACCGCACGACAGTTTGAATCTACGCCTGTAAAAAGTTGTTGACCGAGCGGTTGTTTATTACGTGGTTGCGCGATAAACAAAACCAGCGAGAGTCGATTGCGCGCGATTTTTTAAAATAAAGCCGCTGCACGGAATTAAATTTTAATGTTTTTATAATGGCTTCGAATGGGCTACATTGCGAATCATGTGTAATTATACAGACAGAAGAATTTTTAAAAAAGATAAATAATTACGTTCGAGAACTTGAAACTTATGTAAGTGGTTGTGAATAATTTTATACATTGCGGAGGCTTATTTTACATGGTATAATGTACCTTTGGGTTTACGTAAATTTTTACTTTAGACACGTATAAATTATATAGTCACCTTTAATTAAATTGATAATGTAAATTTTTTAATGCGCACTTGAAAATTAATTAATTAATAATAGTTTTAATTAATATTAGACATGGTTTTGACGGGTATAAAGTACAAACTCTTTAAATGTATATTTGGAATTTTAACGAAATAATGGAAAAAAAAACTTTATAGGATACAGAAACAATATAAAATATCTACTTGAGCAAGAACATCTATTATTCAACATTTAAAACAATATTTACGTACCAATAGCAATTTAAACACCTACAATTTAAATTTTGTATTTTTCTAAATTATAGCCTAAGTTTAATGATTAAAAATATTTGTCGCAGAAAAATAAGTAAGTAAAATGGTAAAATGATTAAATCTTGAGTTCAAATGTCTGCAATCTTATGATTGAAAATCGGTCAAGCATTCGTAATGAAACATAAAAGTAAACAAACGGTCTTAAAAGTCTTTTTCTTAAAGTTGTTTTTAATACGATTGTAACAAAATAACAAAAACAGCGAATAACAGGTAGAAAACCAATAGCGTTATCAATTACAAAAGCTGACCATCGTATCTTACCGATAACGGTATACAAGAAGAATTACACTTTTAGAATACCCGTAAAGTAGCAGGTTAAGCGCGAGCAGGTAGTTAGTCCAGATATTTTATTCGGTCATCCCCTACTTATACATATATGGGGTCACCGATGACGAGGTTCAGGTAGTTTGTTCCACGATTTTACAAATCCAGATATGGTTCTTAGCTACGTGTACAAGATGTACAATAATGAGGTCCAGGTACTACGTTCCATAATTTAATGAATGTAAATATGATATCTGGTGTTACTCGGTGTATACATCATAAAACGAAATACTAGCATACCTAGTCCTCCTAATCGCAGATTCTGAATGTGTAAATGTCAAGTACAACTGGATTCTTTAACAAAGGTTATAAAAGTATGGACGTTGTCCCCAGTGACCTAGTACACATTGAAGTTCTGTAAAAAAAATTTCCTACCTAAAGTTTTAAAATTGATAACTAAACTACACCATTAAAGATGATATCATTTTTCAATTGCAACTAATTTCATATACTTTTATCAAAACATGATATTTTGATTCACCATGATAAACAATAAGTATCTCTAAATTATATTTTTATCTATATTTTATTCAATTTTGATATTATAAAATAAATAATTAGATAATAAAGTTTAATAAAGTTGCTGAAATCTCGTGTACATCAAAATATTGTATTAATATAAATTTTAATATTATATTAATACAAATAATTACCAAATATCTTGATAAAACCATAAAAAAATAGATACTACATAAATATTTATATTTAGTAAGAAATACATACTACATATATATATTATGAGCTATTTTAAAAAAAATTCCATTATATCGATATAACTTTTATTATTCACAAATTAAAATTTTGAATATAAATAAGATTGTAATCGATTTTTCGAAAGAATTCAAATTATATTTATAAGCAACACTATCTTTATTTAATATTTAATCAGCAAATCATAAAATTTATATTTGTTATTAGTATCTCTTGAATAGTTAGAATTGATTATATTTCAATAGAATTCTATACAACTTTTAAGGAGTAAAATTTATTTTACTAATAGGTTAATTATTATTTTATTTTTTATAATTGAATCAAAAAAAATTTTTTTTTAATTTTATTAATTAATCAATAACGTAAATGATTAAATAAAATGTATTATACTTCATAAAAATTCAATTACTTAAAAAAAATTTAATAATTTAATGAAATATTAAGATTAACAAGATAATAATTGTCAACATGAAATTAGCGTAATGTAATTATTCATTTAAAAAATACGAGGCTTTTAATTTTTACTAAAAGATCAAGATTATTTAATTTTACCAAACAAAAAATAAACGAAAAACTGATTATTAACTTTAAAGCTCTCAAAGTTTCATAATTGATTTTGAATTTTGTATACTATCTATAAAGATACACTGTAGTCTAGTTTGTAAAATCATTTAACGTATACCTTGCTACATTACCCTTTGAATTACATCAGTTCAATAATAATGTCAATAAACGTCTTACGTAAAAAATTACAATTATAATTATAACGAGGCATAATAATTTGTTTCGATATAAAATGATAAAATACCTTATTATTTTTTAAAAATGATACATAAACTATTGAGACATTAACAACTAGTCAAATATTATAACATTTTCATCAATTTTGAAAAAATCTTTATGCTGTAGGTAAATATATATTTTATAAAACAATATTTATGGTCATGTTAAAATAATGTTCGTTATAAATCTTATATGAATAATATATGTTAATATTAATAATTATTATGTTAAGATGTTAAATAATACACTTTTTCTGAAATATAAATAAAAATTTACAATTACTAATTATTTAATGTTTCATTTAAGGTGTAAACAATACACTTAGAATATTTATAGTTTTGAAGTTTACTTTAGTTATTAATAAATGTTTATACAACTTTAATTGTCTTTAATATATATAATTATTTAAAATATTGAAGATTATTCATTTTTAATTTGAAAATAATTTATGAATTATAAAAATATTGATTTACGTACTTTTAATTAATTATTTATTGAAATACAAACTTGCAATAAAACTTACATTAGCTGTAGCAATTAATAATTTTTAATTAATTCAAATGAAGACGATTTATTAATATTTTTATTATAAATAAGACAAAGATTTTACATACTGTAACAATTTATCATGAAGCTCAGGTTTATTAATCATTACTAGTTATAAAAATAGTTTTAAAGTCATGCTACATTAAGGGGATGAAAGTTCGTATCTTGAAAATTTATAAGTATTTGAAATTAATTTTCAAATTTGATTTGAAGAGAAACCGAAATATTTGGCATAAAGCTCCTCTTCAAGTATTCCAATTTCTAAAATTCTACGGAAGCCTGTAAACATTATTGTAATATAAAATATCTAATTCACCACGCTTATGAAAAGTTAATCCAAGCCAAGTATTAAGTTACAAGTTATACCTTAGGTAACATTTGCTGCCATGACAGCCATTGAATACTAAAGATTACCACCCACTCGAAGATGCCCGGGAAACCCGGCTAATTTCCGGCTCGAACCTTAAAAAGTGCCGAAGTAATCCACTTCTCCAGGATGACGAATTCCTCTATAAAATGAGTGCACATGAATCGCGTGCACACGTGCATAACTCCGGAGGGAAACCACGTACCCTCGACTCGGAAAAAGTCACGACTTTTCCCGGCAGTTTTCGCACCGAGTTTTCCGGCTGGAGACAACCGGGCACGAACAATGGAGCTCGCATGGGAAATGAGCGCGACGTCGGCTGCTTACCTCTCGAAGGGATTATTTTTCTTTCCGACATCCGAGCGGTCGTTTGAATTTCTCGATGATTGTTGCTAAGCTTTCGCAGCTCAGCAACGAAATTGCTGGTTAAAAAGATCAAATGGTATTTTCCCGTAATTTCGTATCGAGAATCTTCAATTGATGGAAACGGATTATCAACGCTTTTTAATAATAAAATAAAAATCAAGCTAAAATGTATTCCTCAATATTTAAAAATATCTGTATTCCAGAGTTCCATAGTCTTAAGAAGAATATAGTCTTAAGAACAATCAATAATTCCCAATCAGAGATTGTATATTGAACTTTAACTGTATGGTTTTTGTACATTTTGAATACAGAGAAAACGCTTTCTCGTAATCGTCGTAATCATTAGTTCGACATTATTTTTAAAGTTTAAAGTTAATTAAATACACAAATTAAACGTAAATTAAACAATAATTTCACATTATATTTAAGTACTTTTTTGGCAACTTTCACTGGGCACATTGGTTATAATTCCACAATATAATATTTTTATCAAGTAGCTAATGAAGTATTTCAAGTGTTATTAAATTTCGTGAGTATATTGTATTTTGTGATCCCATAATACTGGGGTTAAAGTAATAAAACGGTTTAAATTTTAAATTTCTCATTAAACATAACAATTGGTAAAAATTAATGTAGAACACAATAAAATCTATTCGAATAATATTTGCAATGCTTGAAACCCATAATGACATTTATTTATTTATTTATTTATTTTCATAGAAAAAAGTAAAAATTTTTTTATCGAAGATGTTTTCAACAATTGATAGCAAATAAATAAAAGAGATACATAAATATGACATAAAAATCGAGAATTATTGGTGATTCCACGCAGAGCTACGTGTAATTCTGCATGGAGAGAATTCACATATAGATATTAGTACATGAAAGAGTAGAATAAAAATATTGACATGTATTTTTCATGTCAATATTTCTGGTACCGAAAGATCATTAAACGCGGGATAAATATTAGTCATTGAATGTACACTGTAGGAAAATATCTAATAACTGAGTTTGGTTGCGAGATGCATTCGTATTAAATGTTCAGTATCAAGTATGTACTATCCTGTAGTAGGCATTCAAAATGTTATTATTGTTTGGTGTGCACATGGCAATCGAGGTAAGTATGCCTGCTCATGGAATTAAATTTCCCTGCTTCAATAATTCGCAATTTATGAAAGAGGAGTAGGCAATGGAACGTTCCGAGGAATCCAACTCCGCTAATTAATCAGCACTCCCAAGAAGCTCATTCGCTCCAAGATCCAAGGAAATCCCTTCGCCGAAAAGGATTTATTGCCGCGGTGCACCTCGGAATAAATTGTCCGAGATAAAGTCTTATCCACAACGTGTTACACGATGCACATTTTTATCTTCGTCACTCGTCGCGCTCCTTGTCCCAAAGGCGTAGTCGGCGAATGTGAACCAGAAATTGAGACGCTGGTACCGAAGGAATATGGCGGCGTCCTTCGCCGGTTAATGCCCGAGAAAGAGAAAGAAGAAAGGTCGAGAGTTGTGTGCGTGCGTGCGTGGGTGGGTGCGTGTGTCATGCCTGCGTGACAAGAGGGTGGCTGCGTGTGGATTTGGAGGGAGATACGAATGGGAGCTGGACGTTGATGTATGCGGAGCAGAAAATAATATACACTTACGTGCGTGTGAGCAAGTGTGGTGGCAGAGTGTTGGGCGAGGTAATTGAGATGCGAATGTGAGCTTAATAAATTTTATATCGCTTAAATAGAATTCCCGGTGTACCGCGAGGAATTTATAACCGGGTGCTCGTCAATTTGCTAAACTTATTTTAACCGAGCCAACTAAATTTCTTAACGTAACTTTATTAGTTAATAAGCTTGGGTGCAGATCTTATTAATCGGAATTTTAAGCTTCACCGTTCGAGCCTCATAAAATACAATGTAAATTTTCATATACATAGTCTTTCTCCAACAACATTAATAATAATGATGATTTATTTATACCCAGATTACATATAATAGTTCATCATTTAAATGAAATTAAATAAAAATATTTTTTGTTAAGATAAATGTAATTATTTTTTATAAATGATAAATTGCATGATTCATTTTAGCGCTTAGACAATTAATTAACTATACGATAAAATTTGTATATTTATTTTTAAAAATAATTAAAACATGCAATATCTTAAAATAGTATAAAACTACCCTAATTTAAATGTGCACATAAAATCAACGACAATGTTTATGCTTATAAAAGTCAACCTTTAAAAAGAATTAATTCATATATTTCATTACATTTATTTAACAGATTATTTCATTATTTACTATAATGTTTAAATTTTATAGCTGTGAAAGTGTGAAATAATGGCGCTTTAGTTGGGATTATCTATGAATTATATCGGGAAGATATAGGCTTCTGCAAGAATAAATAATATTCAAAAAGGATTTAGGAATTTTAAATAAATTACAATGTTTATATGCTAAAATGGTGGTAAAGAAAATAGGAGTGTTGTGAAACTGATGAAGCGATAGAAAAGACGAATGAATTATAAATGTTAAAACAAATTAATTTACTTGAAAGAAAAAAAGATTTGATTAAAATAGTTGTATAATTTTTTTGTTATGCCAATGAAATTTATTATTTCATCATATAACATTAATAGAGTTGTATTATTTAGCTATTGTATTGATCAATTAAATAAAAATTAGCGGCAACCGCTTATTCTTTTTACACACATAGTAACATGGTAAATTATGATAAATTACTGCGATTTATATTTTCTTCATTATTTTTATATGAATATATGCCACTAATTAATGTAATCGTATTATAATATGTTTCGCATTAAAAACTTTTTAACATATTATGATAAAACATATTTTTTACACAGTATTAAAACGAATTTTTAAAAACGATTCACATTATTAATAATAATAATATTATTATTTAAAATGTTAGACTATAAATTAACGAAATTTAGAAATAAACATGCGCTCAAAGTTTTTTGCTTTGCTAAAGTAGTATGTGGAAGATCCTAAAATCAGATAACCTCTACAGTACTTTCTTATTGCGAGTATTTTCAGTGAAATCCATTGTATTGAAATGGTTTTTTTCGAACTTTTCGCCATAAAAGAATGTTGAGAAAAATGCGGTTAAACTTCATGAAAAACAGTGGCACAGTGTACATCTACATTTGCACCGCAGGAATGAATGTCCAAGTTTGTTAATGGTGTCTTTCATTATAAGGTTGCATTTCGCATATAGTTTTTATACGAAGATTTAAAGCGCAATAACTTCCTGTTGATTTTACAAAAGTCTTTCAAAAGTATAGGCCTGGAGGAGTATACGTGCAAAGTTAAAACGGAATGCAGATGTGAAATTAGATAGAATAAAATTAACAATTGATGCTTGATAGCTTTCGCTTCCGCATTCTAACTTTCTCCGAGGAATGTGGATTTTGATTTTATTATTTTCAATCACCACCACTTTGTTCTCATCTGTATCTTATCGGCTTTTTATAGCGCGACACGTTTAAACACCTCTATTTCAATACAATGAATCTCGGGCGTTCAGAAAATTTAATAAAGAATGGACGCAATTTGTAATGTAGTACAGAGTCGGGCAACTTGGACACATTAGAATGTATCGCGAAACAATATTGTTGAGTCCGCGTTGTTCGTACAACATCAATGCGTCGTAAAATCACGCGGGCGCAAAAAAACCCGGAGCTCCGATTATCCACGTCGACGCGTAAGATTTTGAACTCGGGTCAAAAGTGCCATCAGGGTCATAACTCAGTCTCACCATCTGCAGGATCAGACTAACAAAAGGGATCAAAGAGAAAGAAAGATGCAGTGTCGGGCCTGCAGCAGAGCTACTAGATTAAGGCAATTGGGTCAGGCAAGCGCAACCGATGCGCCGTGAGACATCTCTTTCTCTCTCTCACGCACGCGCACACGCGCACACACACACACACACACACTCACTCTATTTCCCCCCCCCTCTCTCTCTCTTTTAGCACGTGTCTGTCGACAGATGCAAAAAAAGAAACACCTGCAGCGATCTAAGATACTGGATGCAACGATGTTGGTGTGCTCTACCAGAAAACCGGAAGGGAAGTGCGAGTATAGTTTTTCGCGAATCGATAATGAATCTCCTCACGCAGATATACCCTTTTTTCAGATTTGATTATATGGTGGCAATTTCTTCTTTTCTGGAAAGTGTCAGTGAGATGTAGAGTCGAATAATTAATCTGTCGATTTGAGTTTAAAATTCTAGCATTCTTTTCGCGAGAAAGTGAGAAATTTATCTGGAAAGTAATGATGCTCACATTTGCTTATAAAATTACATATTCTTTGCGCACATCTCAATTTTAGTGTGATGCTTGACCTGTTTTTTAATGCCAAGAACAGTTAAAACCGTGGCGATGCCAATTATAATAGATGTGAGAGTAATAGTTATGACGTTGTTAATCCCCCTCCCAATCACTTGAAAACTAATTGCATTACACTTGAGCGCACAATTTTTTTTTTTAAGAGTGTAAAAATTTTAAACAAGCTAATAGGAAGAACATAATAGAAAAAACAAGTTTAAAAATTAATATCTGGATCAGATTTATTGAATCTTGTGCTTTTAAATTTATTTAAAATAAATTTAATAATATAATAATATTATGGAATTTTGCTACAAAGTTACAAAAATATGAAAAGTAATTATGGTTTAATCAATCAAATATAAAATTTTGAAATTTTTAATTCAAATAGAAAACACATTATTATAACTTAATGTTCAAAATAAATTTTCTAGAAATTTTACTTTATTTAAAAATATACAATAATCTGCTAGTATTATTTTTTTTTATAAAATCTTATTAAAAAATGTAGTCGAGCAAAATATAGTTTTAAAATTTTTGGAGAGAAATTATACAATTTATAATAACTTTTTAAAATCATGTTTATTTATCCAATATATAGAAAAAAATTTTTATTTACAATTATTGATAAATTATTTTTATTGCTTTCATTAATTATTTATTATGTATATTTTACCAATTCATAGATATTTCTTGAACTCTATTATAATTATCATAAGTTCATAAGGTAATACATCACTAATCCGTTTTCAACTAATAAAAGATCTATATTGATAACTCACATTATGCACATTACAAATTTCACAAAATAAATAAAATAATATTTAATTTTTTATACAAATTTTTATAATATTTTTATTTTTTTGTTATAACTTCAAATGATTTGATGTGAATAGTAAATGAGTGATTTGCATTTATTATATGTTGTTCTTTGAAGTTTAATTTTAAAAAACGAATAATTTACTGAAAATTATTTTATTTTATAGATCTGTAACTTTTGATTTATTATCTCAAATCATAAAATATTGATCGAAAGGAGATAGGTAAATTAAATTGCCAAAGAAATACAATTCGTCGTGTATCGATAAGATATGCATCTAAAATATTATGTCTCTTTTAGTTTTCTTTACATTTTCAAATAATGGATTTTTATTCGTGCTATATGTCAGAGAGTGAGTTTTCTAATATTTCCATTAATTTGTTGCTAACGGAATCTTGTTTATATACGAAAGTAAGAGGCAAATAATTATGATATATAAATGAATGACATGAAATACATGCAAATCTACATCAAAATTCCTCTACTTTCCAATGAAACAGATTAGATGTAATTTTTTTAATAAATCAATAGCTTTTAAAAGATCATTAAGATACACCAACACGTGAGTTTGACAAATTTAAAAAAGAAGAAGCAATTTTAGTCTAATATATATCTAAAATCAATTGTGAGATGCAGATATCTAGACATCTCCTTTGAATCTACCATAATCATTAAGTCTATAAAACTGACAAAGTCTCAACGAGTTTCATTTTTAACTCGTTAATTTGACCTGGAATCCCTGATATGAATACGCATAAGCATGCGTATGATGCAGGTGAAAATGGTTATTAAAGTCACCGCGGGGGCCTCTTTTATATGGTTTAAATCGATTGACGAGATCGAGCCTCATATCTCGATCCTTTCATCATCGACTTTTACATTCGAGTTCGATCTAAATTCACTAATAAAAATTTGGAGCTTTTACCTTTCTTGTTTTTTTGTTACAAGTGAAAACTATTTTCGATTTTCGGCAATAAAAATACACTTTTTTCTTTCAAACAATTGCCAATCGCTAAGTTTTCATATGGTAGTCTTTATTGAAAAATTAAACTGCTTATTTAATTATAAAATAAACTAAATCCATAGAATTTCTAATTTTACATTGAGAATTTATACGAAAGTAATTAAAGTTTATTTTCTTTATCTTTCAATTTATATCATCAACATTTATATTATATTTCAACATTGTAAAATAATCACTTTTTTATAAGAATTTTTTATTTTATGTGATTTTATCTTCTGGTTTTGAAATTAATTGTTAAAAATTTTAATTTTATAAATGTAAGTAAATTATATACTTTACATAGTAGTATAGGAACTATTGTATTGAAGTATATCTATTTTGATAATACAATTTCACGTAATTATAATTGATCTTTAAGCTTAATAATTATTTACATTTTATATAGTTTATAAAAGTTACTAATTTGTTTATAATATTATTTCACCGTAATTTACTTTATTCACGGATACTTGAATGTAATCCCATTGTAATGAGTTATTGGATCTTTTAATAACGTTTAAAATGCAACAAAAAGTGACTATAAAATGCAATTTTAATTTGAGCTGTAACACATGTTCATTTGGAAGCAAATTTGAAAATTATGTTGTAAAGCACATACGCAGATTAATGATCGTACTTTGATTCAAACTGAGATTTAATCGTAGGAAGGTTAATAATATGGTTGAATTACACGTGACGTACTTTCGAGAGTAATTAAGGCATGAGAACTAAAACAAGACAAGTAAATCTGAATTAAACGAAGATTAGGTCAGCGTTGTGGCGGGATTAAGTTACTTTAAATACTTTCCTCGAATTAATAGTTACTTCCTATTTTAATAGATATATTATAAAATTTTAAGGACAGGATAAAAATGCTTGAAAGGAACAGTTGGGTACTTCCTTTTCGTGAGTAGCAGTCGTATTATCTCTAATTACAACGTGCTTTTAATTATCTCTATGTATTCTAAATATTCTTAATGTATGTTAATTACTTTAAGAACTCAGTTGCGTCATATTATAAATATCATTAAGATAAATTAAATAAAAAGTTTGATAATAAAGAAGTTGGGGAATAAAATGAGTTTTAGCCGTATTACTATCATGCAAATTACATTATTTCTGAGTTATATCATGAATTACGCTCAAAATATTCTCGATATCGATTATGTTAATTTTTTCCATCTTATATTTTTCAATTGCAGTCTACATCTACACGCACAGACTGGAGCTCTAAAAAGTTTAGTATTACGATTGGAATTCAGTGGAAACGTTATAGAATCCAGCATGATGCGAACCCCATAAGTAAAACCTTATGCGAATTCCACTAGTTGGACTGCAGTGAAATGTGCGTGTGCGTGTGCGTGTGCGTGGGCGTGGGCGTGGGCGGTAAGTGCACTATCGTAAAATGAATTTGAAGTTTCGAGGAGTTTATGAAGAAGATTAATATTTGCTAGTGGGCTTATTGAAATTCTTCTAAACTTATTAATGCCAAAGATATTCAAACCCACTGTAAACTATATTTTTTTTGCATATTTTTTTCTTTTTTTTTGCCTTTAATAATCTCTAGAAAATACTTTGAGTGCTTTTGAAGATTATTGTTTATTTTATAATCCATATCATTAGTAATCGACAGTGCATATTACATCTTAATTTGATTCACTTGCATTTAATATACAATATTTATTAATACATTAATACAATTAATTTGTTTTAATAAAGTATTCCAATAAATTATATTTATTTTTAATATAAACAATTAGTTTGAGAAGAATATTTATAATTAAGAATAAAAAATTTTAATTATAAATTACCAGGCTATTTTTCTTAGTTATTTAAATAAAGTTTTTCGCTTTTAATGGTGTTTATCTATAGAAATTTCTGAAATGACAAGTTAATGTTAAAATTATAATCCGTTAATAATTGATACGTTAAAAATTATTATAATGAATCAAGTGAAATATTTTATTTAGCTCGTGGTCTTATTTGAAATAATTAATTGTGCCGCTTGAAAGATGATTTAAAAATTTGATCTGTTCTACATTATGTATACTTTTACACTTTATCTACATTATATTATATTATAATTATAGTTACATATGGTTTAAGGTAACGCTTATTATAATATATTGTGTGCATTTATTATGATTAGCATTTATTATAAGAGCTTATAAATATTTTTAATATGTCTGTATTAATATATTTTATTTGTCATAAATTTAGAACGAATACAAAGAACATGATAATAAACTTGAAGATTGAGAGGTAGATACGTTTATATTTAGAGCTGAAAGCGATAATAAAGCTAAGTGCAATGTGTACAGTGTACCTTGCAATCAGATTTTAAGTTAATATTGTTCGACTAAATAGATCAAGGTATAATATCATTCACTCCTTGCAGACACGAATTTTTCATTTTTCATTTTTCATTTTTCATTTTTCATTTTAAAATGGTGTGTCAAAGATAACCGATACCTTTCTGTATTATCTTAATACTTCAAATTTATTTACCTTTCTAAATTAATCTAAATGAAAATTTTTTTTATTGATACTCGTTGTAACTTTATCCACGGACTTGATACTAAACAGAACTACTAAGAACAATACAATATGTATATAATTTTTTAATTATTTAAATGTTAGAGATCCGTTAGAGGTAGATCCGTTGCCGAAGAATAAATACACAGTTTATTCTTCGGCACCTCCAACGGAACTCTAATATTTAAATCATTAACAAAGATGGAAGGTGCTTCAAATAATATTTTACATGTACAATTTTTGTGTGAGTGTATGTGTGTGTGTGTGTGTGTGTGTGTATATTTATGTATTTGTGTGAGTAAATTTTTGGCATTGTGGGTGAGCGCGTGTGGGTTTATATAAATTTAATTAACTTTCACATGTATTAGGCTAGATATTTTATATAATGGCACAATATAGAATTGGAATAAAATTTGTACACTTTTAATAAAAGAGGAAGTATTTGACAAAGCAAAGTAAAAGAAGAATTTTTTAGCTACATTAGATTTAAGAAAAAAGAAAAAAAAACTGCGAATCTGGTAGTAATAGTTAGAGCGTGAAAAATAGTTTTAATTTAAAAGTAATGGTCTTTCATAACTGAAAGGATTATTAGATAAAAACTCAGTAAGAGATATTACGATTAAAAAGATATGGCAGCACATGGAGAACGAGTTTGTCAAAATATGAATATGAAATTTTTGTCGAACTTTGCTTTACTTGGTATAAAGGAACAAAAGGATATTTATTTGCAGATCTAATAAAAGATCGATATAACAAATTTGTTGAGAGGAAGGAAGCATCTTCCAAAGGAAAAAAAAAGAATAAAATTTGATAGATTGATATTGTAATGCACGAATGGAAATAAATGAATGGAGTTGGGAAATTATCGGCAAAAGGAAAATCGATTAAAGGAGTGCGATGACGAAAGCTCCAATGTAACGAATCGACTCCTCGAGAATGTAAGTAGCGTGGAAGGAAAAATAAAAATAAAAAGTTAGCCAATGCTATTGATCGAAGGACGATAATACTTGTGGAACATCACAGAGCTGGTGACTCATTTTCATCCTCATTTCATCCTAATTTCATCCTCGGTCGGGAATCTAGTGATCGCGCTTTCTACCTTACAACGAAATCCCTTGCACGTACACACGATCGTCACATGGTCTACACAACTTTCGTGCTTCTTCACTCCTTGAATTGGAACAAAAAGCATTAATTATCTGGATATATATTGTATAATTAACCACCGAGCACAAATAAAAGAGGCTAAGAATTTAGAATATTTAATTACCACCTGATTATTTCCCCTTGAATACTCTTACCATCTCATTTATTACCGTAAAAATCGTGACCTACTGCTATTTACATTCTTTTTCTTGGGTTCCATGGTTTGTACGCGCTTCTAATTTGTGATGTTTAACTCACAAAAGCAGGGATTAAATAGTTGGATGCACAATTCGCATTTGAATCGTCGAGTTAAATCAAACAAGTGCGTAGTTTTTTTTAAAGTGGTAGTTGTGAGTGGCAGTGGTAAGCCTCGCGTGCAGTTAAATAGACAAAGTAATGATGGACTAGATTTAAAAATTTAAAACTGGAATTGGATGGTGTTTGGATCGAGATTGAAGGTGCAGCTGGTAACGCGAGAACTGGAAGTGAGAGGGAGATAGGAGCCTCGGGTAAAAATAGCGATAACAGGGTCGCTCGAGGGGGTGAAAGGGTGAAGCGTCTCTCTCTCTCTCTCTCTCTCTCTCTTGCTATCAGTTCTTATCTGTCTCGCTCTCTCTCTCTCTCTCTCTCTCTCTCTATGCCTCTCCCCCACCCCCGACGGAACGTCCATCCTTCCTCTAGCACATCCGCGAGTGTCCTAAAGCGTTATTTATAACTGCGCGCGCGCGCGGTACGCGGAGTTTAGAGCATTGTGGATCGCCCTTAAAGCCAAGGCACGCGCGCGCGCATCGCTCGCTCGCTCGCTCGGCGTTTAGCGCGGTCACGGAGACGACGAGAGCGAGACGGAGAGGCGAAACGTCGTCAGCGCCATCCGCCGCGTGACCGTCATGTCGTTTGCGCGGGTAAGGCGATGCTCGACCTCGGGACCACTGCAGCGGGTGCTCGGGGACCCGAACCTCTGGCCCCGGGCGCTCGGGGGCCTGCGCCTCTTCAGCCTCGAGCCAGTCCAGGTCTCCAAGGACAGGATGCGCCGCAGCTACACCAGGATGCTGCAGAAGTGCAAGTGTGAGTAGAGGGAGAGTGCGCGCGCGCCACGGGGTGACCCGCGGAGAGAGACACCGAGCACGTGGAGAAGGAGCAGCGAGTGTCGGCTGCTCCGGGAAAGCGGTTGAAATCGGGTCAACTCGACGTGGGGGTGGAACGCAGCCTCGCGACCACGGCTCTGACCTTCGGAACGCCGGTCTTACGCCGGACTAATCGCCGTCTTGGAAATTTGCGCTGTCCGAAGCTCCTCCGGGCGTTACGTGACCGACGCCACGCACTCGGTGATTCCTCGGTGACTCCTCGGCAATTCCCTCCATCCTCCTCGCATCTTTCGAGGGGAAGCCCGCGGGTGTTGTGCTTGTGACGCGGCTCTCAGCTTCAGCTTTCGATCGAGGATCCCCGCGTTCGCGTTGCTCCTGAAAGCGCTTCCGAACTTTCTTCCGCGTGGATCGCGGACATCAAACGATCACTTGATTGATCATTGAGGTTTATTTCGGTAAGCCAGAGCAAGGTCAGGCTCATTGAAGATTATTACAAACACGTCCAAAAAAAGATCATCGAGTAAAATGTCTCCCGAGGATAAACAATATCTTTCGACTGCAATGTCAACGTGGTAGAGCGCGAGCCAGCGGACGAATTGTTGTCGCGCGACGAGTGCGCACGCGCACGATCTTTAAATAGCCGCGCTCGCCGCGGCGGAGATCGCGTAGATCGTTGGATCTCTACGACATTGACCGTCGGCGTCGCCGTCGCAGTCACGCTTTTTTCCTTATCGCTCTCCTTTTTTCTCCTTCGAAATTCCACACGTGCGTCCCGCTATAATGAGCCTGCAAACACATGCACAAATGTCGAGTGGGGCTGCTCCCCCACTCGTGCGGACCATCGGAGATGATGCAGAGGGAGAGCAGGAGAGGAAGAGAGGAAGAGAGGAACGCTATCCTCTCTCTCTCTCTCTCTCTCTCTCGGAAAATCTCGACGAGGCGGGAAGAGACAAATTGATGCTTTAACGCGCTTTTGATTGCGAATGCGTAAAGGCGCGTAAAGAATTCTAAATTAAATTTACCCCGAGCGCAACACGTTGTTTTTCACCCCAATTTCAAAAGATCGACTGCACTCGCATGCCTGCCAAAGTAGTTTACGGATAATTTTCTTCAATTTTTACCTACCAAATATACCTTTTTATTTTTTTTTTTAGCTAAAGTTAAATTATTTTCGTTCGATTCGTTTAACTTTGGACAAGTAAATATAAATAAATAAAGTAAATATACCAACTATAAGCCTTGATTTTTATTTTTATTTAAAAATAAATAATGCAACCTGTGCATTTTATTATTATTCGTTTAGTATATACACTTCACAAAGGTCAAATTGTTAAAAAAAAAAAAAAGTTACGACTTCAATCTTAAAAAATTAAGTACTTTTATTCAAAGGAATGTTAAAAGTTGGTGCTTTTACGACCTCTGAAATCGGAACGGAGAAAATGTATTTTAATTATAAAGGATGGTAACAGAAACACATATTTTTTTAATTTACTGAACTAAATTTACAAATTTATAGAAAGTCTTGCAAAAATATACAACAAAAATAAATTTCGAATGCTCTGAAAATATAAAGCCAAGTAATGTCGCAGTGTCTCGCGCATTTTATGAATGCTTTCTCCAAAAATTTATGTAATATTCATATGGTCGCTTCGTTTAATCTAGAACTTAAAAATTGTTTCGCACATCTTTAACAGCCAAGAAACTTCCACAAGACGTCAATCCACGTGGTGTCTTTGCCTGTAATGAATTGGACTTACGAGAAGTGCAAGTTTACGGATTCGATTATGATTATACATTGGCATGTTACAAACCGAGCATGGATTATCTGCTATATAACTTAGGTCGAGACATGTTAATAAAAAAATTTAAGGTTAGTTAAACACTCGGCTTTATTCGCTTTCACACCGGTAGTGACCTAATACAATTAAAAAAATAATTACAATCGATTATCTGCAAATATAAATTATGTCTCGAATAATTACCAATTAGATTCTTTTTATACTGGTCACGAGTAAAAGAAATAACTGTGCAAGTGATAAACAAGTTACGTAATTTTTTGAGTAGTCACTTTTATACTTTACATTTATATGTACATTTACAATTCTATCAAAATATAAAGTAATTTTTTTATGTAAGCTCGTACAATATGTGACGCCCATTGATTATTATATAAAGGTAAATAATTGTAACAAACAAAATTACTTTGTGTGATAATTTACCTTAATTTATTTTGAGTCTAATATTATCTAGTAAATTGTACAATTATTTCAATAAATATAAAATATTTCTGATTTAATTGAATTCAATTAAAAAAAAATATGAATATACTATAAGCTCAAATACATACAATTAAGTAAATTATTTTGATTTAAAAAATTTGTAATTTATTTAAATCAAACAAATGCAAAAGTTATAGTTAATATATCCGAAAAACTAAAAATGTAAACAAATATTAGAAATAAATATTAATATCAATTACATAATTTTAAAAGATAAAACATTGTTTGTCATATTTCAACAACGTACGTGACAGTATTCAATTTAATATTACAAATTAATTATTACAAAAAAATTTTATGTCATTAGTCATAGATTTATTATCGTAATTTAAGCTTCTACTTCTTATATCCACCAAAAATTTTGTAATGATGATTTTAAAACAACAAACACTGAATTGTTAACTAAGCAAGAATAAAAATTACATAAAAGTAAAATATTTAAAGAGTCTGGACCCCATGGAAAAGCTATTTTTTTATTATTACTTCAGTATCCTGAAAAAATAGCAGATTTGGAGTACCGCGAGGACTTTGCGGTTCGCGGACTTCACTACGACATCGAAAAAGGCCTTCTTCTGAAACTCGACAGCTTCCTGCAGATCCAACTGGGCGCCGTGTACCAAGGCCTACACCCCGTACCTGACGATGAGGTCCTGAGGCTCTATAAAAACCGAATAATTCCAATAGCATACGTTGAGACTCCTTACAGGCATTCCCATGTAAGTTAGAGATCTTTTATAACAAAGCGACATTATATCCACTATTTTATCCTCAGACGGACTTAATTGTTGCAAATATTTTTAGCATTTTTTCGTGAAAACAGCACCTAGTGCAATTTTTTATGAGTTTTTTAATTTTTTTATAACAAAAGTTATATTAGTATCATAAGTGAACATTAGATATTGAAAATGTCAAAAGTACAATACAAATACCTTAAAAGTATGGAATATTTATTTTTAAATTAAAATATCCAAGTTATTTTACGTGATAGGAATGTTAAAAATTTTCAAAT
Organism: Eupristina koningsbergeri; assembly: GCA_018907245.1. Taxonomy (NCBI): domain Eukaryota; kingdom Metazoa; phylum Arthropoda; class Insecta; order Hymenoptera; family Agaonidae; genus Eupristina; species Eupristina koningsbergeri. The sequence goes on from JACCHV010000035.1 coordinate 4,074,656, forward strand.
ACACAAACATTGTCCATTGAAGGTACAAATGTACATTTATTAATAAAAGCATTGATTTAGTTCAACGATTTTATAATAAAATTATTATATTATTATTGTTTAAAAAAGCCTAGTTTAATCCCATTAAAATATTTAATTTATTAGCTGTTTTTTACTTTTTTACTTTATTGGTTTTTTTTTGTAATTAAGTAATAAATTAGAAAATAATTTTATTTTAAAAAATTAATTAAACATAATAATCGTAATTACATTATATTTGCAATTACATTGAATTATAATTACATTTCTAATAAATTCTATAAGGTTTATTATAATATTTCATAAAATTTATTATTTCACGTCATAGTATCTTTTCAGCATAATAAATTATGTTTAAACATATATGAAAAAGACTTTGAGATGTTCTAAGAATATTAATACCGAAACATTGAAATTTAAATTAATTTTAAATTATTTTAAACGTTTATGTACAATATTTTAAAAACAAGATTAAAATAAAAAACAAAAGATACCCAGAATTTATACTAAAATCTACTTAAATATCCACAATACTTCAATAACTTTATTTATTTTTTATTATATTACAACATACGGTTCATTTGTTTAACATAGTATTTTAATACTTTTCATTTTACTTTTACTTTACTATTTCTTCCTATTTTAGTGAATTTCTTGGGTGTGTAATATGAATGATGCGTAGTTACTCTCTATTATATCTATATATTTATGTCTTTTTCGTTATAATATTTGTTCCTTATTCAACATTCAAAAAAAAAAAAAAAAAAAAAAAAAATAATAGAATGATAATAATGATGGTGATAATTTATTCCAAAAAATATTTTCGTGCAACTGTGCAACTATCTTTTTGCATGTCTTGGCTCTCTTCGATGTGTGATCCACTGATTACACCACGATTTGACGAGTTAGAAGGTAAGTCGTGTTTAAAACAGGTGAAAAATAGAATTGGTTTTTTTTTCTGAATGCTTAGGTGTATTTCATTGTCTAAAATTTGTTCTGTATTTCAATGAAAACTTCTCACAAGTTCATAATTATTCGTGCAACTTACCAGAGTTATAGCATATTAATTTTAGCTACTCATTTACCTACCATTGAATCTAAATGTGTAGAGCATAGTAAACGTTTTGCCATGATGAATATTTCTTTGAAAAAAAAAATATGCTACTTTTACTGCAAATTAATATGAATTGAATTATTAGTGATATTTGACCAATAATGTTAGGACATTAGGCTTCAATGTCATAAAAATACATTAATATTTTTCGTCATTATTTATAGCATATTGTCGATACTAAAAAGGTTCCAGACTAATAAATTTCACTTTCCTGTCTATTATAAAAGCAAAATTATGTAATAATAATAAATGGCTTTAAAGTTGTTTTAAATTGAAAAATGGAGTGTGATAGACTAGTTTAATTTGAACAGTTTAAAATACATAAAGAGGATTAATCGTTTATAAATGTAAAAAATATTCCAATATGCAAATATTTTTAAATGTATAAGCTTTATCGACTGAAATTTAATTTTTTCTTTTATACATTACAAGAAAAAGCACGATAAGCTGAATTATGGTTTGCACTAATTCATTGAGTTTTAATCATCCAACATCAATAAATTTTTTTTTATTGATTAAAAAATTTTTTTTATTCATAAAATTTCACGAAATGAATTAATTGTTTTCAATTGAACGGCAAGGTGTCAAAATAATTTTTTAATAATTTCGTTAATTGTTATAGTTTGTTTCAACGTACTTGGCTTCATTTTAAAAGAAATAATTAAAACATCATGCACGTTTCAAAGGTACTACTAATTATCATTGAGTTCGACTAAACTCGATTACATAATAAAGCATCATTATCATTAGAATTGGTACATAATGGTGCATGAAAATGGGAATGAATTGCAAATTGATTTTGTGACACTGCGTTTCTTTCAGGATGGCGTGCGTCGTACAAAAATGGTCCAGCTCGCCGATCTTTTCTCTGTACCGGAAATGGCCCTCTTGTGCAACGTTACAGAGTATTTCCTGCGTAATCACATCGACTACCATCCGGAAATTTTATTCCGAGACGTGAAGGTGAACTTATTTATTACTATAATAACTTGTAGAAAATATAACGAGTTAAAAATCGAGAATGTGGTAGTTTAAAATGTATCGCTTGAGAATTTAATTTCGAAAATTAATTAGTAGCTTTATGCGTGTAATATAAGTAAATACCTTCTGTGAATGGCATTTTAATACTTTTTGAAAGCAATATTTCTTGCTCAATAGTATTTTGAATAGCTACCATGCACTATCAAATAAAGTCATTGCCTAATTAATTATGAATGACATTTAATAACGTTTACTGCTTGATCTTTGAATTAAATAGTTTTCAATAGTTTTATCAATAGTTTTCTTAAACTATTATATTGTCATAATAAGCAAATTAATCTTTTTTAAATATATATGTTTTTCCTTTAAACTATTTAGAGCTCGGTACAAAGCTGCCATCCAATAATGCATAAACATGTAGTACAAAACGTGTCGGACTATCTAGAGCAAAACAAAGATCTTACCAGGTTTTTCGATCGTCTAAAGGATGCCAACAAAAAAATGTTCCTCGTCACGAATAGTCCATATCCGTTTGTGTAAGAATTTCTTTACCATAATTATTTTTAAAAGAGTTATATTTTAAATTATAAATTAAATATATAATATTTTATAGTTAAATATTACAAGTTATTCAATATTGATTTGAATTCATAACATTCGTGTAAATTATGCTATATAATAAACATTATTGGTAGTTTTCAAACGAATTACTTTATATCAAAGAGTTATTATCAAAATATATTGGGTAATAACCTCAAAAGTCATTTATAAATGAAAGTTAAAAATTTGTAGTAAATTTAATTTATAAATTTGGCAATCAATGTCTCATCTTTTAATTTAGAGCAGTAAATATTCTAATTTTCTTAAGCGCTCAAATAAATAAAGATGATGAGATTAATTATGAATTACATGATTTTTATCAAACATATAATGTTTTTATTGGTTAAAAAAAAAAAAAAATAATAATTTTACTTGCTTGTACCGAAAAATAAAATGATCATACGCAATTTTACAACAGGTTTTTCATATGATTAGCATTCATCAATAAATCTTTAAGATTGTATCTGAATACTTATTTTTTGATATGAAAAGCTTTCCACACTCATCAAATTTACTACATTCGAACGGAAAGTGTTGTTTTATATGCCGAGTATATTACATGCAGTTGCGGTAATTAACTTTCAATTAAAGTTTTTTTTACAAAATTATATGGGTGCATATGAACACGTATACAAATTATAAAATTAAATTTCATAGAGCTTGTAGTTTTGAAAGTTATAATGTCAAATTTATGTAGATTTTTTAAATATTATCAATAATAAAAAAAATAATGATTTAAGTTTAAATTTTAAAAAGATTTCTACAGATTGTAAATACTTTAGTATAAAAATTATAAATTTAATGGAAATGCTTAAGTACGTTTGATGGTAATATTTAGGTATAATCGTTGATATATCCAGATGACAATTAAGATAAAATTTATTGATTATCTACAGTATATGCATTAATTTAAAAATAAAATATTAAAAAAAAAACAAGTTTATTAATTAAATATATATATTAATGTAAAAATATTGCGCTTAATCTTTATAATACCTTTTCTATTTAAATACAATGCTTAGAGTAACTCCAATATTTGTAATAAAATCTGTATTTCTATGCGGAATTAACTATTTTTTAAGATATTTTTCATTATTACGACGTCTACGACAAACGCATTATATTAAATTAAGAACATCTGTATATTGAATATGATCATTGAAATGCGTACAGCAATAAATACACAAGATTAAGATTAAACGCCGCGAGTTAAAGTCTGGGCGAGATATTTGTATCGGAAACAAGGACATTAAATCGAGCGAGCCGTAACTCCTCTAGAGACATTAAGGTTTCAACTTTTTCGCGATTACCGAGAAATCGTTGTCGTGAATCTCGCAAATCGGTTTAACGCTTTGACACGACCGATGACAGGGACCGGGGCATGCGCTTCCTGGTAGGCGACGACTGGATGGATTACTTCGACGTGGTGATTGTCCAGGCCCGCAAGCCGCGCTTCTTCACAGAAGAGTCGCGTCCTCTGCGCATCTACGACGAGAAGAACGAGACGCAGCTCTGGGACCGCGTGACCAAGCTCGAAAAGGGCATGATTTACCTCGAGGGCACGGTCAAGCAGCTGCAGGACGCGACCGGATGGCGGGGCCACCAGGTCCTCTACTTCGGGGACCATCCTTACAGTGACCTGGCAGACGTGACACTCGAGCACGGGTGGAGAACTGGAGCTATTATCAAGGAACTCGCGGTACGCTATTTCCTTCCTCTCTTTATTCATGAGGCTCGTTTAAGGTTGAAAGATGATGGATTTTATTGGGAAGATTTTTGCATTAATCTCTAGTTCTAAAAGTCACAACATACTTTAGCTTATTGAGGTTTTTGAAAATCAACTCTTTGCAATTAAACTCCGTAAATGTCGCACTTTATTTGGAGTGTGACTAATTGCTTTAATATGTTATTAAATTTTTCATAAACAGACGAAATTTAATCTGCATGTTAAGTCTCTGGAACTCTGTAAGCCACACTAAACTAGTTCCATAATTTTGACGTTTTTAGTTTTGTCCCCGTATGATTCAGCTTTCTCGTCGACAGAGCTGGTCGAATTTTTTTGAACTCAAAATTTCTCACGGTCTAAATAATGATGCGGATTTCATAATTTCTCGTACAGCTTATAATTTTATTCACTTGTGGTCTTCTTCTTTCCATTTTTATCATTAAATGTAAGACTGTTTTTAAATGTCACTTAAAATTTCTTTTTTATTCTGAAAGCTAATAATTAAATCGTTACGCTTGGAAGTATCTAGCAATTATTACATCGAAAATTCAATTCCAATTAATATTATCAGTATATTTATGATTAAATTGTGAAATTATATTTATTGTTTTGCATCAATTAGTAGGGTAGGCATGAAGAAAGATTTTTCACAGAAATCATCCGTTAGGAACTAATATTTTCAGTATGTACAAAACTTTCACACCTATAAATAATTCAAATCTATTATAAAATGTAAATTTCAATGTATATTTTAAAAGACAGAATTACTAAAATCATGTTATCTAAAGTTTATCAATATGCTATTTTTAATTAAATAAATTATGCATTTATAAGTTGATTATTTAAAGTTAAATCAATTGCACCTGGAAACATTTTTGAATTACAATTTTATTCGGATGAGTATATTATAAAATTTTTAATGCTTTTTTAAAGGTTTAAGCCTTTGATTGCCGATAAGATCAAGTGCCCATTCTTGTAATAAATGAAGAATTAATTTGTAAATTTTAGTCGAGGCGTAAATTAGAAATGCGAATGCAAAGTTTAGTGGGCCAAAATTTTCCGCCAATAGCAACAAAAGAAGGGAAATAATTAATACGGCAATAACTCGGTTTAAAATCGCAATTTATCGCATTAAAATCTGCCCGAGAGCCAAAAGCGGGCATAAGGACAAATATGGAGGAGAGTAAAAGTTTTATCCGAGCGGTTGGGCCTTGACATTGGCAGTGGATTGCCATTGCTCGGGCTCCCCGGAGAATTGGGGGGGGGGGCTGAGAGCGAGATGTTGATAAGGAGTGAATTGAAATAAAAAAGAATAAAAAAGAGAAAAAAAAGAGAAAAATGCATTTGCGTTTGTTGGGCAGCACGAGATCGAGACCCTGAACCAGCCGAAATTCAAGGAGGACGCGAACTGGCTGCAGATGCTGACCGGGCTGATCGAGGATCACCAGAACGTGAACGGTCCAGAGGCCGAGGCCGAGCTCGCCGAATGGATAAGGGAGCGCGACCGGCTCCGGAACGAGATAAAGCGCGTGTTCAACCAGCAGTTCGGCTCGGTCTTCCGCACCTACCACAACCCGACTTACTTCTCCCGTCGGCTCTTCCGGTTCGCCGACATCTACATGAGCTCCATCACCAACCTCCTCTGCTACTCGGCCAGCCACACTTTCTACCCGAGGCGCGGCGTCATGCCCCACGAGTACACCAGCTACTTCATGTAACCCGGAGCTGTAACCTCTTTTGGCCGTTCGCCCGAGCGCCAACCGAACACCACGAGCCACGACGAGCCACGACGAGCCACGACGAGCCGGGGCTTTGGCTTTGGACCCCTCCCCTTCCCTTTCCACCCCCGCCCCAAAAAAAAACAACCACCCTTTGGTCCCAGTTGGCCCCCCATGAGTCTTTTTTACCCTTTTTTACGGGTGAATCTTGTTGCTTCCGATTATGTGACGCACTGGCATACGCTAAATTGATATCATTGTCATTGTGTCGCGGTGTCGCCTCTGACCGACTCCCACGTTCTTGGCGGTTTCACTGAACGCGCGATTGTATTCAATGAATGATATTCTCGATTCGTGGGTCATTTTATTTTAATCAGGAAAGCGTGTCTTCTTTTTGCAAGACTTTAACGTTAGCTTACAATGCTTTTTTAAGACTTGAGGATAATTAGATTGATCGGATTGATTTAGCGGGTCACGGAGAGACCAAGATATTCAATTATTTTTTTAAAGGTTTTTTTTAACTATTTTAATTGAGAAATTTTACACTTAAATTAATTTTGGTAGTGGTTTTTATAAATGTACTTATTGCTATATTCTTCTCAGATGGCAGAGTAATGTTTTTGCTTCTAAGTCGTCCTAATTGATCATGAAAGAAAAGAAAAAAGACAAAAGTAGAATTCATTTACATTAAAAAAAAAATTCTGAATGTAAATTTAGTTTCTGAAAAGCATTGAAAGTTTTTTGATAACCTATTAATTGTGATAAAAACGAAATGAGTACAAGATTTTTTAAAAACTCAGTACTTGTAACTGTTTACAGTATAATTTTTTTTTTTTTTTTACTAATTCAGACATTTAAAAATATTTTTAAACTACAATTATGAGAAATTTGAATAAACATTCACTTGATTATGAACTATATTTGTTTCATACATTTTATGTATACGCGTTAATGCCTAAGTATTTATAAAATTTATTTATTAATTACGTAAAGAGAAATGTAATGTGTTATTTATTTGCGTTTAATAGCAAAAATGATCAAGTCATTTTAATCTAGTTTTCAATTATTGAGGAAAGAAATAAAAAAAAAAAAAAAAAAAAAAAAAAAAAAAAAAAAAAGAAAGAAAGAATATTCAATTGTACCATATGTAAAGATTATTTTATAATTCTTTTCCTGTATATTTTGAATCCTGGAAAGGTGATAAGAATAAATTAATGTAAAATAGCTCTGACGGAAAATGAAATATCGTGAAAGTAATCCGTAGTATTTTTAAATTACACGTGTGTAATGTTATGACACGCACGAAAACGAATCGTCGACCGACCGAAGAGTTTTGTTTTCTCGCAAAGATGAAATTCCCGAATAAATTTTCTTTTTTCGAGACTCAACAACGACAAAAACGAAGAAAGAAAAAAAAGTAATACGACGTAGCTTTTAAGTAGTTTTCTAGCGCGTGTAATTACAAGTGATATTAGTGATTGACTGACGAATGAAGAAGAAGAAGAAGAAAAAAAAGGTGCAGAGGCATGTCCGGGACACGTCTCGGGGAATATACGTATACAATTTTTTCATCAAACTAAGTAAATGAGATTAGCGATTCACAATAATTGCAATGCGGAGTGTTTTTCGATTGTCGCGCAGATCCCGTATAATGATCGCCTTGAGGGACGTCGTTCCCGACGAAACGGGAGAGAAGCGAAGAAAGAAACATTTTACCTCCAAGTATTTTGAGGCACTGGAGAGGAAACCCACAGAACGAGACGCTATGGATGCTGGGGATGCTGGGGATGCTGGGGATGCTGCATCTCGTCGGATGCGCTACGTGTCGCGTAATTAAGTAGAGTGTGCGGCCTTATTATGCAGTGCGTCGATAAACGCATAAGTGAATGAAATTTAAATTCCCCGTAGGTAGATCGAGATGTAAATTATATTCATGAGCCCGCTTGCGCTTCGTCTCGATAACCCTTTCATTAGAATTTTACTTTTTAACATTATTTAGATATTTTTCCTTCTGTTTCAGTTATTTATCGACGAGATTTTGTTAGCTGCGTTTCTGAAATAATTCAATATTTATGTAATTCCGATGAAGGTTCGTCAGAGTGTAAAAGATGCACGGAATAAGTAATTAAACGGTTAATCAAGAAACGTTCGATTTGAAACTTGTAAATGCCTTATAGTCAGAATCAATAGTCACGTGGATAGAATATTTTCGAATCTAAGTTAAATACGATCAAATATAATATATATAAATATATAGATATATTTTGCTGGATACAATTTAGAAAATGCTGTGCTTGACAAAATAATATTTTTCAAACGTTGAAATGATAAATCCCATAATATAAATGGTTAATTTATGTATGCTATAAATATTGTTAGATGTGTAAAATTAATGTTTAAAAAATTTTATGACCATAATATAATAAATTAAATAGTGAGATTCAACAAATTGTTATTCAAAGTACAATAATTGTAATAATATAAAATATAATAAAGAAGAATGACTTTTTAATAGAAAATTAACCCCAAGAGATTTTATCGATAATAATTTATATGTCAAATAGAAAAAAAAAATTGTTGTTGTATATGTATTTTAAAAATAGCAGTTTCAATTATGCTACCCCCACTGATGAAGTTAATCCACCAAATAATTGATATTTATAAATTTGTTATATAAGCGTTTATAAAGAGAATGTGCATAAATGTATATTATATTAATGATGACCAATAAAAGTGACTATCAGTCGAAAAAAAATAAATGGTTGCAACTTCATTCGGATGAATGTGAAGATTAAATCAAAATTAAAATGAAATTTAATTGAATATTCATAAACGATATAATAAACACAGCGGGTAAAATTCAAAAATATGGAACCTGTGGTAAATCTTTTAAATTCGCATTCTCCCTCCTATCATAATATTAAAACCAAGATATCTTAGTTACAAGACCAGAAATTGGATAATGATGAAGAATTCATGCATGATTTCAAACATGAAAAGCAGAAAAAAATTAGTCTTTTGGAAATTCAAAAATTACTAACATGTCCCAAGATAAGACCAAAACCGGAACACATGAAGCGAAAAAGTTCTATCATGGACAAAACATTGCCAAAAGCCTATTGCCATGCATGCGTATAAACCTTTTTTACCTAAAAAATTTTAATATTTTTTAACTACACATTATATAAATTTAAAGATTTAAACAGCATTTTTCACATTGACACTTTAAAACAAAATACCTATTAAAATACTTGGTTTCGTTCATCAAAGCTTTTCATAAATTAATTCTATTCACATGACTCTTTTATATCCTATCGATTCTTTTATCTATTTTAAATTGTAGACATACGCTTTAATTAACGTAATATGGTGAAATTTATAAAAAAAATTTATTGTAATTTAAAACTACCTGTAAAGAAGTTTTTAACCTTACTTACTTGAAAAGTTTTATAATCAGTTTTATAAATGATTTCTTTTGATTTAAAAAGTCTCATTTCAAAAGTGATCGTGTAAATTGAAATTTAATTATCATAAGTTGAATACAAATGGCATAAAATACAGAATATATATCACCTGAAATTAAACTGTATTAAATAAATATTTTACTTTCTTTACTTGAATTTTTTCTTTAAATAAATCTACAAAATTGTTTTATCAAATTAAAATTATCTAAATATCATAATAATAGTTTTAATTGAATAAAATTAATTAAACATTATAATTAAAATTTGATCTATGGTTTATATCGACGAATTTTGTTTTTATTTTTTTATTCAAATATGAGAAGTAAAATAAAAAATTTTTAATTTCTCTTAAAAACGAATATACTAAATTTAATCATGATACTTTTATTTTATAAATTGTTTTTAACTTAACATTCTACATACAAAATTATTTCATATTTTACTTAATTGTAATGAACATTCATTTTATATTAGTTTTGATGGTAAAAAATGATAATTCTTAATGATGAAATTTGACGTTTCTAATGAATCAATTTCTTTTATAACGCTTCTTATATTACATTTTGCTATTTGACAATAATTTTTACTTCATTAACGTTTCTTAAATTCTGAAAATTTAAGAAAATTTAAATAATATTTAAAAGATAAACATTAAAAAGAAATTTATAACATTTGAATATTTATTCATTGTTGTTATTCAATAAAAACATGTATTTTATAATGAGTTGGCAAAAAAATTTTCCGAATCTGTTATAAAAACTTTTTTTACAAAATCTATATAAAGACGGAGTTTATTATTACAACAAAAAAAAAAGAAAAAAGAAAAAGAAAAGTAGGTAGTATTATGAGGGTTAATGTGTATTTGTTCAACCATATCTATATCTAATAATGCCTCTATTCGCTGAAACCAAACTATAAATCGAAGGACTATCGGTTTATCGATCGCCCTACCGCCGTAAAATTAATTTATTCGGATCGCGTGACCAAGGAACTGGACGACTCGAAAATGGGCTCGCTGCTCGAGAGCCCCAGCAGTAGCGTCGGGGAAATCCATCGCTGTCCCTCGGAAAATGTCGGCGTCTACAACATGTCGTTCGAATTCCCGAACGACGAGTGCCTCGGCAGACTCGAGGCTGTGACCTTTGCCATGATCTTGCGCGAGGCCACGGACGCCCTCGAGGTCTTGCGCGGAACACTGGAAATGGTCGCCACGCCGCAGAAGGTCAACCACGTCGATTTGCCACCGCGAGTGATTGTGAGGAGCAAGAACAGTTGCTCGGCCAAGGACGAGAAGGAAATGTTTTTCGGTGAAGAGGCGGGATTCATACCCGCGGTGCTCAGTATCCCCGATAAGTTGCTAAAGAACAGGTACTCTCAGCAGTATTTTCTTCTTACGGCAATTTAAATAAATCAACAAAACGCAATTTTAAACAAAAAAACACTTTCTTCGGGAATTCATTTGAAATTATTGTAAATATTCTGGTACAGCCTATCTGCAAATGTAATTTTTTAAATTAAAAAATTTGTGCTTTATTGATTAATTATTGTGAGCGTCAGAATAAAATTATTAAATTATTAAAAGTATATTATTATAATAATTATAATGCCTCTTCTTTCTACCTAACAATTTTTGAAATTTTTCATTGTTCCCAATTTAGATTTCCTTTATTACTTACATGTATTTTTTCAAAATCAAATGAATAATAAAAAATAAAATTTTCAAAATAACTTTTACATATTACACATCAATATATTAATAGTGTGTGTGTGGGGGGGGGGGTAAAAAAAGTATATATCACGGATTAACTTTGTAACTGGAGCATATAAAATAACTATTAAATTTTTAGGTAATACAGTACATACATAGTTCTTTATAATGTAAATTTTAACAAACAAAAAATTTTATTTGCTTTAATTATTATTATTTTATTTAATTATAAATAGTATTTAATATTTTATGCTTCAAATCATATGTATTTTATATTCTTGATTTCTATGTAAAAATATATTAAATAAACCTATTTTATAATTACAATTAATTTTGTGCATCTAATAGATATAGTAGTTGAACTTAAACATACTTAGTTGTTGATACTTTCATTGATATTAAAATTAATATAATAATCGCCATCGTATGAGTATATTTGTTAAATTTTATCCGAATTTTATTAATTAGTTATATAAAAGTAACATTCTATAACTTTAGTTAATATTTAACATTTTTATTTATAGCTGTAATATATTTTTAATTACAATATTATCTGCTTAATATAATTTGCTAATATAATTTATCCGTTTCATTTAAAAAAAAAATTAACGTTTTGTATTTTTGAATTTATAACTATTTTTACATTATTATTAGTACATATTTATTTTAATACATATTGAAATAAATGTTTAAATATAAAGAAATATTAAATGATACACGTAATACATATAAAATTAGGTCAGTTCTCCCTTAAAAAAAAAAAAAATAATTAAAAACTACTCCTAATTTAACTTAAAGTACTGTAATTTCTAATTTTACAATATCATTATTTCATAAATATAATTATTATTTCAAAATGTTACTCTATATTGAAGGTTGTTACATTATGAATTATAATTTTAATATAAATAATATATTTACACTTGAAGAAAAAAACATCTATAAAAGCAACTAATAAATTATAACTAATTTTCTTTTGTATTTACATATCAATTACATAATAATTTTTGGTTTCTTTTAGTATAAATTATTATCCATCAAATACAAGCTAAGTATGTAATAATAAATCATAAAAATAACGTATTTGAGATACATTATTTATATGATGTTCTTGAAATACAACAATTTTTTCAGGGAATTAGCTTATAATGTTTTTTGTAAAATCGCTTGTGAACTTGAACGTAAAGGCATCTGTGATTGTCTTAAACACGAAGTTAATACGATTATTGAAACAAGAGAAAAAGAATGCAATCTTCGAATAAATTTAAAGATTTGGTCAGACATGGCCATGAAATTGAAGAAAATGGAACAAGCTTTTGAAAAAGAATTCGAAATTCAAAAAAAACAATACATAGATGAAATAAATTTATTGGCTAAAGATATTGACAGTTCATATTGTGATAACATAGAAAAATTAGGTAACTATTAACTCAATTATACCAATTTACTTTCTTTCCATACTTTATGTCTTTATCATATACATATAGATTACATCATGAGATGGGAAGCATCAAAGTTAGAACAGCAAAATATACGATTATCAATCCAGGAAGAAAATGTGCTAAATCAGATCAAAGAATTGGAAAAAATGAGAACCATCGACGCAAAAGTTTCACAAGAACTACAATTGTATGGGCAAACAGTAATAGATTCATACGAAGATGATATTAAATCTTGGACAGTTAGATATAACGAAGAAATGGAAAGACGACAAATGGAAACCACAGAACTTGAGGTTTTAGTAGTTTATTTTTTTAATCTCTTTTTAAAATTAAAATATATGAACCATTAATATTTTTCTATTTTTATTATTATATAATGAATAAAATAGAATATAAGACAGATATTTTTTATCATAAAATATTACATTCTCAGAAGACTACTTGTCTGCACATTCATAAAATAGTAATTATTTTTCAGCATAGGCACAAAAAATTATCTCTCTAAATTTGATAAGATAAGACTAAAAAATGTTTCATACCTAAATATGAAACCAAATTTCTTAAATAAAGCAACTCAATAAAAATTAAAATTGAATAGAGAAAGTATAAAAAATAAAATTTACATAAATTAATGCTTAAATGTTTGAAAACTGCAAAATTCAAGAAATATTATTAAATGATTATTTAAAAATTATTTTTATAAATTTATAAATGATGAATAATCAAAAAAATATAAACAACAAAAAGAATTTATAATAAAATATTATTATTACCATTCTTAACAAAAATCTTGTTTTTTTTAAATAACTAATATATAATATATAACTAATAACAAAAAAAATTTTAAAGTAAATTATTTTATATCTTTAACGTTTTTCATTACTTTCATTTTTAGGAAAGAATTCAAGCAGTAAAACAATTTCTTGAAGAATCTCGTCAGTTACAAAATGAAAGACAGAAAGTAATTGATATAGACTTAGCGGAAAAGCAAAAAATTGAAGATGAAAAAGAATTTTGGATATCAATACATATGGCGGCAACCATGATTCAAGCTCATTGGAGAGGATACATGGTGAGACATAGATTGGGTGAATACGCGGACCTAGATTATAGAAAAAGAAATTCAAGAAAGAAAAAATCAAAAAAAAAGAAGAAGAAGAAATAATGTAAAGCAAACTATTGTTATTTTGTATGAAAGTATATGGATAATGATGTATATACATTTATAATTTGAAAAACAATATAAGACTAATCGTTCAATTTTTGTATAAATAATTGAAATATATATATATTCTTAAACAATTGTCAGGACAATTTGATTACAAGTAATATTTACAAACATCTATATCGACTCGCATAATTACTGGCTATACGCGACACGCGCACAGCACAGACTCGAGAAGTCTTATTTATCGAAAATTAACATCGGGTATCGGTAAAAAGTAAAAAAGATTTACAATTCGTTTACAAAAAGAAATTTTAACAATCGCAAACAAAGAATGTTCTACCCATATCCGATGCTCAACTTCACGCAATTTCACAATGTAAATTGTACAAATACGTCTTTTTCCAGTCACTCAAATCACGTGGAAGTGTATAGTCTTTCGGTATTCTTTTTCATTACGTATTATACCAAATATAACATAAAAAAAAAAAAAAAAAAAAAATATTTCACAACACTCCCTCTGGAACGTGACTGGTTATATTTTATTATTTATTTTTCAGTCGTACTTTAGAACAACTTTCCTTTTTTTCAAGCTCGATGGATTTTAAATCAGCGAAATTCGCATCAAACGAGCTGATTAAAGATAAGACTCTGGTGATTTTTAAAAGTATGTGTAGAACTTTTATTTTATAATTTAGATTAATATTTTTAAACTCTTATAAATATTAATGATGTGTGGACTAAAAATATGTTCAGAATATTAGTAGTACATTGCTACCCTGTTTTATTATTTAAAAAGCAATTGGTCAATCATTTAAGCGGCAATAATATTACATATATTAATATATTATAATTCAATATGAAAGCAACTTTCTATTTATGAAAATTAAGAATTACAATTATAAATGCCAATTATAAAAATTAGGATTTATAATTTAAGATTAAGAATAAGATTAACAAATAGCTTTCTATTTGTATATGTATTCAATGTTCTATAAGTAAAGTGAATTCATAATCAAATTTTTACAAATATTGAAATTCATAATAAAATCTTCAAGATTTCCTTCAAAAGATTTAAAATTTAAATTTATGTTATTTAAAATATTTATATCAGGTTTCATATATTACTGTATAATAAATTGTGTAATAAATTTTGATCTAATTAACTATTATTTATATTTTTATATAAACCTGACTAGATAAAATCTTTCCACATTTAAAATAAAATAAAAGAAATATCTCTCTTTAATAAATTGCATAAACACTAATAGATATTATAGATTTTATGGCTACGATCTTATAAAAATATAATATGATTACATGGAATAAAATTATACATAAATATTTTTAAAAGGTAATTTTTAATTCATTACCATTATCTAATAAACTCAAGATTAGACAATCACTTTTTAAATAAAAATAGTAATATTGATAGAAATTTAAGTTAAAAAAAAATTTGAACTCCTAGCACAAATCCTTTTTCATTTTAAAAATATCTAAATTAAATGACGAATAACAAATATTATTTTAGTTTTTAAAGAATGAAAATCACCAGAGTTTTAATTAAAGTGGAACTTAAATTGGAAGGGCGAGCCCTGGAAGTGGTGGAACTCTTGGAAGGGGTTAAAACCATGACCATGGTGTTTGCCAGATTCAGGATCAAGCGGATCTTCGCCTCGATCGAACTTGGCACGTTTTTCATCGTCCGTCAAAACTTCTTTTGCCGCTGCAATATCAATAAACTTCTTTTGAGCACGTTTTTTTTCCTCCTCATCAGGGAAATTATCAGGATGCCACTTTTGAGCAGCTTTCCTGTATGCTTTGACAATTTGTTGTTTCTTTGCCGTTCGTGGAACATTCAGAATTTTGTAATAATCTCTTGTTTCCGATATCTTTTGACGTTGTTGAGCTCTTTGAAGACCCTGTTTTGCTCGTTGAAAATTCGCATCTATCTCTAATGCATCCTTGAAATCTCGTATGGCTGAAAACAAACAGATATTGATATATATGTACATTATAATATTATTTTCACTATATATTACAAGTAATTATGTAATTTTTTTTTAATATTACACTCAATTAATTAACAATTAATTTAATAATGATATAAAGAATAATTTTATAAATTGATGATTAATAAATATTATTATATTTATTTAAATATCAGTGATTTTAATTGTTACTAACCTATATTTTATAATAAAAATTTTTCATTTAATTTTTAATCATATATTTCAGTTTTATTGGTATCTTAATTTTTATTAAGAATAATTTATCAATAAAATAAACAATTATTGTATAATACTAAAATATTTATATTTATAAAGAAATTTAAATAATGGTAAATTTATAAACTAATATATGATTACTGTATTTATACTGAATAAATATTATTTATTATTTAAATTATTAAATAAAATTAATATTAAGTTTAATAGAGAGAAAATTTTTAATAGTAATAAAAACTTCATTACTGAGTTTCAATAATACCCAAATAGAAAACTTATATTATTTATATTATATTAATTTTATATTATTATTTAACAAGAAAAATAAAAAATTTATGTTTCATTTTTAATTCATGGTATTATTGAAAATATTATTGATTGTTTCACATTTTATTTCAGTCAATACAAAATGAAAACTATAAACTGACATTTCAAAATATCAAAATATACAAATTTTTACTATTTCCAATATTATTAATAATTTAAAATGGCATTTAAAATCATATGCTGTATAATCTTAAAATGTATTATTATAACATTTTTATACCTTTAAATATAAATCTAAGCTTAATTTCAATTTTGAATACTAAAAACACTGATTAATATTTATTTTAAAGTTTTCTTATTACATAAGAGTACTAAAAAAAAGAGAAAAAAAAAATAATAAATATAAAATGTTTACCATCATCAAACATATCTTCTATCAAATATGCTTCAGCTCTATCACATAAGCTCTCAGGGTCTCTTTGAACTTCTACTACTGTTTGACAATTCTTTAATGCAAGTGCAGCCTCTGAGTTGGCGGTATGACATTTACATAATAACCTTTGTGCAATTAACCTAACACTTTCTATCGAAGGTTCATTTTTAAGTACACGGTTAGCTTTATCAATACATGTTTCTGCATCATTTGCTTCTGCAGCTGCTTCTGCATCATCTACAAATTTTGCCACTTTTTTTAATTTTTTATAAAGTGGAAAACATTCATGATGCTCTGGATCTAATTTTAAACATTCTCTAATTTCTCTGTAAATAAAACAATATTTTTTTATTACAAAGCGTGAAAAAAATTATATTTATTGGAAAGTAATAAATAATAAATTAATATGTACTTTAATGAATTTTGAACTTGTCCAAGTTGATACAACAATGTTGCTAATTCAAAATATCCTTCTGTATTATCGGAAAGAAGCTTTGTCGTAGATCTAATATCTGATACTGCACCAGTATAATCTTTCAATTGAATACGAGATTTTGCCCTTAATTTCCTTAGATAAGATGACCATGAACAGGTCTCAATAACTTGTGTCAGTGTATGAATAGCAATTTCATAGTCTTGATTTGAATATAATTGTTCAGCAAGTTGTATTTGTTCTCTAGCTAAATTTATTCTTTGAATACCATTAGAAGCATCTTCATTATTAGGATATACGACAAGCTAAAAATAGTGATAGTAGTTAAATTTTGATCAACCAAAGAAATATTAAGAAGAATTTATTTATTTATGTCAATTTTAATCGTTAAGTTTTTAAAAACTTTCTTACACTGTGTTATAAAATATGTATTTGAACTTTTATTTTTAAAATTTGTTTTATTTCAATGATAAACTATTTGTAATGTTTAAAACAAGCAGTACCATTTGGGTAAAATAGATTAATAGTATCATAGAATAAATATAAAAATATTTGTTTTGATTTGTTAAAGAATTAAAATATTGCTCACTGTATTTGTGAAATCAACTTCGGCATATTCAAGATCGCCATTCTTCAAATGGACACTGCCTCTTTGAATTCGTGCAGCAGTAAAATCAGGTTTTAAATCTAAAACTTTATCAAAATCACACAGTGCTTGCTTTGCTTTTCCTAAAGCCAAGTAGACCGTCCCCCTCTTGTAATAAGTTAAGTAATTGTTGGGATCAGCCTCTAAAGCAAAATGAGAATAACTAATTACCACCTATTAGAACTTGAGCGAGCAATTTAAAAATAAGTGAACGTACCAACGGCTTCGTGAAAATACGATAAGGCATCCTGATATCGACCTGTCGACAGGAAATCCGTGCCGAGCTCCAAAAGCTTATCTAATCCCTTTGAGGTGTTTGCGGTAACTGTACAGGTAACAATACAGGTTAGAAGACATGGTGAATACAGGTTAGAATAAATGGTGCTCTCGTAGGGGATTCGGGATTCGGGATTCGGGATCGGGGTGAGCCCGAATCCCCTGAGAGCAGAGTTTGCCAGGGGATTCGGGGGAGATTGCGATTAGGCTTAGAGGTCCAAGAGCGGACTTACCATCGTGGCCGAAATTTAGCAGGACGAGGAACAAGCCGCAGCGGTACATGACGACGACGAGGACTCGGAACTGCTCGGGTTGGAGGTGCTTGGCGCGACGAGTCTCGGCCAAAGTCGAGTCCGCAGCTCGCGCAACGTAAGACTGGGAGCGGGCCTCCTTGTCAAAAGCCCAATTGTCAGCGACCCCCTCGGCGCCTCCAATCAGGTGTCGGGCGGACCAGCAGCTCGGGACATACAAAAGAGTCAGGGCGCCCGCTCGGCTGTATCAATCAGCAGCAGCAGCACCGCCTTTGTCGTCTTGGAGCGACGTCGTCACCAACTCGCCGAGGACGGAGCGCGACGCGCCATCGTGTTCGTGGTCTCACGCGATTGGTCCAACGCATATCGTGGAGCGGCGAGTCCAGTAAAACCAGCTGGCACCTGCCACTACGTCGGTAACTGCCTCGACTGGCCCCCGCGGTCCCGGCCCCGATCTCGAGACCCTCTTCCTCCTCTTCTTGTGCCCTCGTGCCCTTGTCCCCTTGTCCCCGCACCCCGGGGCATTCCCTGATCCCTTTTTCTCGATCCTTTTCGCGCCGCGTCCTTGCCCGGGCGTTCTTGGCTTTTTCGTGCTTTGAGCTGCTCGGTGGGTAACTGTAGGCGCGGATTGCGCAAGCGGAATGTATCGGCGAGAGCTCGGGTTCCCTCGGCTTCTTCGCCCCCAATTGCCAATTATTAATTCTGGCAGCCGTTTGCTCCATTGCGTTAATAGCCAACTTGACCATTTACATTTTTCATTTTGTATCTCGTTCTTTATCGCCATCGCCATCGCCATCGCCATCGCCATCATCAACTCGGTAATCTTTTATCACTGCCAGTGCTTTCGTCTCTGTTGCAGCAACCAATGCTCAATGTGATGGAAAAATTGATTAAAGCTAATTTAATGTTACTGCAAAGACACAATAAATTCCATTAATGTCACCTCTCTGTATTCGATTGCAACATCCAATTATATTAATCCAATTTATTTAAAATCTTGACCGTCGCCTAAATGCTAACCTAATTGCTTTTCTAAATAACAGTGCATTGATTCCTGTTATAAAATTATTTAATATGAAATTTATTTGGATTATAATGGATTATACATTTATTCATTTAAATTATAAATTTTATAAAAATATAAATTAGAATGCTTTTAAGTTGAATTTTGTTCAATCAGTTCATTCATTCATGAACGATTAAAAATTTCAATCAACTAATTCATTTGATTTATTAAAATATATCAGTTAAAAGTCATATATATATATATATATATATTCATTCACAAAAATGTATTTATAAATTTCCACAATAACACATAAAATTTATAATGTTATTTCACCAGATTTAATATTGTAATTCACTTTTTAAAACATTCAAGACAAAGTTTTGATTGTATTTATTCACACAAATATTCAATTTAAAGCTTTTGTTTATCAAAATTTAAATTTCAAATTAAAATTAAAATTAAATTTATTATTTCATATAAAAAGTAAAAAGACAAATAAATCATTGAACGAGAATTTTATGGAGAAAGGAATTGTCTTGTTATGAAAGTATTTGTAAGTACGAATCGCCTGAAATCCAATCAAATTATACTTTATTCAGTTTGGTAGCCGTACCCGCAACAATTATGAATATTATCAATATCACAATTTTCTTACATATTTATACAAAAATATATAACAACATTCACTTTTACGGAGACATAATTAAGTGTAATTTGCTACACACAATCCATAACGTAAAATAAACAGTACATACTTTTAAAAAATTTAAATCATTCATAAATATAGAAGGTAAAGAAAATATTCATAAATAAATTATAAAGGTTCCAGATTTTCCAATTGTTATATTATTACGTGCAAGCTTAACATCAATTTATAAAACATATTTTTAGTTTTTTCAAATATTTACTAAACTTTCATAAAATTATTTATATCATAAGATTAAAAATCTATCAGTGATACTTCAATTTTACAATAAACAATTTCAGTTTTATTTTTTTAAAATTGTATTTACAAATATTTTCAATTTTTCCTAGAAAAATAAAAGTAAATATATTATAAATGCATATTGTGATTAACAGTTGAACTTAGATTACGTTAAAATATACAATCTGCAATGACCGTTGGAAAGTAAACTATTGGATTAAATTTAAATTTAATCACTTAAATTTGAAAACGTGAACCTTGAATTTTATTTAGTATTACCAGTATATGACTATTTCTGATAAGCAGAAAATAAAAATCATGCCATTATTCGTGTATAATCACGTATTAACTTTTTTTTTAGTAGTCTAAATAAAAAATCACTAAATATATAAGTATTCTATATACAAATTAGATTTATTTGATAATGGAAAGAATTTCTTTCTACTTGTACTCGAGTAAATGGCTATGACAGAACTATACATTCATTTAATTTGTGTTATTGATTGTTTTAAATGCTTGTGTAAAAAATTATACAATAATTTTTATTCAATTATTATCTGCTAAAATATACCACTGAACATATAATAAAATTTAAAAATACAACAAGCAGAGCAATACTTATTTGTCTAACATAAAAATATTTTATTATTAAATATATATTTATTCAGAATAAATATTATTTGTTGAAATAAATTTTACAAAGCCATTTTGAAAATAGCAAAGATTACAAAATAAAATTGTAAAAATATTTTAATAACTATTTTAGAACATTATTTATTTTATATGATTATTTTGTACAATTCATAAATTAAATAAATTTCTTTAAGTCATATAAGCAACAGATAAATATAGATAAAATATATTGAAAATGTGGAATCTTATACCCGATTTATAAATTTTCAATTATAGCATCTATTAATTCTTAAGAATGTTAATGAACTTATTCTGTTAATTATTCTCTATGTTAATTTATTTTAGATTTCTTTCTACAAAAAATTAAAAATTCTATTTCTTTTAACTTTTTCGGTTAAGGTACTTGAATTATAGATTCAACTTTAATATTTTAAATATTAATTTTTTAAGATAATTATTATTAGTTTTATCATTAATTTTGATATAGTACCTACTCCTTTTATCAATAAAATGCGATAAAATGGAAACTTAATTCTTAAAATTTTATATATGATTTAAAAACTATTACTTTAAACGTACAATTTAATCTATCAATAAAAAGCGCATTAGCTGTTGCCTCATTTTCAATGTAATATATAGACATAGTGATAAGTTTATAATATATTTTATTTGCCTGATAACATTTACAAATTTTAATAATTTTAATACAATTTATTAATATTTATTGTTCAAAGATATATTTTAAATAAATTATAAGGTAAACAACATAAATTTAATGGAAATAATTCTACCGTTTTATAATTGATAATATACATGAATACTAATATTAATTAATAATAAATAATAATTGTCAAAATCTTTATTTTGATTAAAATTATTTTAAAGATTCAAAATTGAAAATAAAATTTGTATAAACTTTAATTTATGGATTTACTTCCATGAATTATTTTAGTACAGGAATGTTTAATCAAATACATGAATATTTTTTAATAAATATATTAAAGTTATATTTATTTTAAAAAATTTCAATTTATGTATCTTTCAGTTTCAATTATTTATTGTGAAATTTTTTTAATTTAAGTATTTTTCAATATTTATAATTTATTTTATATAAATAATATTTAATTTTAAAAAATGTCAGTATATATATAAATAAGAATTGGCTTTTTGTCTATTATTACATAAATATAAATAAAATATAAAATTACTTTAATAATACGATTCTTTATGTATTATATATGAATTTATTTATCATGCTTGTACAGTGTTAATATTTTTCTTGCGGGATAAAAATTTAATAATTTCATAAAAATATCTTTATTTACGTAAAATTCAAATAAAATCAAATGTCCTGTATATTCAACACTTATACATTTATTACATATTATAATAGCTCATAAATTATTAACGTTAATCCTTTTCGAAATATTTATTGTAATACAAATTATAAAAATTTACCTACTAAAACTATAAGAGTTTCAATTTATATCGATGATTATTACAGTATAATTAGTGCTAAAAATATAAAAATTTATCACTTCATTATCGAAAAAATTCTACTTACCTATTAACTGTGCTATAAAAAAATGCATTAATTATTATTTACAGTTAAACGTGCATAAATTTAACATTTGGTTTGGTAGTAAAAATAATATATTATGTTAAAATACACGCATATCACGATTATCAATTATAATTAAATTCGTATCAAGTACAAGTCGTAAAATGTTTTACTTGTTTTTATGTTCGAATAATATTGATTAGAAATTTAAATTTAACATCTTTAAAAAAAGTACAAAGGAATTTATTATATAGTTGAATAAAAAATTTTAAGTCTAAGTTAACGTTTAGAATTAATAAAAATTAAAAGCTAATCATAATAATTAGAGCGATTATTTAAAGTATATATTACGAAACGTTCTAAAACTTGGTGAATAACACAATTTAGTATACTGCAATTATACAATAATTTTCCAAATATCACGAAGCAGAAATGATATGGAAGTACAGGAATTGGGTTTCATGGACATAAAAATCACAACAATTTTATTTTCATGAAAGCCATAATCGGCATCATTTGTCGAGATATTTCTCTTTTTATTTTCTTTCCAATACACGTGTACAGCGTACAACGATTTGTAGTTTCATCTAATTTTTTTATCTTCTTTCCTTTTTGTATTCTTCACGTTCTGTCAACTAACGTAGAGTGTAAATATTAACTTACTAGTAAAAGACCGACAGAATGGTACGTCACCGTTCCGTGTTGAAACGCACTTTTCCCCCGCCCCCTAAACATCCCAACAACCCCATATGCTTTCCTGCTCGACGAAAATGGTTTGTTGCACTTTTCGCCACCATCTTATTTAACTGTTTTTTTTTTGTTTTTTTTTTTGTTTTTGTTTTTATTTAATTTATTATTTTTATTTACTTCTTGAATATTCGGCGAACGTGCGAGAGTCTGTCGCTGCTGGACGCGAAAAAGACAAAAGACATATTGTGCGGATTCTTTCAGATTATTTAATGTTTAACATTTTTCTTGGATTAACATAAATATTCGCTGCTTTAACATTATAATTTTACACAATCGTCATTAATATTTTTGATAAGAAAAATGTCAAGTCATGGCTTTTAAAAAAATAAAACAGATACACTTAATATGAAAGTACTGGGCACTGATTAAAAGAACACAATGGATCGAAAAGTATCGGTCCGGTAAAAGTCAATTTGTGCGATTCAACATTTAAAAGGCCTCGGAATAGTTTAAAAAATTCGACTCATCGTACAACGAAACAAAATTAATTAAAATTACCTATTATACAGCACAAACCGTTATTGTCTTTACCGGCCATCTAATTTCGTGATTACATTTATGCATTATTTTATACATGTGATATGATGCGCGGACGAAATAATTTTTTGTTTATTCACAATACAAGTTAAAGATAAAAGAGACCAGTTTTCATATTCAATGCGTATACCCGACTATAAACAAACGAAATATCATAATCCCTCGCGTCAATACGACTTTTAATCTTCCTCACCTCTTGTTCGCTGTATCCTTCAATGTTCACTAACACATTCGCTCGGCCATTCATTCGCTTACCTTTTCAATTGCTCATCCCATCACTCACTCGCTCTCACACATTGATTTTACCTATCCCTTTGTCTCTTCGTCTTTTCCATTATTATTTCTTAAAATTTTCCATTGGCTAATTTGAGGCAAACACGTGAACAAAATGTCACTAATGAACACTTGCTAAAACTCTCGAGGCATTAATGGCTGCTGATAAGAAGAAAAACGATCACTCAAAAAGCATCTTTCAAAAATGATTTATGATTTATATTAAAATTTATAAACTCTAAAGATTATAATATAATAATTATAAGATTTGAGATTTCTATTGTGTGTTGGCAGCCATTATTCATCTCAACAATGATCAATTAGATTTTACAATACAATTCTTTTAAAACTCCTTTATTTCTTGTTTTCTCGCACGCCGCGTGTGTTAAGTCGTGCAAACGTGATACTTTGAATTTTCTCTGTCTCTACACTTCAATGCTCTCTTATGTATCCTTCAGTATGTAATGATTGCAGTCACAGTCAACATTTTTTCTTTCATCCCTATTTGTATTTATAATAAAATTGGTTGTGATATTGATATTCATGACCCCTCCCCCCTCAATTACTCTTTTCTTTCGCTTCAACACGCACACCCACACACAATTGTCGCGCTCATCTCATCAGGCACACATTTTTGTTTATCATCACATCGCGCGCCGTAATTTCTTCGAATTTTCTCTAAAACGTCGTTTTCTTTTCTCCCCCCCCCTCATCCTTTCCCCCCCCACCCCCTTAACACAGTAGAACTTGTCATTTTTATTTAAATACACTTAAGCAAGAAGGCTCCTCCCGTAATTCTCGGCCCGTGTCCGAAACGTTTGTTTGTTTAAATTCTATCACCCTTTTCCGGTAAATTTCTATTATGTACTTGGATTCCAACGAGTGCATTTCATTCCTTAAGGAAAAAACACTCGAGGTAAGAATTGAGGAGCACACGATGCTGCTCGACTCACACGAAACTACTACTACTACACTTTAAAAACACACTCTTGAATTACAGTTAACCCGGGTGTTTTTTCAAAAACGAATCGAAGAATCTATCCCCGACATACCTATACTTTTCTTCTTTTACTAAAATGAGACCGTCGACATTTTATTACCGCAATAACGTGAGACTGCTCGTGTCCGATTTTACACTCTCGGAGGACTAAACGCGTAAACGCAATAAAAAAGAAAAAAGAAAAAATAAAAATTGTCACGATTATCACTGGCAGTATACGGTTGAGCGCCAGAAAAAACGAGAGACGCAAATGTAAGTATATATTACAAGGGAGAAAGTAACAAGGAAAATCAACGTAAGAGGAACGGCATTTTCATTTGGGCACGTTAAATTATTATAAGTTAAGTGGAAAAAAACGACTTTCAATTTATAACAACGCGCTAGCTTTTATTTATCGAAAGCCAGTAAATACACGGTTTTTATACTTTTATAATTACTGTGAAAAAATGCCCCGATAATGCGGTGCCTTTTCAACAAACTATTTCCCCTCCCCCTAACTTCACTATAAAAAATACGCATATACCGAATGTATCTATATAGAAAAAACATGATGCGAAAAACAGAGGACAATCTTCCCCCGTTTATCCCGTTTCGATTTCTCTCTTGTTTCCGTTTTTCCTCTATCTCTCTCTCTCTCTCTCTTTCTTTCTTTCTCTTGCTCATTCTCTTCCCCTAAACTTTTTGTCTTCGATTTAATAATTCAACTATTGACTCACGAAAAAATGAATGAATCCTACATATGTACAGGTGGCATCGTTATGCGCTCGAGCCTTATTCGTTATTTATTTATAATAAACAATGAGCTCCGCCAGCCCAGGCGAAACGGGATTCAGTTGAGGAAAATAAGGCAAAAAAAAGGTGAAAATACATTATCAAAATTGTATTCCCATTTTCTTTTTGACTACTACTCCTCATATCCGCAATATTTGTAACTAATTACGTAACACTATACAGCCAGTCGCTCTCTCTCTCTCTCTCTCTCTCTCTCTATGTATCTACCTTCCTTTTTCTCTTCTCATTATCTTACCGAAACGTTATCCTGGAATTTTGTACAAAACAATGTTGAGATAAGATTATCCCTTTCTGTCTTATAATTATTAATTTTTTGCTATTATTAGATCTGAATATTAGCACTTTTCGTTAATCATTAAAAGGAACTTTTTGTTAATTTATGACGTAATTTTATTTTATCCATCATTTCGTAAAAAAGGTAAATATATTTATATTATATTGAAGCAAAAAGCAACGAATAAAAGTTAAAACTATTACTCGATACATTAGTCTTTGATTTACTTATTATTTGGTTTGCTCGTGGAGACCATTATCATTAATACAAATATAACATGAGTAAACAAATATTATATATTAAAACTAATAAAAAGCAATGTAGGAAAAGTGCTAATATAACTACTAAGTATGTGCCGTACAGACCTTTGTATCGCATTATAATACAATTCTTTAATTTATTTATTTGTCGTTTAAAAAATTAAAAAGTTTAAAAAGAAACCATATACTTGTAGCACATGAAAATTTATAATAAATGAATAATAAAATGAAAATTAAAATGTAAATCTTTCAAGATCGAAAGGTTTGCAAAAAGTTTAAAATGTGACGAGGTTTCTTTAAATTCATAAATTAAAATCAGGTGAAATTTGACAATCAATACAGTTAATTTAGTAAAAAGTAATTTAATAAATGGGAACGAATGAAAGCACAATTAATAAAATGCATCATTCAGTATTATGTGTTATATAATAGGATCCATGTCTAAACTATTTATATTTAGTGGCGAATGCCATAAGAACTCAGGTGAAAAGAATCATACTTTGCATATTTGCTATTAACATCTGTTTCCTAACAGAAGCTGAGGTGAATAACTACTACCACCAGACGACTTAGGTTTATACCTAATAATACTCGGCAAACTTATAATAAAAGCCGAATAAAGCAATTCGTATGTAAAAAAGCCTCGGAAATTCGGGTCGAATTGGCTAATTTGTTGGTTTACCCAATGTTAATGATACTGAACTGTAATGAGAAAAAAAAAAAAAAAAAAATGGGACTAGTCACAATTACTACAACTATAACAGTGTGAAGAGTGGAAATGAAGTTCGGATACGTTTATTTCATTTTTGGAACATAAAAAGATGCTTGCATTCATACATGCAATATTTAAAGATTTACTGGCATTGGTTAAGTAAAAAAAGCAACTCACGTGAAGTGAATTAACGTTATTTACGCGTAACGTCAATTGAATTCTCTCTTTAAAAGAAGACACGAACTTTTGGATGTGCATGCGAGATTGTAACCATTTTCCAGGATCAATTAAATAGCAAAAAAATGCCCTGGGTAAGACGACCTATATATAATATAATTACGTATCTTTATTCTGATGAAATAATCTTACAATAACAAAGTGACTTTTCTATTTTCCTGAACTTGAAATAATGCTTGGAAATAATTACTACGATAAACATTTGCATTATAACATATTATCAATTGGTCCGCTTTGTACTTCATTACTAATGTTCTGAAAATTGTTGAATCTAATAAATGATAGTTTTTTAAAATCATTTAACAAAAGGCGTGATTATCAGCTGGTTATTAAAATGAGTGTTTATAAATACTATAAGCGCCTTTAATCTTTTAATTTTAGTAATTTTTTAATTTATTGATGGTTTGGTCAAGTTGTTAAATCGAAAATCTGAGACAAATAAATCAATTACTTTTTGACAAATATGCTGACAACTTCATAAAAATTCAAAAAATTTTTTTGGAAACAATAAATGCGTTCTGTATAACATTCGACAGTCGCAATTTGTGAAAATTTTCTTGTTTTATTAAAAAAATTTTATACCGACAAAAGGAACGAAAAATCGTTGTTTCTCGTTTACAAGAGCATTAACGATTATTTAATCGCACGCCACCAATTTGGTCCACTAACACTGAGTTTATTTTTATCATTTTTTTACTTATGTGTAAATAGTTAGCGAATTTTTGTACTTTTGTGTTCATCAATCAATGTATCTTATATTGATGCTAAATTCTATATTGAACACTGTGCTCGGTGGACACATTAAACTGCTCACAAATTCTGAATTTCTTCTTTTCAAATTCGACTCCCTCCTCACTGGAACGACGCACATTCGCGGATTTAAGATAAACAGCGACAACATTTTCTTTATCTGTTTGGATTGGAGCAATTTTTGATCATAGTGATCAATGCCTCAATACTATCTTTGTATTGCATTAGCATTCAATGAAGAAGGCTAATTTTTAATTCGTTGATCAAAAACCCACAGTATCGACATCCTCAAATACATGATTTGGTGATACATCTTGATTATTATTTCAGTTACGGATACAAATTTATGATTGAAATGATCCATTTGCATGTTACTTCTTTACTTTTCTTGATTTCTGAACAGTGGAAACTAAAACTCGACTTAAGCACATCCACTCCATCATGGAATGTTTTTACTAATAACAGGCTCCATCACTTATGCACCTAAAATCATGAATATAAGTGTTCATTAATTTATTGTCGCTGTATTGATAAGGAGGGATCGCTAATTTCCTTTATCAAGCTTCGACAATTGAAAATATCGAACTGATGATTTTTCTTACCATAAAAATTTAAAAATTTGCTATTACAGCTCTCGTGTTTTTGTGTGTATGCACATATGTATACGCATGTGTGTAAATAAACGAGAGAGAAAGATAGAGGGGCATCAGTCTTTTATTTTTTCATTTTGATTTATGAAAAGTTGCACTAACTTGTCATCAGTACAAAAACATTCGATCTCGGGCAAGTATATACTTGATAAACAACAACGTGTACGTAAAATATCATTTGCACTGACCCTAGATAGGATAATTTTTTGCGGTTTTGCAGAGACCAATATATATATTATATACAACGTTACCAGTGACTTATAATTTATTTGCATTGTAAATTTATTATTTTCTCATTTTATATTTAAAAGTAAATTTTTAATAAAATTTAAAAAATATCAAATATTTGAAACAAAATATTTATTTATAGCAAAATATCATTAAATAATTTTTAATAATATATTCACATTAAATTACAAATAAATTATTTTGTTAAAAATAAAATAAAATTAAAATATGTGAGTCGATTTAATTCACAATTGAAAAATAGTTTCAACAGCTCTTGTTGAAATTATTGTCTCTCCTGTCGAATTAAATCTACTTTAATTACTTTCCAGTATAAATGGTATAGCTTAAAGCAAATGCTATTTGATCTTTGTTAAAGGTCTCTTACTCCTTTTGTCTCTTTCTTTCTCTCTCCCTCTTTGCTACACTTATTTTCACTCATTCTTTCCTTGTCTATTATTCTCGACTATGAAATTAAGCAATGAGGTTACCTTCATTTTGAAATGAATAAGAAAAAAAGAAATTTATACATTGAGGAATTTGAAGACAAGCTTCCTCAATATCACATTGGGTAAACTCTTTAATTTTTTTTTTGCTCATCCTTCCTTCCTTCATTCCTTCCTCTCACTACTATACTTCTTTAATGCGAAACACGGTACTTCTTTAATTGACAATTATTTTATTCAAAACGGTCTTAACGTACTTTATTAGATGTAAACAATGTAAGCAATTAGGATGGTGCATCGACTGTCACAAAAGTATTCAGTGTAATAATATTCAAATACCATAGATATTTTTTGTCTTGAAAACAATGGACTGCACCTCCATATTTCATTGTGAGTGTAAAAGCTACATATTAATTTTTCGAAGACTGATTTCACTATTTGCAAATAACAACGTTTTAACTGTAGTTAAAAGATAACAAGATACCTGTAATGAAATATTACGTTGATTACAGGCAATATAAAATTTATTAGGCGATTATTGATCTTAAAAATTATAAAATTATGACTCAACAATACATTATACTGTGGTACTTCTTTTTCACATATAAACTTTTATAACCATCAACAATAGAGAGATGATTATAAAAAGAAAATTCACGTAGAAAATTGCAAATTTATAAAGTAATAAAATTGTTTACATTTCATCTCGGGTTGATGCTTGTTCTCGAGACAGCAGATTATAAATGTTATAAACAAAGCCTGATCAAGGCAATCTTCGTGGTAGATATACGTGTATTGCATCTTCAATAGAAATATATCAGAACCACGATGTTCTAAAATTACCACAACATGGGCATGCTATAGTAGAAAAAAGAGTAACTAAGCTTAATTAACTGTTGATTTTTCAGTAAACAATTCAGCTTCCTCCAAATGCGAGCTGTTGTAATGAAGGAGGAATAATCCCTATAACGATTGGTACATGAAATCACCGTGGTTGTATCCTTAGCCGTTCCTTCGGATGTACATCGCCTCCTTTTACGGTTGGCACTGAACGCGGATACTTTTTTTTTTTTTTTACATTCTATGCGCTAGATCGTAGGCTCAATTGTGTGGCAGAATGTACATTTTAAAATAGGCGTAATGCATAAGGAAAGACGAGCGTATCACTTCATTTAAGAGGCATCTGGATAATTGAGTGTGCCGGAGGCAGTATTTCTCGCCGGCAAAATCTTGAGCGGAATCCTTCCGCAAAGGATGGCCGACCACTTTTGCATAGCTGCATTTTTCAGCTAATACCAAACCAGAGGCTTTGTCAGAGGAATAGCAAATTACACTATACACGAGAATTGACCGGATTTAATGTGTATCTCGCAAAATTGCTACGTCTGCGCACATTTAAAGCGGCACTTAACAAGCACTCTTAAAAAGCTGGATTAGACATCATTGGCTGGCGGGCTTATTTTTAATCTTAGCTATCTCTCTCTCTCTCTCTCTCTCTCTCTCTCTCTAATCACAAAATTATTAGCATTTTTTTCTCTTCCTTTTTCTCGCTTTTTTATTTTTTTTTCTTTCTTTTTTCCCCCTTTTTTTATTTTTTTTTTAATTTTTTATCAATTTTTTATCAATTTTTTTTCTTTTCTTTACGATTATTATGGTCAAATTTGTGATACAAAATGAACAATGCGCAATACAGGTGTACCTATTTCAATATTTTATTCATAAATAATCAATTATAAAGCTTCTTTTAATTGTTTGTTTAATCGTTTCTTTCAGTTGTTGCCTGTGTAATTATCGGTAGCAGTGTACATTTGCATTGCTGTGAATGTAATTTTGTGTGCAAGTATATATTACCATTTATACGCACTGAATGCAAATATAGCAAGTATGTGTACGTGCCAATACTCATTTGCAATAACTGATAGGCACTATGCAACAAGTATTTTCTATTTTTCTTTTTTTTATTTAACCAAAAGTGCGATATCATTCAAAATTAAAATTTTTTATTCAATCTAATTTTGCAAAAAAAATATTTAGGTCTTTTTTTTCTTGTTTTTTTTTTTTAAACAAATAAATATCTATATATGTATTATGTATGTATCTTTTCAAATTTCTACCCTTTAAACGTTACTTGATGTAATAAATAAACGTTTGGCCCTCCCTTACGAGATATCGGACAGCATAGCTATTTAATTAGTTTTATAGTCCATTTTATCACCCATATTTTCCATTAATTTATTTCTTAATTTCCGCTTATTCAAACGAAGATCATTATAAGTTTTACTTTTTTACCCGTTTTTAACAAATTACATGTTTAATATTGTTTCAAAATCGATTCAACTTTTAATACATGTTTTCATTTTTTGATGCTCAATACCTGACCTAGTGTTGTCTTTTAATAACAAACAAAAAAAACAAAAAAAAATATAAAAAAAAATTAAAATTAAATCAAAACGTGTACTTTTAATGTCACAAGATCATTTGATCTATTAATTTTTTATTTTATTGAAAGAATTAATCTCATATTTCAATATTCAACTCGTCTTCTTATTAATAGCATCTTCAAACTTCTCGAAATATGCTTCTTTATCTCATAGCTTATGAAATTTTATCTAGTACAGAACTAGATTTAATGAATGGGAAACATAAAAATCTAACAATATTCGAAACATAGAGCAATAATAATATGCATGAAGATGAGAAGAGTAATAATATTACTGCAACTAACTACTTCCATATCTTTTGTATTCTGGTAGTCTACGAAGAACATCAATTTAGATCTAACTCCAGTTTTATGCACAAAGCACTTCAAATAACAATTCACAAGAAATTTTAGTTGATTAATTGATATAAAATAAACGATTTCTGTAGTTAGACAATAAATGTAATACATAAGATTACAATGTTAGATACTATTGTATTATTTCACAATATCATACAGTTTGAAGTACTCTTCCGAGTATAAATCTTTTAATAAAATTTTTTAAGAATCAAAAACGGTTTGAAATTAGCATTTACTTCTTATCAACCCATTGAAATTAATTGACACAAAGATTATTCTTATTAATTTTTTTTATTTTATTGAAGCTATAAATTTACAGTACGGTACAGCAGTTAATAGACTGAAATTATTATAAATAAATTACGATTTGGTCATAAAATAAAACGTAAAAGCATAATAAAATTTATGAATAAGTATGTCTAATATTGATGAGGTATATAAAAAAAAGAAAGTCCAAAGGCCTTTTATTTCAAATATTTTCTTAATAAATAAAAGCAGAAAGCGGAATATGTACAAGACATATTAATAGTCCTATATTAGAAATGTAAACTCTTTTGTACCTTCTCAAAGATAAGAACTTGTACAAAAAGAATGTTTAACAATATATGCCTGTAAGTATTATGAAGTAAATAACAAGACTATACCTTACTTCTGTAATTTTATAAAGTATTTATTTGTGATCTTTCCGAATTAAAAAAAAAAAAGAAAGTTTTACATAGACAAAATTGATAAGATTTGCGGTCTAAGACTTGCGGTGGAATTTTAAATTTTTATAAAATGTTTTAAAGTTTTGCATTACTAATGAATATTTAATGATCAAAATTATATAATCATGTACCATTCACTATTTGTAACACATAAAAATTTCTTTTATTAGTATCTTTGGAACTTGGACAAATAGAGGAAATGAATAATTCAATTACGAAAACAATACGCTATTAAAAATTAAATTTGAATCGATAAAATAGAATTTAACATCAAATTATTCTAGTCAATGGAAACATAAAGACTCACCTTTACTTATTTGAAGGTTTGTAGCGCACCTTGTTTCAGAGGAACATCAAAAATAAAGTTATGAGTGATGTATTTTGAGAAATACTTGATAACTAATTTGATATCCGTGTGGAAAATCCTTTTATGCTGTTGCAAACCTTCTCAGCAATATATTAAATGATTTGAGAAATTAAGATAAATGACCAATCCTTTAACAAGATAAGTTTTAAATGGAAATGTATAGATCTTTCTCACACTGGTTTTTGAGCATCCCTCATAAGAAAATTGTTGAAAATAGTAATGAAAGATGTTTTTATTTTTTGGAAGAAATACCTCTTGTAATTGTATACGATCTACTTATTCTGTACTTTCTTTCCAATTAAAATTTAATTAATTTGCGACTGTAATTATCACAGTCTTCTTTTATTTTATTTCGTTTAATGAATTTGTTGTTATTTATTTTTACGGTACGTAAACTTTATGATTATTATCTTTAACGTTATTTATAATATGTATAGTGCACGTCATACCGTGTTTTTTCTTTTAATACAGTTACAAAAATTGTAATGCGAATGCTCGACGGCTTCACACGGGGCTATATCTTCATTTTTTCGCTTGCGACGAGCCGCAAAAAAAAAGTATCAATCGCGCGTTATTCAGACGTTCACACTCGTGCATTGGATTCTCTCGCAGGACTCATTCTCATTCTTTTACTCTCCCCTTTTTTCACTTTTTTACTTTTCCCACATATAAGCTGCTCCTGTAACTGCAACCTTTGTTTTTTTTTTTTTTTTAAAAAATTATCTTTTTTACTTGCTGCATGAAATAACGCGCTCTTCTCCCTTTGGAACGCTCGATGTGGGACTTTCCTCCAACTGCAAACTACGATTTCGCATGTGTATATATGAGAGAAAAACAGCAAAACACACAACAATTTATCAATATCATTTACGATTATTCATTTCTTTAACTTTGTATTAATTATTTTTTCTCGCGTATACTTTGCGTATCTGAGATCTGACTCTTACGTCTCGCGTTAAAAATCGATATCGAGCCCGATATATAGATAAATGATATATATTGGTTGCTCGTTGTTTGCGAAGAGGAAAATTATAATAATACTAGTAGAAAAGGGAGAATAAAGAAAAAGCAGAAAATGCTACTTCCACCTCTCCCAAGTCTAGAATTTATATTCGGCTTTATCCTTTTGTAGAAGGCGCGCTAAATTTTTAATACATTTCTTTTTTCTAGTTGTCGCATGTATTGTTTTCGATTTCAAATAATCTCGACAATATTAGTCACGTTATTGTGTACTTACTATATCTTTGTTATTTTTTGTTCTTCTCTTGCCTCTTATATTTTTAGGGACGGCAAAGGACAAAAGTACCATTCGTCGATTTTGAATATAAATTCGAAAAAGAATCATATTTTTGTTTCTTTAAAACATATAAGTGCTCCATACAGAGCCAAAAATTTTCTTTTTACTTAGAAAAAAAGTCACAACGAGCCGCACTTGTCGCAAATAATTATTCCGACACGAGTATTCCGACAATTCAAAAAATTTCTGCTAAATAAACGCAGTTTCACTTTCCGTCACTTAATACTCATTTTTCTTTTATCTTTTTCTTTTTTTACCAGAACATTGAGCAGCGACGTTCAGTTATATTTTATTTCATTAATGATTCTACTAACACGTGCACTAGTCGGCGTAATGAGACGCATTTTTGACGAAAGTTGAACCCTCGTCTTCGCAAAAAGAAAAATCGCTTTACTATTTTCACCTAAGTTTTTCATTATTTTTAATCGTGTTTTATGAAATCTCAAGCGATTAAGATCATATTTTATTTTACTGCTAAAACCACACATTATTGTGTACTAGCAGCCATCATAGTAATATACTACTTGCAAATGTCTCGTAATGTTTGCCTACTGTCTTGCGCGCGCGATTCATTTTTACTTTTAAAAGTATTTTCATTTAAGAGTGTATTCATGTATGTATGTATTAAATCGTTTCGAACTACGATTTATAATTTCTCTTTTATATCAGTTAAGCGCGACCGCGCATGTCCACTTAAATGTTTTGTAGTTATGTCGTTTAATGTGTTTGCCTCGCGTGACTTTCTTACATATAGTTGAATTTGCATGTAAAGTAGTAGTAATAATAGTAGATTGATGACGAGGTGCGTTTGTTTTTTACTGATGCCTTTAATCACGTTATTACCACCAGTCCACACCGTTGTTACTGCTACTGTTACTGGAATTATACGAAGAGTTGACATTGCCGCCATAGCCACCACCACCTCCGTAACCACCTGCAATGTAAAAAAAATTAATTTTACCTATTTTAAAATAATTAATTTTAATTTAATATTTAATTTTAAAATTAAAATTGATTATTTAAAATTATCAATTAAATTCAACTAAATACCTCCATAACCTGGTCTAGAAGATGGACCGTTGCTACGTCCTGGTGGTCCATTGCCACTTGACTGTCGGTAATCTTTAGCGCCAAAGCCACTACTGAAGCGACTGTTTTTGGGACCAGGTCGTCTGCTGCTACCACCGCCATGTCTTGAATCATTGTAGACGCCTTCTAACCATTGTGGCAGATCTTGATTTGCTTCAATGAGTAATGGCACTAAGTCACGCACTAAGTTCACATTTTTATAATTGAAAAAGGATGTTGCAACACCTATAATTATAATAGAAATATAATTTAAAAGATTAGTAATATATTTTTAAATAATGTTAAAAATATAACGATCTATTATTATATTTTTTATATAAAAATATAAATTGTAAAGAGATCTTTATAAAAAAAACACAATACTCTGCATTTTTCAATATTTTTAAAATGTTAATGCATAATCAATTATAAAATATTTTTAATGAAATAACTATTTACTACCATTACGTTTATTTATACATCATAAAAATTCAAGGAATATTGTATATTTAAAAATGTTATCTAATTTAAAAATTATTATTATATGTAACTTTAGAATGATTACTCAACATACATTAGCTCCAATTATCGCATTAACTTTAACATTGTTTTTTTCTTTCACTAAATTTGTTCTTCCCCTCCTTCTTAATTCTTTTCAAAAAATTATATTACATTAAAATTCTCACCCAGATTTCCCATACGTCCGGTACGACCAATACGATGAACGTATTCCTCAACATCACTGGGAAGATCAAAATTAATGACATGTTTAACATGAGGAATATCCAAACCACGAGCTGCAACAGCAGTTGCCACCATAATTGGTGTATTACCATTACGAAAACGTTTCAATGCATCTTCACGTTCGGCCTGAGTTCTATCACCATGAATACTTGTAACTGGGAAATTCAAACTAAATAGGTATTCATCTAACTGGTCAGCTCCTTTTTTAGTTTCCACAAATATTAGTGTCAATGATTCCGCAGCTACAAAAAATATGTGTCAGTAAAAAAAAAAATTCATAAAAAATATTTTAAGGGATATACATTAAACAAGCTTATTTTTTTTTTTTTTTAAATATAATATAAAAAGCTCATATTAAACAAATAAAATTATAACAATTTTTTTTGTACTGCTCAAATGAAATAATTATAATTTTTTAAACTAAAAAAATACATCATATATTCATATATATATGTATGTGTATTAAATATTTACATGTTTCTTGGAAGTTAGTTGCTTCAAGTAAATCAAGAAGATAAGATTTCTTTTCATGGTCTTCTACCCAAACAATTTTTTGAGTAATATTTTCGGAGGTTGAACCAACTCTACCCACAGCTAAGAAAATATACTTGCTCAAGAAATCTCTAGCCAGCATTTGAATTTCTTGAGGGAAAGTAGCAGAAAACATGAGAGTTTGTCTTTCTCCAGTAGGAGGCATATTATTTTCTTGAACAATTCGTCGAATTTGTGGTTCAAAACCCATATCAAGCATTCTATCAGCTTCATCTAGTACTAAATAACTGCAATAACATATATTGTTTAGAAATACAAATTATTTAAATATATTAAATATAATTTAAATTATTATTATTATTATTAACTTAGTATTATCTATAAATTATACTTTTCTTATAAATAACATTCTACTTTAAATATTTTTTCTGAATAAACGATATAAAAAAGAATATTTAAAATATAATGAAATAATGAAACAGTAGAATGTTAAAAAAAATAATTAAAAGAAATTGTAATATTCAAAATTTTATCGTACGATAAAAAAAAAAAAGAACATGCATCACATACCGGCAGTTTTGTAAGCCGATCTTGCCCCTTCCTAACATATCAACAAGACGTCCAGGGGTGGCGACCAGTAAATGGCATCCCCGATCGATGTCGCGCATCTGTTCGCTAATATTAGCACCTCCGTAGACGACGGCTGGACGCATTCTTGATCTATAAGCGAATTTACGAGCTTCATCATAAATTTGCGTGGCGAGCTCGCGAGTGGGTGCCAGCACCAAACCCAACGGATATTGTTTGCGGCGACCACTGGCAGTGTGAGGCACAGGCGGGGGTCCGCTCTCATAGATTTGGTTGAGAATCGGCACAAGGAAGGCGGCTGTTTTACCAGAACCTGTCTGGGCACAGGCCATCAGATCACGTCGGGCAATGATGATTGGTATAGCATATTTCTGGACGGGTGTTGGTATACCATAACCAGCCAAATTGATGCTGTTCTTGATAATCTCCGTCAACTTAACATCAGTGAACTACAACAAATAAATACATATTTAGCAATAAGTACAAATAATAAACAAATACAAAAAATTTTAAATAACAAACTAATGTAAATATATTACAATGAATTAGGATTTTTCATTGTACTAATTAATTCATGAAATTAAATTACTATATATGGTAAAGAACAATCATTATTACAATGTTGTCTTGTATACATAATTTATTTCTATTAAAAATTAAAAATTTTAAATTCAGAATAAAGAATTCATATTATTAATAAATTATATCCTTCTATACCATTTCAAATCAATATTGAGTATTAAAAAAAGTCCAATTCTTTATTTTCATATTATTTGACTTTATAAATTGTTTTAAGAAAAAAATTGATATTCTTAATTTTTGTTACGAATGTACACTGAGAAAAAGGTTCTAAGTTTAACACAATCCTCAAATCAAAAGTCGTTTTTTATATACCACAGTCAATGTTCTCAAAGTATTAAAAATTCTACTTTGAATTTATATTTGACACATGGTAATTTCAATTAAAAATTTCAATAAATTATTCGTTAAATAAAACAATTTAATCAATTACAAAATTTTATTTTAAACAACTAATATTAAAAAAATTGTATTAATATAAAATTATAATTATTATATAATAACCTTTGTTATTTTAATTGCCATATTATAAAAATATATTTGAAATGAGAATGGACCAATTATTATTATTAAAATGAAAATAATTGATACTTTCAAT
Organism: Eupristina koningsbergeri; assembly: GCA_018907245.1. Classification (NCBI taxonomy): domain Eukaryota; kingdom Metazoa; phylum Arthropoda; class Insecta; order Hymenoptera; family Agaonidae; genus Eupristina; species Eupristina koningsbergeri. The sequence goes on from JACCHV010000035.1 coordinate 4,113,379, forward strand.
AATAAAAAACATGAGCCTTCCACAGGATCATTTAAATTTTTAACTTATAAATCATTTCTAATATTTGACAGTTCTAAAATGATCATAATAAGCTAAATATTTGATTCCATTTATTTAAAATTTATTGATTTTAGTAAATTGATAATACAAAAAAATAAATTCGTTGTGTACATAAAAAAAATGAAATACTAACATTTGTAATGTGTGATGGTATGTTGTCGCCGGATAAATCCACTGGGATATCCTCATATTTACTAAAGTTGATTCCTGTGCTTTTCTCACCGAACAACTCTATCTCGACTCTCTCGTCCCTCGCAGTTGGCATAGTCCAATCAATCTCTCCTCTACCACCACCCCTACTACCTCCTCTATCTTCGTCCTTCCATCTACCTGCAAATTTCACATATTTCCGAATTAATTTTCATTTTTTAATATAAATATTTATTTAAATATAAATATTTTATAAATAAGTAATAGTTATTACTTGAACATTAGCTTGTTTATAATATTATTTGATAATTTCAAAAAAGGTAAACAATTTAATTAATGATATTTTAATAAATTAATTTTTACTTTTAAAATTGTTAAAAAAAAAATTATATTTATGTATATTTATTTTACTCAAAACTGTTTATAAATAATATCTAAACGAAAAATTTTTTTTTACCAATGTACAAATATTTGATGTTTTAAACTATATCAAGAAAATATCGCAATTATAAAAAATATCAACATAATTCTACAAAAATTATATTTTTTATTAATAATATATTTCTACAATTATTGAAAGCATCTTAAATACTACAAATATTGAATTCTTTATTTATCTACTTATAATATAATTTTATTAATATAATTTTCTAACATTTGTATCAACATAAAAATATGAAATTGTACATGATAAATCATTGCATAGATATAACGTTCAGTGATGGCAATGAACAATAATGTTAGTTTTGATAATAAAATGTAGTGATCTATCTGTTGACAATGCTTTTTAGTTTTGATGATATAACAACCGTTTTCCTAAATTATTGTGCTGGTAAGAATCTACTGAACTGATATAATCGATACTATAAATTAATGTCATTTGACAAACGAATATGTTACATTTAATAATATCGTTCATTTTGTTCATCTTGTATATCTACTGTAAATAATTAAAAATTCTTGTATTTAGCTTTTTTTAGTTTTTAATTAAAATGGTTAATTCAGATATGTAATTTTTTAATGTCTACTCCATGCTTTATATTGCATCAATTATTCTAATTTTTAAGAGATACAATTTTATTTCGCTTCTATTACGGAAGCTTATTCAGTTTCTATGTAAAACAAAATTGTGCCTGCAATATCCTAAAAATATCCTAAAATAAAAACAATGTTTATGATTTAAGGAACTTTTATTTCATTCTAAGGTCTTTAGTAATTAAATAACTTTCAATAGTTAAATAGGAAATGTAATAATTAAACAATTAAATAAATTAATTAAATGAAATAAATTACATTATTTATAAAATTTGTAATATTCAGATTTACAGAAAGAATTACAATGTAACATTAAAAATTTGTTAATATTATAAGAAAAGGGTATTTTTTTGATCATTAACAACTTCATTCAATTAAAAAAAGAGACGCTAAAAGTTATTATAAAGATAACAAGTTTTCTTCAATAAAAGAAATAAAACTCATTTAGTTTTATCAAATTTAAATTGTAAAAGGATAACTTAAAACAATGAAACTAGAACAGCATACATAATCTACTTGATAGGAAATACAAAAGAAGCTCAAGGGCTGAAGAAACAGAACCATAAATTTTAATCTAATTTACATAGAGTATGTTATGCATTGATAAAAGTTAACATTAAAGCTAGAAGTAGATGTAATATGATTTTTATAAAATAAAAACATTGTTATTTAAATAATCTATATAATATTTTATTCAACATTTCTAATTGCATAATAACTTAATTTATAAGTTTACAAATAGTTAATATTAAATATAATGTATGTGGTAAACATTAATACGAAATAATATCACTTTCAAAATTCAAAGTGTACATTTGCTATTTGAAGAAAGATATGAATAGAAATACTATTTTAAATACTTTATTGAGGACCATAAACTCTATAATAACTTAAAAGAAAATAGTTGATTCTTTGAAGTTCTAATTGTTTAATATATATTTAATTAATAAATTATAGCTTAAAATTATAAATTATAGCTGGTATATTTAATTAATAAATTATAGCTTAAAATTATAATAAAAAAAAGTATTGTTTTGGATAAAATCAAATTAACATTAACTTTTTCCTTATGTACCAAAATAGAAAAGCCTAGAATTTTATCTTTAAAATGAAATATAACGAGATGTTATCATATTTACACAGCAAAATAAATTTATTTATACATAATTCAATATTTATATCCTTATAATTTTTAAAACTTGATCTTCAAGAAAAAAAATTATTCAATCACTCAATAATTAAAATAATTAAAAGGAAGATAGCTTTTCAAATAATACATTCAAAACAAGTTAATTATATTGAATATCTCAAAACAAATTATATATTATTGGTTGTTTCTTATATAAACAAGTTGAACCAGTTATTTACCTCCAGAGCCACCCATTCGATCATTTCTTGGCTGTTCTTGCCAGCGATCATTTCCACGCAGCTGTTCTGACCATCTGTCATTGCCGCCACCCTGTCCACCATCACGTTCGTAACGATAGTCCCGACCATTCTCTTGGCGACGATTACGTCCTCCGAAGTTTCCGAAGTCCGCGTCGTTACGTCCACGAGAATCTAGTCCAGAGTAGCTGGAACCACCACCTCCACCTAATCCACGACCACGGTCTCGTTCGCGGTCTCGGTCCGAAAAGCGAGACTGCGATGAAGGAAGCCGGTCGTTTCCGGATGGAGGAGGAGGAGGGCAATCTGAAAAATTTTTAACGAATTTGTTTTCATTTGTCGATCTATCGTCGTAAATAAAAATCTAAATTTAAGAAATTTTCTTTTTAAAACTATATTAAATATTATTAAAGAACTAATAAATTGATAAATATATAGAAAATCACGAATATTTTGGATAAAAATATTAATATATTTAAAATGTATTATTTTTTTTTACATAGATTAGTAATTCGTTTTACAATGTTTATTTTCAACAAATTTCTATAATTTAAATATTTCTTAAATTGTACACAATAGCTTTCCTTAATTCATATCTTAAATTTTGATTTATAATACATACAATACAAATATTTAATCAACATGATTTTATTTTCATTAATAATTGTTGTTTCCTATTTTATGTATAATTAAAACAAAAAATATAACTTTAGATTTGTATTTGTTAATAATAATATAAAGTGAGCATTAAATTTATTTTATTTGTTTTAATCAACATTTTAAACAAACATGAACTGTGTAAAAATTACATTAAGTAATATTATATTAAATATTTTATTAAAAAATGTATGCATCATCTTTATTTTTAAATCATCAATATAAAAATTCAATAATTTATAATAATTATAAAATATTATTAATAAAATACTAATAATATTCAAAATTAATTAAAAATATTTACTTATTGCTTTTCATATTGAAATGAAACATGTATTTTTACAATTTGTAAGCACACACAATTAATATTAAAAATCATGACAATTAAACTAACAATATATATATAAGTAAATCAGTGTGAAATTAAAAAATAACAAAGAGAATTTAATACATACTTGCAGGTTTGTTTCTAAGGTGAGGTGGGACGTAGCGACCCCCACTTGGTTGGCGGGAGTCCTGCAAGTCCAGACCAGCTAACTATAAAATAAAAAATAATTGTAAACAAATAATTCAGTAAATAAAATGTACAAATCAACTATAATAGTATTAATATAAATTTTAATTTTAGCTTATTTAAAATTTCTAGTATCATTTAAAGAATGATATTAACTGGTAATTATATTTTTATCAACACTGCTACATTTAATATTAATTTAATAAAATATACATATTAAAATAAAAATCACATTTAATTCAAATTGTTATGAGACTAAAAAATATAGAAATAATAAAATTAAGTAAGTTAATATTATTGTTTTTATCAGACGATTTCTTCTCAATCAAATAATTGTTTTAGATTAAAAGAATTAATGTGCTTTATAACAATAAAATTCAATGTCATTTGCTTTTTATGATAAATTAGTGATTTAAAAATAAAATAGTGCATTTAAATAACTGTTTACAATGGCATTGAAATATTGTTCAATGGCAATATTTCATTGTTAAATTAAATTGAATCTTCAATTTTATCAAGCACTTTTTTCTTTTAAAAAGTTTTACTATAATAAATGAAATTTCTTTTTTATATTGACTCAAATGAAGTGTCGTTAATGAATGTTCAGGATAGTAATTTAAAAAAATGTTTATTATAATCATAAAAGAAAAAATGTTGTAATCATCATTCTTTACATGAGAAGATTATGAAATTGAAAATGCCGTTTCCGATCAGCGGCCATTTTCACGCAACTTCAGTCTGCCCGAGGGTAGGTGAACAACACCAAAAACTTTCACCACACACACATGTATACGTATGCGCGGTTATATACATATATACATATATACATATATATATATATATACATACATATATACATATAAATACACATATGCATACAACTACAAACGGACGTCGCGAGTAAGAGACTGGTGTAATTGAAGAAAATGTTTAATTATGTAATTTATGTAAATTTCCCCAAAGCAACAAGATTTAGCCTTTAGAAATCAGAAAATCCTAGTATCGGGCTTGAGTAGTCATATTCCCGGAACCGATGAGCCCTACACCCCGGCCCGCTTTAATGATTCAAAATAAAAAATTTACATAGTTATCTCCCACGTGGCCTACCCTTCATCTGTCGTATGTTACAAAACAAATCGCCGAGCCTACTACCACGAGCGAGGTTAGACATCGGAAAAATGCAAATGACGGCAAAAACGGCAAGAATTCCAAGGGAATAAAAAAGGCAGCGAAACTCCGTTCCGAGTAACTAATCTGCGTTTGTCGGAATTTTTCAGGAAAGTGAAAATAAGATCGGACAGACACGACACGGGACGGCCATTTCAAAAGTACAGTCGTAAAATTTGCACGTGAATAATCGTTGGCGAGGCGCACCAGCTCGTGTCTGGTGTAGTCGACATGAGTCCCGATCGAAATTTCGAAAAACGACGGAATCGCGGACCACAACTCACTCGCCGTTCCAACGAAAAAAAACGCACGCGATTATTACGAGAAGCGCGTGTGCGTGTGCGTGTGCGTGTGCGTAAGTGCACCCACACCCACCTATGTACGTTTCAGCACAAGTAACCTAAATTTACTTAGGAGTGGTAGGAAAAATAAAACACATTTTAAGTATGTCAACTAAAATTACAAAAGAATACTGCATTTTAATGCAAGCGACTATAAATAGCTCTTCTTGCACGCTGCAACAGTAAAGAGCGGATTTTTTGTTAGAAAATAGTGCTTCGAGAGGGGTTTGAGCGAGGGCGAGGGCGAGGGCGAGGACGAGGACGAGGACGAGGAAGAAGAGGATGGCCAGCGTATAGTCACCGTAAAAAGATATAAACATGTGCTGCGTGAAATACGGCCGAGAACGAATTGCTCCTCGTTATCTCGAGTAACGGTATTTGAAATAAAAAGAATTTCCATTGTCGAGGAACGGCTCTCGTCAAAACAATTCGACTGAATCATCGTAACGAGGCGTTCGTGCGCGGATGAAAGAGACAGAGACAGGCGGATAATCAGCGGAAAAACCACGCGCACGTAACCACACGTGTAATTAAAGGGCACAAAGCGTTGGGGAAAAGGGTTGGAGGAGCGGATTTTCGTATTTTCGGATTTTCCGATTTCACTCGCTACTCACTTGCTGCTCTAGACCTGATCCATTCTGGTTGGCTGCATTACTCATATTACTCCGCCTCGGTGCGTAGATTTGGTATCACTGTCGTAGGAACTGCTCTCTACTCTCGATAAAGTACCCGTCTCCTTTCCGTTGGCCGTCGTTGCACCCTCGCGACTGTCCGCACTATTTTTTCGGTCTCTCGCACTGAACCACCCGGAGTGCAATAGCGTGTGGGGGTGCTTGGCTGCCTGTCTGCCTAGGGACACCTCTCACTCTCGACGATGCTCCGGTGGAAAAAAAGGAACGGACGTTGAGAGCGACTCGGCTGTCTTGGCGTGTGTGAGTGCTGTATTATTCGGACGTCGGTCTCGATGCACACTGCAAAAAAAGAACATGAGAGAAGGGAATGATCGAGGATTTAGCGAGTGTGCACGTGTGAGTGGTGAGGGAAATTCCAATTCGAAAGGTCACGCTTCCGCAAATGTGTGCGCGCGCGCCTCGCCTCGTCGAGCTGCTGGAGCTTCGGCATACAAAGGAAATGTATCTCCTCTCTTTTTCTATTTCCGACCCTTACACGCTAGCCGCGCACGGGAGAGCAGCTCCGACGGCCAATGCAGAATCGACTTGTTGGACGGCCGAGCCACGACGGCTCTAGAGAGCCGTCCCTCCGGAAAATGGGAAAATGGGAAAATGGGGACACGGGGTTGGTTGACAGGCGGGGGAAACTGCCGAGCCCTTGCATTTACACCGCATTACCCGCGTTTTTTCTCTTTTTTTTCTTCTTCTTTTTTATCCCGAGTTTCTTTGTAAAGCATTTCCGTATTTCCTCGAACTTTGAAACTGCACTAGCACTCAAAAAACATAATACTCCGGGTGATTAGGTAATAGGGAAATGTGGAATGGGCAAACTACAATGACACTTTTTCTTTCCGTTCAAACGGCCCTACACGTTGGTTTTTAAAAAATTAACGCGAGTGGGACATTATCATTGTTAGGATTCCTAAAACCTAGATTTAATAATAAACCAAGTCTCGTTAAGTTCACAGGTATAATAAAAGCAAGGACAGTACGCGACAATTCACTGCATATTTTAAGAATAATAAAATTTTTTATAAAACTCACTCTACTTCCCATAAAAACATATTTATAATTTTATTCGACTTTTTAAGACGTTGAATTTTTTTATTTTGTGTTTTTTTCTTTCAATACACTATGATTTTCTCTTTGTCATTTAAATATTGAATTGAACAAATATTTCTTGGTAGTATTGAAAAATACAAAGAACAAAGAATGCTGAAATATAAAAAATGTAAGCAGAAAAGACAATATTAATTATGTATTATTTAAACATCAATGCATGTGTGCAAAATATACGATTGGACATTGAACTAAATATTTACTTTGGTATTTGAAGTTTTATTTAATTACAAAAAATCTTTACAGCAGTATTGGCTACTGTGCAAACTGAAAAACTTTTAATTCAAGAACGATTGAAAACAAATTAATAATCAATGACTTTTGTAAGTTCTCGAAATAACTTGTGAGATTGAATATTAAATTTTATAAAAAATCGAATTATCGGAATTCTTTTGAAAAAATAACGCTCGACTTTGACACCACAAGTGAGTATCTATCAATGCTTTATGTTTTATCAATATCGGCGGGAAGAAAATAAAAAAATGTAGCGATTCTCTTTATAGAATTTCCCGAAGGTTATTGCGAAGTGCATTTTTAACGAAAACGCTATATATTATTTATAACTAAAATTATCAATCTTCCCGATCCTAAGAGCGCGATGACCCCACTACTCTTCCCCGTCGTAGCAGTTGATTTAGCGTTAAAGGGGCAAACTCTATCTGCCACTCAAAAGCTACATATGTGTCGCGGCAATGCAGCGCGGAACCCCGATATCGAGAGGAGAGACGATGCAAAATGCAAAGGGAAAAAATGTCCATTTTTTTAAGGTTAACGGGATTCGAAGGGCCGAGAGATTCCTGCGCAGGAGTAATGGCGTGCATGTGGCCCGTGCACTTCTCGAATGTCGAATGTCGCGCTAACGAGGGAATCGAGAAAAATGAAAAATGGCTGCCTATCGCGTGTAAACGAGGCGTCGATGTGCCAAGCTGCTGCTCGCTACACACACACGAGCTCAAGCGCAGCCAGCAAGATGGCTGCCCTCCGACTTCCGCTTCACAATAGCAGTAATCGTTTTTGTTTATCGTCGGGAGCGCGACCGCGCGAAACGCGCAGAGGCGGGCTCCGCCTGGTCGTCGGGGGAAAACGCGAGGAAAGCCAGCCCTCGTTTTCACGTGGTCGCGGGGATGAAAAGCCGCGAAGCAGCAGCCGCGATCGATGGCGTTCCGCGTTCTCTCTCCTTCTCCCTCGGGGCCGCCCGTCTGTCTCTCTCCTTCTCCCGCGCGCAGGGGGAAGACCCGTGTCGAAGGCCTCGCCACGGCCTCGGAGGAGCAAAAGGTGCACAGAGGCAGGAGGGCGCGATGATTCCCGAAGCCCCGGAGGACCGCTGCTCTCGGCCCCGGGGACGGCGTCGAGGTCTCGCGACTGGTAGGGCTCGGGGCGCTTCTTCGTACCTTACTTCTCTCCGATGCACAGAGGATAGGATGGAACTTTTTCGTTTAGAACCCGCACACTACTCTCCCTGCCTACTACGCCTCGCAGGCTCACTTCTACAGTTCTACTACTGCCAGTGCCAAGTGCCACTGTCAGCCCCGTCGCTGTTGCTCGGAATGCGCGAGAGATGTCTCGATGGAATCGCGGGAATGGTTCGATTCCGAGCGTTCTACTGTCAGCCCAATTTAGGCTTCCTTCACAATTTATACCAAAAAAAAAAAATCGGCCTCCCCGTGCGCTTATCGCCCCGGCATTTATGCCAGTTTTATCAAAACGACGTTTCCTTAGTCCCGACTGCCCATTTCATTTCCTTTTTTCTCTTTTTTCGCGGCTTTTTTCACTTTTTTCCTTTTCTTATTTCGCGATTGAAATTTGAATTGCAGATGGCGCACACGCGGACCGACCATCTTTTCAAAAAACCTTACCGTCCGAGCAGCAGCAGCAGCAGCATTGCCAAAAGTGTTATTTTCGTCTATCCAGCGTCGAGTACAAAGATTTATTATTCAAACAAAATCTCTTGCTCTTTCAAGTGTCTCAACTGATATATAGCCAATAGCCATTGGCTATATATCAGTGATGAAATTGTTGTTCGATTGTTCATTCAGAAAATATTTTATTGCAAATAAAAATTACCCTTCACCCCTTCAATTAGCTATACTTTCAATCTTTCAATATGTTCCGACATTACTTAGGAGGCGATAACGAAGAAAAGAGAAAGGCATTATTATCAAACGTTGAATGATTAATTACGTGATTCTTAAAAGTCAAAAAGTACTTGAGATACAATGTATTCAATAATAAAAATAAACAGTGTTGAAACTTACATTGTTAGATGAAAAAATTATAAAAAATTCTATTTATGTCGCATTTAAAATCACAATGTTAACTTCCATTTTCAACAGCGCATGAATATTTATTTGACTAAATGTAAAGCATTAATGTTCTTGTAGAAGTGTGTACTTTATATTTAGACAAATCTAATACTCCGTCCAAATCATATTGTGTAAACTTAATTATAATGCAAGCAAAATACTTTTTGACTTTTAAAATTTATATTTAAATTTATACTATTCGACTAAAAAAATTTAAAATTTTAATACAATTGAAATTCAATTAATATCAATAGTTCATTTTCAAACAATTTGTAGAATAATTATTATTAATATTTATTTAAAAAATTATAGATAATAAAGAGAGGAGCATTGATTACGCATAAAACAAAATACCAGTATGTAAAATTTATGAGATTATCAGGAAAAAAAAATTATGATAACAGAATTACAATAAAAATTCAATGTGAAAAATGATATTAAATGTAGAGATAATTTTTTAAATAAAACTTAAAAATATAATTGTTTTAATATTACAAAAATCGTAAACAAACCGATTATTTTTTTAATAGTACAGTAATAGTGTACAAAAAAAAATTTATTTTTTATCATCATTTTCTATTTAATATAATGATTGATTTTAAAAAAAATAAAAGTAAATTATAATATACATTTAATTTATCTTATTTAACATTACCGATTTAATGATATGGTAAAATAATCAACATCAATATTATTTATGTCAAATTGTCATTCAAACTAAAAATATACTTTTCATTTTAATCAAATTATTAATTTTTATACTTCACTCTTTCACAGTATTATTTAATTACTTTTATCTTTTACCAAAAATGCATTTATTATAAACAAAAATATCTGAAGAGATTATTAATAAAAAAACCAATTTGATGTAATTTTTTAAATACTTTTATTACAATAAACACCAAAAATTAATTAGCAATCTAATCTTCTTTCTTGGCATCTGTTTTTCCTCCTCTAATTCTACCAGTTCTTCTGGCAGCAATAAGACCAATCTTACGTCCAGCACTAGTTCCTCTCTTAACAGTAGAAGCCTTACCAATGTGTTGATGGTTACCACCTCCATGAGGATGCTCCACAGGGTTCATAGCAACACCACGTACCTTAAGGTAAAAATATTTCATTAGTAAAAAATATTTGTTGTTGCTTCACTATTTTAAATAATCATGATTTTCTTATTTATTATCTCAGTAAAAATATAATTTCCTCCAAAATTAATTCGGTTTTCAAATGTCTTGTACCATCATTGATACTTTTTTGTAATTATTAACAAAAAATTATTTATTATTTAAAATCTTTTATTTTAATTTTTAATAAAATAATTACCTTAGGCCAGCAGTTCCTCTTAACCTTAAATTTGTGGTAAGCCCTTCCAGCTTTTAAGATTGGTTTATCAATTCGTCCACCACCAGCAACAATTCCAACCATACCTCTATTGGCAGATGGAATAACTTTTTTTGCACCAGAAGGTAACTTTACCCTGGTTTTTTTTGTGTCGGGATTATGCGCAATAACTGTGGCATAAAGTCCAGATGCTCTGGCTAGTCGACCTCGATCACCAGTCTTCTCCTCGAGGTTACAAACAATTGTACCCTCAGGCATTTGTCCAACAGGCATTACATTACCAATATGAAGATTAGCTACAAAAAATTATAAATAAAAAACATTTTCTTAAAATTATAATCCTCAATCAATAGAATTATTGTATTTAATTAAATTATAAAGCATAAACTGTATCATGTAAATCAATATTATGTCGTAATTATTATAAATTTGTTATAATAATTTATTTTTAATATAAAGGTTCTATTATTTTTTAAAGAAATATTTTACAATAAATTTTGAATTACCTTTCTTTCCACAGTACAAAAATTGTCCAGTGTACATGCCCTCAGGTGCAATAAACAATTCTTTGCGTGTCTTGAACTTGTATGGATCACGGAAGTGTACAACAGCTAAAGGGGCACCTCGTCCAGGATCATGAATAATTTCCTATAAAACAAAAATATTTACTCAAATTTTACAGGCAATTTTTTTTGTAATAGTCAATTTTTAAAATATACTAAAATTTATTATGATTTAATGAAATGTGAAATTAGAATTAATAGTAAAATATATAAATAGTTGTCATTGTCTTTTAAATATAAATTAAATTTTTAATGAAATTATTAATAACTCTTATGCATTTACAATTTCTTTAATACACAAATGATATGCTTCAATAAACGAAATATTTAACTTATCATTGATTAAAACAATGGTTATAAGTAAATGTATGATGTAAGAAATGCTACAAAATAAATACATCGAAATAAATGTCAATCAATTTGTTATAAACTAACTTTTTCAACATATAGTTTTAAATTTAAAAGTACATACTTTCACAACTCCTTTAATGTAACCATGTCTTTCAGAAAAGTCAAGTGATCTTAATTTTGGTGCTCCCTTCCTCCTTTTGGTGTGGGAACGGAAAACAGATCCTGCTCCCTTACGTTGTGCACGAATTACACGACCCATGGCTCAACCACTGATTAAAAACACAATTTAATAAATAAAAATGTAAAATAAAATAAAAAAGTCCTAAAATACCCTATTGAACATTAACTTCTTAAAGAACCTGCCATAACCTTACAGAAATAATTTAGTTTTAAAGAAAATAACTTATGGATAATAGATAATTAATTTTTTGAGTACGATAAAACATAAGCTTTTAGTTTATAAAAATTTTTTTTATGGATGTCAGAAATTTTTATAGGATAAATTTGGATTATAACAATAAAAAATTTTTACGAAACCTACCGTAAGAGCCACTAAGAAATAAAGGAAGTGAACCGCGACCACGAGAGTACCAACTTTGTCAACATGTAAGTCGCCATTACAAATATTGGCAACACTGTAAAGAAAAAATTCAAATTTCAATTCAAATATCTGGCATTTTTTATGATTAAATTGACTGATTATAGTAATTTACATCTAAATGTATACACAAAAAATGTAATACATTTTTATAAAATAAAAACATAATATACTTTAACTGCAAAACTCTAAAAGTTTGAGTTTACTTTTATCATATAATTTAAGGTATACAATTATTCGCTTAACATTACTTTTAGTTTTTATTTCGTACTACTCTTCTTTCTCTTCTTTTTAATATTATCTTTATATACAGAGAAATTTTCTTCTTTTAGTTTTCTCCTTCACATTCAATCTTATAAATTCTATTGAACTTTATTGTCTCTTTTCATTATAACTATTCAATTTTCTTTTATCTTTTCTGTTTTTTTTAACATAAAATTACAATATTCATTTCTAAATACTCATTTGACTTAGAGTTATTTATAAATATAATGCTAAAACTAATAATAAGAAAATACTACTAAAAATAAACTAAAAACATTTATGATTTAATTCAAAATATAAAAAAGTACTGTGATCTTTCATTAAAGTTTTCTTTCTAATTCTGAGTTTGGTTTATATTAAATTTATGTGAATTCATTTTTTTAGTTGTCAATTAATTATATACTCTAAATTCATGTTTTCAATATATTTTAAAATTTATCTTAAAAGTATATATATTTTATATTTTAAATGAAAATATTTTATGTTAAAAAAAAACATTTTTTTATTATATATACTATTTATAATATCATTGACTCAAATAAAATAAAGATATTATTCTATAAATAATAACATTTAATAAGGAAATTGATAGTTGACCTGTATTAAATTATTATGAATTAAATTACCTATTATTAATTAATTAGTTTATTACCAATTAGTTTTAGTACCAATATTTGTTTCATTTTCTAAAATATAAAATGATTCTAATGACAAATGGACTGTATGGATTTATTTTTATGGATTTTGTGGTCCAAATTGAATTTCAATGCAGTCAACAAAAATTGTTAATAACATTTTCCAATGTACATAAAAAAGCGCTTTTCTTATACAATAACTGACGTCTATTACCGCCACTACGTGAAAACTCAGTTGCTGCTGTGGAAAACCGCAAAGTGAATACAAGTGAATTTATTCGTTTATATTCAATCTCTGAATTACGCTTACCTGATTACTGGAAAATAAATTAACAGTTTAAAAAAATATCCAAAACTCATCCTTTCTTTGAAAAGACTGCCGTTACAATAAAAACTTTTGTATTATCATATTTAAATTTAAATTCTTATAAAGTTTATCGTATTATTATAATTTTTATAAATATTTTATAAATATTTTATAGTATAGTATTATGGTAAAATTACAGTTATGATGTTATAGTTGTACTTATTATTAATAATTTTCAATTAAAAAAGTCAAATATTCATGGGCATTTACCTTAAAACAAGATTTTTATATATTACTACTATATATGTACTACTTTGCTAATATCCTTATTAATGTATCATTCCAAAAATTATTATTACATAAAAATGAATATTAAATTTAAAAATAGCATTAAAATATTATGAATTATTTAAATCATTTAAAAATATCATCTAAAAGTAATAAGTGACATCCTATATCTACATTTGTGATTTTCTATACATAAAAAATCTTCGTTATAATGTAAGGAGAAGAAAGGCATTCCATTCTATGATTTTTAATTATGATATTGTATACTACCATAAACACGTTATAGATGTTAGGGAAACTTTTTTGAGCGAAATCTAATTGTATGTATTTTGTAAGTTGCAAAATGCAAAGCAACCCTATGCTACTAAAAATTAAATAAAAATTTCAGAGTCTTAATAAGGATTTTTGTATCATAGTTCACCTTCATTCCATAAATGAATGTATCATTGTCCAGAATAAGCACGATAAACAAAATTCACGCTTTAATAATTGAAATGAGCCTTTATTGAATTTTATTGAATTAACACACGTGCACTTATTGTTATTAAAAGGAATAATTGAGAAAGCTGCTGAAAAAATCTAAGTAAAAAATAGCTCACCCACTAATTTTCTACCATAGTGTCTCTAATAGTGGTTACTTCCACGGAAACTCAAATTAAGACCGCCGCTATATTTAACACATCTAAATTCACGTATACAACAAATCAAATTTTAAAAAATATGACAAATTTGTTGTAATGATTCACATTATACTTTTTTCTGTTAAACCACCATTATCCCTAAAATGTTAAATGATTTGTTGTAAATTACTTTTCCAATAATTTCATTAAAAAAATCAATATCTAGCCCCCTTAAATCTTACAAAAATGTTTATAATTTTCTTAAATTATTATTGTTATTATTTTTAAAACAAATTTTTATATAAACTACAAGTTTTTCTTGTGTAATTATATGTACACCAGTTTAATTTTGTAAAATAATATTATTTTGTAAGACAATATTGTCGTAAGAGAATATTATTGTAAAATAATATTATTTATGTAATAGAAGTATTTATTTCAGCTTTTTAATTTTTTTTTTATTTTTTATTTTCTCGAAATCTACATTGTATTGGTAATATTGAAAAAGAAGATAGAATTAATACTTGTATTTAAATTACAAAAACACTTATTTATTCATTATTACAAATATATAAATAACAAATAAGGAAAATGTAAAGGTGGAATGTACATGAATGCTCGTAATGAACTAATTATAGAAATGATAATTCGATCGCCGATGCAGTTTAAAAGTGTTCCATGTATATTTAGTTATTTTATTATCTTGTACTTGCAGTCAGTGCAATGTCGTTACTTTCAACATAAATATTAAAAATAAATTATAACCACATTTTTTTAAATAGAAACACACATTTCTTATAAAATTTATTTATACATTTTTTTAAAATAAAGGGTTAATTTTTTAAATTTTAATAAAAATTTTCTAGTAACAATTATTACTAATTCTCAAATTATTTTTAATAAAATTTTAATTTATTCTTAATACTTTTATTCAGAAAAGTTCTTAATTTAAAATTTTTTAATGATAAATTGTTTGCGGTTCACTAATTTGATATTTCATATAATAATTAAATTAAATAATTTTATTATTTGCTCTGCATTATCTTACATGAATTGGATAAAATGTACTAAAAGTATTATATAGTAAATAAAAAACAGAAACGATAAAAAATTACAATCTTATAATGTATTTTTCTAATTAAATTGTAATTTTTTTGTATTGCTTATTTATTTAATCTAATCAAGTTTAATTTGTTGTGTAGAAATTTAATACTAATGTATATGTACATTTAAAAATCTTTTATTAAGTTAGAATTTATTAGACTTATAATTTTAATAAAATTTAAAAAAAAAAAAAAAAATTAAATACTATTTTTTTTTTCAGCGTAGGTATAGTATATTATTAAAATATTACTATTTTTATAAATACTATTTCCATTAATAATTTCGTTTAATAAAATTAAATTCAGGTGCTTAAAAATATCGATCTAACATCATTATAAATCACTACGCTACATAACTTTATATTTTTTGTTTCTAAAATAAAAATATTTATTTAAGTTTACAAAACAAAAGTTTATCAGCCAATTTAATTAATTAAAAATCGAATAAATTTTTCACAAGGTAAAGTTTCATTGTAAATCAGATTTAGAAACTTTAGTTATTCAATAATCTGGGAGAAAGTCGAATAGGTTCTCAATTGATACAACTGTATTGTATCCGAAGAGGAGACTGATTAACTTTCAACGTGATTTGCATTAGATGCTTGGAATATTGTTTTAAAAAATTATATACAAAGCCTTACAGTATTCATTCTTTTCGCCCCCCCCCCTTTTTATGACGTCATTATTTTTAACACTATATTTTAATAATATCTTTAAAATAATTGTACAGTGTCACGCTTAAAAATTCTTTATCTTTAGTGCAAATAATAATATTTACCAATTTAGCTTCATCTATTACGTTTAACAATTACAACCATAAATTTTAATATATTTTAATCAAATGATTAATCATTTTCATATTAAATTTCTATCCCACAACTTTACTCACGAGTTAATTAATATTTTAAAAATTTTTTTTTCTGTAATATAATTTTTGCAATTTCCTTAGTAGTCCTTTCGTTTTTTATTTTCCTATTACTTCCTTAAAGACATTCAATTTATTTCCTGAGATACATTATTAGTTTTACACTTCAGCGATTCCAAATCATATGACGTTCTCGCGGCCCAGTATTTCAATTTGAAATCCGTGAAGTAGAATCACTTTCGCCTTTTAGAGCGAAACCTTTCATTTATTTTCTTTCATCTCCTTTTCCGATTGTGACAATATCTATCAAAACCATTACCATAATATGCTATTATAGTTGCAAAAAATTATTTTATAAACAATATCAGTTTTTTATTTAGTTTTGTTTTTCATTAAAAAGTACATTTAAAAGTCTTATATTTTTATTTATATTATTCAAGAAATAGAATATAATAATGCTATAATTATTGAAAGAAAAGAATAATTAAAATTAAATAAAAGAATAAAGTACTTTAATTAAAACATTATTAACTATGTACAACATTTTATTATGTTTTTTAAACGTTCAATTTTTTTATGAAATCTTTTCATACTAGATAGTAAATTGTTGATACGGACTATTTATGCATTAAAACAAAATTTTCTAATTATATTTTAAATCACTTAAATATATTATATCAATTTCAGTCATTGTTAATTCCTAAATTGTACAAATTCTGAATTCTAATAATCAACAATTTATTATTGTTTTCAATTTTCAATGTCTTTTGTGTTCGCATAATGTTATAATAATATTTAAACGATATATTATCTAATAATTTTTAAATTACGTAATTATCTACTGTTTAATTTTTTAAATATACACAGAAATAAAGATAAAATTATTTATTATTTTTATTTTTCAGCATCACTTAAATTATTTATTTTTAATGCATTCATTTTAATTTAATTTAAATATTTTTAAAAGCTATTTTGCAAAGAAAATAAATATTTGTTAAATTATTAATTATATACAACAAATTAGACATATTTGAAAAAAACTTGTTAAAATATTCATTCAGAATCAAAATTAAATTTGTTGTAAATAATATTACTTCAATATTTAGAAATGACTGATGGATAAGTTATCACCATATTTACTGGAATATTTTAAAATGATATTTTTCCTATAATTTGTATTTTTGAAAATAAATATTATACAAACTGATTTATGAATTCTCCATAAAATATTTAAAAATTTAATAATAAATACATTGTTTGAAGATAAAATATAGCATCAGTTTAAAAAATGGCATATCTAATCTATTAGTAAGATTTATAAATATTTATAAAAAGATATATTTATAGTAAAATCTGATATAGTTCTTCTAATTAAATTAATAATTAAAAATGTAGTAAGTAAAACATGATAATTACAATTTAAATCAAAGGTCATGATTTATTCAAAATAATTCACAATTTCCTACATATTTTTTAGAGATGCTATTGTCATAAATATGCATACCTTATCTGTTTTATGATTGAAATTGTGATGAAATTTCAATGTCAAAAGAAATTGATAAATTGTTTTAATTTTTATCTGATAATATTGATAAGTAATTAATAATCTATATTAATGAAATAAGAAAACAATATTTTTTATATATCTACAATGTATTTATAAATTTAAATTTACCTTACTGAATTATGTATTTTTTAATTTAAATTATTAAATATGCAGATAACTGTTTTATAGTAGTTCTAAAGTATTTTCTATTATTAAATATAAATTATAATTAGAGCTAAATCAAAATGTTAATGCATTAACGTCGAATTAAAATAACATTATTACACATAAAATATAAATTAAAAGAATATCAAATAGGAACGTGTTGGTGTGTTGAAATGAAATTAAAATTAATTATCATTTAAAATAATATGTTCAATATTTTGAATAATTTTTATAACATTAAATATGATAATATTAATTCAAAAAACAGTTAACAGTTTACGAATCTTAGAATATAGCAATAGTAACAAAGAATGTTTCAACTTGTTTAAAATAACTTCACCTAAAAATAGTTTAATTTTTCAAACAAAAAAAATGAAAACTTGTTGAATGAAAATTTTAAATTCAATATTTACTTTAAGTATAAGATAAAACTACACTCGATGATTGTTTGAGGAAACTACTCTCAAATCTGTTTATTTATGTGATAGCTACGATTATGATTTAATCAAATACTAAAAGCATAATTTATTGGATTTTAGAAGGTAAGGAGACATAAATGAAAATTTTCAATAACATTATCAAGAAATATTAAAACTCAAACTTTCAATGAGCGTGTAAAATAAAAAAATGATTTACATCATACCACAAGTATTACGTCAAAATAGCAACTTAAATGTAAATAAAAGTTTTAAATAAATATTCGAAGGAAAATTTTGTTTTCTTCATGATAATTTAAATGAAAGAAGGCAACAACCAATCATTATCTACTCAGGCAATCAATGTCGAAAACTCGTCCTTTCTTCTCACGTTCAATCGCCTCGTAATCTCGTTTAACATCCGTCTGCCTCACATCTCAAGGAGGGATCAAGTAATTGAAATCCTCGAAAAAAGTGAAAAAATTACGCACACGACAAACTCATGAACATAAATCAAGCTAAACTGGCTCACATGCGTGATCCGAACGAGCACATCATCATTACTTGTCAAGGGGGAGGGGGGTCATAAGCTTATCAGCCAAGGCTGCTCCTTTCGGATATAAGCTCTCGATCGTTTCAGCGAATCGACTACTGCGGCACACTTCTCTAGGGCCAAAGAGAGAGAGAGAGAGAGAGAGAGAGAGAGAGAGAGAGAGAGAGAGAGAGAGAGAGGGAGAGGGAGAGGGAGAGACAAACATAGAAAGAGAGGCAAACACACGGGGAGAGAGAGAGAGAGAGGGAGAGACAAACATAGAAAGAGAGGCAAGCACAGGGAGAGAGAGAGAGAGAGTCGACAACCTGGGGTGACGATTTTTTACCCTCATCCTTTGATCCTCGTCTGGAGTGACGTCGAAGTGAAGCGGGAGGGTCGGTGTGACTTCCATTGGCTTTGGACAGAGGTTGCCTCTTTCTCTACCATTGTTCATGAGCCACGATACTTGCGCTTTCCTTTTCCATTTTGACATTACGTGAGCTGTCTTAATACTGGCTTTTTCAAAAATCCAACTGGACTCCTTCACTTTCAGTATCCACGATCGTATGTGCAATTTAAATAGATTACTTATGCATGATTTGACGTGTGTTTAAGTGTAGACACTAGTCCTGCACGTGTGCTTTCAGTTTTGTTGCCGATTATAAATAAACTTGGAGGTGAATTTTTAAAAAAAATATCGCTTCATTAACTTTATCACAAAAAAATTATCGAATATTGTATATAGTTATTTAATACTTTGAGACAATTATTCTCCGATTTTTCGTGAGTTATTAAATATGATCTAGAGGCAGTTTATAAGTAAACCTGTTTTGTGAGATAAGATTGATACTCCAAATTGTCGTGTACGTTAAGTGTAGTGATAGAGAAGAGCATTTCTTAAATATTTAATTGGCACAACCATGACAGAAGGTAAGTGGTCATCGCGCTTAGATTAATAATAAATATCAGATAAATCCTTATCATTTTGCAAAATTGAAAATTTTAATAAGCTTCAAAGCAACAAAAAAAAAAAAATTTTCGAAATACATATAATTTAATACAATTAAATTAAATATTTTGTCAATTCAATTATTATTTTCATTTTAATGCGTGGTTATATTTGTATATGAAGATACATAAATTTTATTACTTATAAATACAATTGTTTATATAGTTAATTGATTTAGTGAAAATTGATAATACAAAATTACAGTCAATTATTATTTTTCAATAAATAAGAAAGTTAAAAATAAATAAAAATTAATCCTAATAATAGTTCAAAAATATTTCCCAACGTAACGAATCAAACACATTCACGAGTAAATTTATGTTTCCGATGTAAATAGGCCACAGATCGTAATGGTCCTTTAATAGAGCTGGAAATCTTTTTTATGTCTCAAGAGAATAGTGTGCAAGTGCAATTCATTATAAATTAAACTGTTTAAATAAATTGAGTGCAATTAGAGTGACTACTTCACTCGTAGCAATTGAGACAATGACATCAGTGATACATTTAAAATTGCCTTTAGACAATTCAAGGTTTTCAAGCTTTTGTGATAATCCATAGCGAAAAGAGTACAATCGTTGATATTTTTCATACCGAAATCTTAATTAATTAATGCACGTGTACCCCTTTAATTTCCGATTGATGAATACTGCCGTGATAATATCGATTACTTATTTATCTCTGTACATTATTTTGGGTAAACCTTCAATGATTGTTGTAATATTAGAGAATAAGCACATAAATTAACTTTTAAAGATTTAATAGATGTACAACTGCTTTATATCAATTAATTTAAATTGTATTACAATATAGTTATCGATGTTTTCTTATAAAATAAAAATTTTGAAATCATTAATAACGAAAAATGTTATTTAATGATATTTATGAATTTTATAAGTTTATAGCATTTCCTTTTTAAATATTCAAATACAGTAAATTGAATACAATAATAATATAATAAAATAATAGGCTATAACTAAGCTATTTTTAATTTGTAGAGGGAAAGAATTTTATTTTCAAAACTAGCATAATAAAAATTTTTGTTGTACAGTTTATTTAAACAATATTGCTTATTTAACAAAATTTCTTGTTTAAGTTTTGAACAAGAAATTTTATACAATAAAACATAGTATATGTATATACTTGATAATAAATATATAGTTTATTACGATGATGATAGATTTATGCAATTTTGTATTTGACATATATTATTAGTATTATTAGTAGTATTATTAGTAAGAGTATTATTTCAATGATAAAACAGAGGAGGTCAATTATAAATCTAACCAATGTTTATACTGATGCTTATATAGACAAATTTTTATTCACAAATAAAAATCATAATTTAAGTCATGATCAAGAATAGTACGATTATAAAAATAAATATTAAGTAATATACTCATTCATTTTTTAGCTATTGTAATAAAAAATAAGTTAATATAAGTTTTAATATTATATTGTAAAAAATATAAAGTAAAAGTTTTTTTAGGATATTGAATTCATAGAAAATAAATATAAAATGAAGACTTTGAACAATGTATAAACATTTCTATTCAAACAAGCGTGCTTTATTAATTGTTTGACAAATCTCCGAGCTTAATTCAATAAGATTATACAATTTATCTTTTAATATTTATCGGTAATACAAGATCAATATTTACAAATATTAAAAAATACTTCATGCATATCATGACGCTATAAAAATTAAGTATTAATTAAAAGTATAGATAATGTGTAGTGAATATGATTTTATTAAAAAATTAATAAAAAAATTAATAATATATAAAATAATGATAAAATAATAAAAGAAAATTAATTTTTAATATAACATTAAATAAATATAAATCATTATAACAATATATACATGTTATATATGTGAAAATATAACGATATTATACGACGATATTATTATAATCACAAAATTGAATTTTAATTATTTAAAATTTTTTATAAAATTAAATTTATAAAAATTTTATATTTCTTAAATAAATAATTAAAATAAAATTGTTGTTGAGTTTAAGAATGTATCATATAAAAAAACACTATCGCTAAAAAACACTAGATTTAAGCAATTATCAAATATTCTATTGATAAATTATATATTACTAGTAAATCATTTATATTTTATATTTATAAAAAATTTGTATAATATAAAAAATCTTTACATTACACTTGTGATTCAACTTTACTTAAGAAACTGTACAAAATAAAAAGATATGCAACAATTAAAAAATCATTGATCGTGAAACAAATTATATAAAATAAAATCTTCATTTATAAATGAAATGCAATTGAATAATTATTAGTCGTGTATACAATAAGTATGGGTGTGTCAAAATTGAATTTCTTTTTATGATAGATTAGCTTAAATTCTTTAGATATATAAGATTAAAATTTTATAAAAACATTGAAGTCTACATACCAATAAAACTTTTTTTTTTATTTCACATTATATAATATGAGTGTACTTTGAAAAATAAAAAAGTAATTTATATAAAACGAAATTTACTAAACCAAATGACAATGAAGAGTAATTTTTATTATTTAAATTTTGAAAATTTAAAAATATAGCGTCATCAGTTTTAATTATATTTAATTATCATTTAATATAATTTACATGTAGAAATAGTTTTTTTTTTTTTGAAAAGATAATAAAGATGTACAAAAAAGTACATTTTTAAAAAGTTTACTGTAAATCACCTGAAATAAATATTCCAGAATCAAAATGTATCTCTTGTCGAGACGTGTTGTGGATCTTAGTTTTTTGTGGATTTGGTGTCAACTATATGCTAAGAAATAATATGTTCCTTGCGATTGTTGCTATTGTCGTTCCACCTGAAATTCCTGCTGCTGCTTCTTCTGAGTGTCTGAAGGATCACATAGATCAAAATGCTAGCAATTATCAAGAATTAGCTTATACTTCGACTGTTTCGACAACAAAGTTTCTATCATCGAAACCTCCAGATTCAAAAACTTTTTTGGTAACCATGAGCTTTTTAAAACATTTAATTCTAAGGACAGCAAAATTATAGGCATTTATAGTTTTTTAAACCAATTAATTACCTTGATGCAAATTATATTGATTCAAAATAATGTAACTTTTTTATTTAATTAAAATTGGATGATTTACTCTGGTGTATTAATTCAAACTTATCTAAAACATGAATACTTTATTACAGTGATTGTTGAAATTATAATTATAAAGAGTAGTTAAAAGATAAATTATTTAAGCAATTGCTATCTTCACTTATTTAATACTAATATTACTACTGTTTCTAGTATTATTTGAACTATTTGTAAATATAAAAGATAAGTAAATTCAAATTGTAATAAAAATTTATATCATTTGCAAATTTTAAAGAACATAATAATTTAATTATATATTTTTATCTAAAAATATTTAGTTAAATTGAAGATATAGTTTTTTTAGGGTAAAAATATTTTTAAATTATACCCTGTGCCTTAAAAGTTCTACTAAATTATATAATACGCTTAAATGCATGCATTGTTAAAAGTAAAAAATGTACCACAAAAATATTTGTCCAAAGTAGCTTAGATTAATTTTAAATAAATAATATGTATGTAATATTACTGACGTAATTCAAAATAAATATAATCCATTTGTGTATGTACATAGAACAATCCTTGTAATTAATTCTTTGTTAAATACTTCTTTTTTAAATGAAATGATTCCGTATAAATAATAGTTACTCAAGATGAGAGATTTTACTTTGTCTTAGTAAATGCTTTATAAATTCACTAAATTTTAACTCTCATTTTAGAGATAAGAATAGAATTTCAGACATGATGTGCTTACATGTATTTCTGCCTGCTCGTCAACTTTTGTCAAATCTCTTAACTTGAACCAGGCAAAACTTTTCAGAGAATATGTATTTGAACCGAATTCCATCCAATAACGTTTGGAATGTTATAGGTATACAATAAAAATTACTAAAAAATGTAAAATCAAGAATTCGGCTTTGCAAATGTTTTTTAAAGAATATTAATTGTTTTTACCACTCGATGATAAGGCACTGAACCATCGGTATCCATGGAACGAATATCAGCAAGGGCTGGTGTTGGGCGCTTATTACTGGCTCCACTGGTTGTCGCAGCTTCCAGGTGGATTGTTGGCTCGGAAATATGGTACAAAGTTGATCTTTGGGCTCGGCAACGTCAGCGTCGCTTTCATCGGCTTCCTGGTGCCCATAGCCACACATTATAGTCTCAATGCACTGATTTTCCTAAGGGTTCTCCAGGGTTTTATAGCCGTAAGTTCACATCGATCATCCCCAATAATCTCATATTTACCGATGGTTCTCAAGATTCTAATTTTTATTGTAAATATATAATATTATGGTAAATTTTAATTTTATTAGTTTTTAACACTATATATATATTAAATATATGAATTAATTAAGTTAAATAATTAATTATCCAATTAAAAATATTAAAAATGTTATTGTAACAAAATCCGATACAATTTACTCAAATACATCTTTGCGTATTACTAAATTTTGGCATATCTTACTATATTTAAAAGAAGTTAGAAAATAAGTATTGAAATTATAAAGTTCTGTACATAAATTTTTTTATCAAGAATTTATAATTAAACGTTACAACGATACGTTATTATACTTTTTTTACATTTATAACACAATGATATATTATTACATTACTGGATGTAATCATAATAATGTTTGATGAGTAAAATAATTGCTTTAAAAATTAGATAAAATTTAATTGTTTTAATCCACTGATAATCACAAGATAAAATGTCTTGGTCAATTAAATAAATGACATTAAAGCAAAAAATGCAAGTCACGAACATTGAAAGTTATTAAAAGGATGTTGTGGTCCACCTTAAAGTATTATCTAAATACTCCAGTTATATATGCAATAAAATAAAATTTATAAAAAATTCAGTAAGAATCATGCACTTGTTTTATTTGAACTAAATGTATGTCAAAATAATAAACAAAAAAATTTTACATAATTAAATTTAATTTATATAAATGTTATTTTAAATTGAGTTTTAATTACTAATTTTATAAAAATATAAATAGAAAAAATGAATAATTTTAATATAGTAGAAGCTACTATTGATGTATTAAAGAACACGAGGAAAATCAAGAATAGATCGGTATGATCAGAAGTATCATCTAAATGGGTATTTTAATTTGCAATTTAAACAGTCTTAGCATATTTGATATAAAGTTTATGTATGAAATAATACATATTGGATAAGCAATCAATTAAATTTGAAAATATTATACGTTTAAGAATATTTTATAAATATGCTTAAGGAACGATATGAATAAAAAGTTAAGGAACAATTTTATAATAATTAAGTGAATATTAATATTTCTACATTACCTGTTCATATTTATTTTGAAAAACTAGTAAAATAAATAACTAAAATATTTTAAATTAAAATGAATTTAGAAATTTGCAACAAAAATTACAAAAAATTTCAGATACATTATATTTCTTAAATAATTAGACCTTGTAAATCTATTTTATCATACTAAGTATTATGATCAGCAGACACGCAACTTTTTTATGTAAGAATAGGAATACTAGAAAACGGAAATGCAGTTGCTATTTAATAATGTAGACTGATTATAAAACTCATTAAAAGGCTAATTTAAAAATTTTAACGATAAATTCAATAAACTCTGGTTATTTGTTTACTTTTTTTCTGTATATTATCAATTTTAATTTTAATTAATAGTTTTATTGATTTTAAGTTTTTATTTTGTTTCAGTTGGTTTATACGTAAAAAAGGAATAATAATAACTGTAATTTCATTGATTATAAAAAAATTAAGTTTAATAAGAATTATATAATATTTTTATAATGTATTTAAATAGATTTTATTTACAATTCCATTAAACGCGCACAAAAAGTTCTGATTGAATTTCTTATTTTTATATATTTACTTTCCAGTACTAGAATAAAAATGATTTAAATTAAAATGTATAATAATTATTAAAAATTATTTTGATTTGAAGTTGATTTAAGTAATGTACACAATTACCTTAATCATTTTATGACGCATGATTGATTTCTATCATTTTATTATAACTGATTATAAATAGGTATAAATAACCGGTGATTTACTGAAAAAATTGAAATCGAATAATGTGCTAATTGATTTATTTAAAACAAAACAAAAAACATGTGCTATTAACATATAGAAAATATATATATAAATTTATCTTTATTGAAATTTATTGAATATGACAATAAAAAGTAAAACCGACAAAGTCAAAATTATTTTAATAATATTTGCAATATATTAATTTGAAATTATAATTAAAAGAATATTTTTTTTGTAAAATAAATCATATGGAGTATTGAAATTTTTTTGTAGATGAGTAATTAATTTTTTTGGAATGTAATCAGATATCATTGGACACATGCTGTGTAACTTAATTATACTGTCTTTTAAGAGAATCTTAAATCATTCCCTATTTGCTTAAAGGTATTTTAAAATATCTACGCAAACTTTAAATACGAAAATTTAAATGAAGAAATAACGTATTTGAATAAGAAAAGAGATATAAAATGACTCACTTTAGATGTGGGTGCACTTGTTTTTTTGAAAATCTGCCAAAATTAGCGTTTAACTTTCACGCTAAGCTTCAAAGGTCGAGCAATAAGAATTATTAGAATTAAACTTGTGTTTAGGGGATAGTTTGGCCCTCAATGCACGACATGACAGCCAAGTGGATTCCACCCCACGAGCGCAGCAGATTCGTTAGTGCGTATTTAGGTGAAGAAATCCGCCATTTTGTAACGGCATTTTCGGCATTTTTCCAGCTTAACAGATTCATTAACATTAATCGTTTTATCAAAATAATTTATTTGCACAGGTAGTTCCGTGGGTGCGGCCATTACCTACCCCCTCTGTGCCCTCATCATTTCCAATTATGGTTGGGAAGCCGTTTTCTACGTCACCTCGACCATTGGGATCGTTTGGTAGGTCTGCAAGTTGTTAAGCCCATTTATAATCGCATTTAAAAAATAATTAGTGATAAACTTAAAATCCAATTGATTTAATCCCCTCGTCTTTGTTGTCTTTCCTTTATACATGTCTCTGCCTATCCAAAGCTTATTATTAATTTTTATTTTTATTAACAATGAAAAGCAATAATTATTACAATTAAAATAGTTTAGATTTACTCTGCCCCAATAAACTTATTTTTATAATTATCTTGAGACAAAATACAATATTATAGGGAATAATAATTTTAAGTTATTAAAATATTCCGCCGTAATTTTGTTTTAGCAAATTAGGCTGCTAGACATCATTAAAAATTAATTTTATCTACAATAAGCTATTAATTTTACGAATCAAATTAAAAAAAAAAAAAAAGCTCTTTGTGAATATAACAAGTTGCATTAATAAACGACTAGTTAACTGATAATAAAATCAAAATTGATTATTTAAATAATATTTATTTTTGCTGCTGCATTTTCTCTAATATAAAGTAAAAAAATTAAATAATTTATACTTGATTAATTAAGTTAGATTTAATAAATAAAATTGAAAATTTTATAAAATTTTAGGTACATTTTCTGGCTCTGCTTGGTATATGATACGCCTCAGGAACATCCTCGCATATCAAAAAAAGAGAAGAATTATATTTTGAGTCATCTCATGGAATCACAAATTTGCGAAGAAAAAAAAAGGGTTGTGCCATGGAAAGCCATCCTGACATCGGGGCCTGTTTGGATTACGATTCTGGCTAATTGGGGTGGAGTCTGGGGTTTTATCACTTTAATGACACAGGCTCCATCGTACTTTAATTATGTACAAGGATGGAACATTAATGCGGTTAGGCTTATTAATTACAATTATATGTTCTACATTATTTTATTTTATAGATAATATTTAAAAATTAGACTACTTTTTTATTATTCTGCTAGGAAAGAATTCGAGACGAAAACTTTAATTTAAGTTTATTTACTTTTTATTGTTTTTATTAAAAAATATATCTCTGTATTTTTTTTTTAAATAATTTAAAATATCTCCGCTTTTCTATTATAATATTTTCTTTGAAACTCATTTTTACATCTATTTCAAAATTAACATTACAAATCTATTCTTTATTTTCTTATTAATTAAATTATTTATTTAAAAAATTATTTTAATGAAATTAAGGATATGCTTAAAAAATAAAGCGATCGAATATTTTCATGTTAGGATAATTATTAAAATTAATGTTTGATGATTAATTTGCTTCAAATTGCATTGTTTATTTAATGCGTTAATCCATTTAATAGATATAAATTAAATCAACAATGGATTGTTTTAATAAATATTTTGTGTATTATGGTATTTTTATGGTGTATTTATATAATTGGAAAAATAAATAATGGTTATTTTAAAGTTTTTTTTTATAAATAACTAAATTATATTTTGTTTAAAAATAGTTTAATAGCTAATATTAGATGAAATTTAAAAAATAAGACAAATGAAAAATAAAAATAATAATTTGAAAATATAGTATTTTTAATGTACACTAGATGCAGTTCAATTAATTAATTTAAAAAAAAAATTGCATATACTCTAAAAATTATATTTGATTTACATTTGAATTTTATTTTAAAAAAAGGGATTTACGTAGTCTGTGATAAAATTTAAAACTGAAGCACACTACATTATATAAATAATTTTTAAATAGTTCAGTAAATAGAAATTCGTACGACTTGCAATGATAATCTTAACTATGTATCTAAAATCTGTTATCGTAATTATGCAATTACAAAAATACACTTATAAACTAGCTAAGCTATTTAAATTAAATTCACGTATAAAATAAAAATAAATATCGTGTATGTTTTTGTGATTTTTTTTTATTACTTAACTTTAATTTTTTTTCGTGCAATATAAATTTTATCAACACATCTTTATACGTAACCTTTTAAAATATTTCCTTGCTTATCTATAAAGATTTTCTATAATTATTCAGAAAAAATTTTATTCCATCCGAAGTAGATTCAACCTGAACTTACTCTAGATTTAATGAGCAGCTATAAGTTTTGAATAAATTCATAATTTGAACATGATAAAGGATCCTGAATAAATGATTGATGAAAGGGGTAATTTCGATTTTCTTTATTTTAGACGGGTGTGCTCTCTGGATCGCCCCACGTCGCCCGGATGACCTTCTCCTACCTGTTCTCGATGCTTTGCGACTGGCTGTTACGGACGAAGCGCCTCGGCCTCACGGGGGTGCGGAAACTGGCGAACCTGGTGTGCGCGGGTGGCCAGTGCCTCCTGACGATTGGACTGAGCCTCAGTGGCTGCGAGCCCGTGTACGCGGCTTTTTTCATGATCACGGGGACGGCGGTCAATGGCGCCGTTTCCTCCGGAACCCTGGCTGCCTTCGTCGATCTCAGCCCCAACTACGCGAGTATCCTTTTGGGGATTTGCAACCTCGTCACAGCACCGGCGGCATTCCTCTCGGCCCTCGTCGTCGGCATCCTCACCAACAACAATGTGAGCTAAATTTTATCTAGCGCTACACGATCAGACCAAGCAAAAGATCACTTTTTAGCTCATGATAAAAAGTGCCACATAGCCACCTAAATAAAAATCGTAAAAAATCAGTAGATTCGTATTTTCTAAAATTTCATTAAAAATATTCAAGCTTTTTTTTTCATTAACAATTTTAACAAGAAAATTTTTGCTTTTTTTCTTATAAAATGAAAAGTCATAATTTCAACATATGTAAATGGATGAATTATAGTCAATAAAATTATGAAGAAAATTCATTTTTATATAAACTGATCGGAAAATTAGAAACTGATGCTTTTTTCATGACCTAAAAAGTGCTGTATTTCTTGGTTTAGATATTGTTCACCAGTAATACCTGTTATATTGTTAAACCACTTTTGGAACACAATAAAATTAATCTTTAATTGCTTAATTGAAATTTTTCGCGAGAAAACTGTTTGCACTTTAAATTTATAATTAAGACAGTAATATGTGTATATATAATTATGTTGCTTAAATTCAATACCAAACATTTCCTTAAAGAAATTAATAGTTATATTTTGATGACAGATTTTGTATCAAATACAAGCACACAATATTATACCGTCAATTAAATTAAACTATTTTCATAATTGTACTTACTTCAACATGGCCATATTCTTTGAATAAATTTTTAAGCAATTTTTCAGTCAGGTATAAATGATGCATTATTTAAAACTTGTTACAATTTTAATGTAATAACGGAGGTACAAAATATTTAAAAATAAGGAAGGTTTTTCAAAATTTTTGTACATATATTATAGTATTATAATAATTTCTTAAATATACATTGATCTTTACAATTCTGTAATATAGTTAACAATAATTGATTTATAGCAAACTGTCGGGCAATGGCGACTTGTTTTTTTAATCTCAGCAGCAAATCTAAGTATAAGTTGTGTTGCTCATTTAATATGGGGTTCTTCAGTGCAGCAACCCTGGAATAATTATGATGCAAAGAAATACTTTACAAATGCTGAAGATGCTATTCAGGGTAATGAAGAATTGGTCACATTTACAACTAACAAAGATGAAGAGAAGGACGAGGAAATGATGTCCGTGGAAAACGGAAAAGTCGCAAGTAATGGTTATGAAAAAGTTAATTCGACATCACTTGCATTAGATGTCAAACATTCGGTTTGAATGTTTACCGAACAGCAGTCCTCCTGAATATTACTTATAATTAATGAGTTTAAAAGTTTGAATGTTTTTTGTTTAAATATTTTGTTGCAAAGATCTTTACACATGAATCGTGAATAAAAAATATAGATATGATGAAAACATTTTTCGGTATATTGTCAATCTCGAGACTTAAATATATAATATATTGGATATTAGGGACGTGAGTTTTTTTTTGTCAGTTATACACTACTGTATACTTACTCTTATACACTATTGTGCACTTACTATTATAGACTAATGCCATTAAAGTACAACTAATGAAAAGACTCACGACCCTAATATCCAATGTATTATATATTTAAGCCTCAAATAGAAGAAGATACTGCTGTCAAAACGTTAGCGAAAAATTTTTCATCGTATTCATATTTTTATTCACTACGTCTGCATAAGGATCCTTATAATAAAATATATAAATAATTTCAAATATTTTCAACAACGATATTCAAATTTTTTTTCAGCAAATAGATAATAGAAAAATAGATTTATGAATGACTCTTATTGTCAAAGAAGGGAAAATAAATAAATTCTTAGGATATTTAAACAAGAAATGATTTTATATAAAAAAAATATAATTTTAATTAATTATGTAGTATTAATTTTTTCACCTTCTTTGATGTTGAATACGTTAAATATTATTTATATTAAAATAGAAAATTATTTAAATTATTGAATATTGTACATATTACAATGAAAATCAAATTTAATATTAAAATCCTATTTTCTGAATATTATATATTTTTTAAAGCGTTTAATGTAAATTTCTTAATATTTTTTTTTTTATATTATAAACAAATTATATTTTTTTTTTCATTATTTATTAAAATTATTGAATTAAAATTATATTATAATTACAAAGTATTAGTCCACAATATATTATCAAATTCAAACTAAGGATTTTTTTCTATTGAATATATTAATTTATTGAAAGAAGTTTTATTTTGTTTTATTTATATGAACAAATGAAAATAAATGCTGTCAGTTTCCAATTACAAATATCCCAATTTTTTAAATAATATGTTTAAAATAGAGTATGCTTAATTTTAAACATGACCGAGGACTGTAAAAATCGTAAACGTTGTAATCATAGTTTGCACAAAATTATGAGGAAAATAGAAAAAGAAATTTGTAAGGTAAATTTTCAAAAAATTGTATGTAATTTTAAAAATATATAAATTTTTATTAGAAAAATAATAATTCTATAGGTGGATGTATTTTTACAAAATTACGGTACTAATAATGACAAACTAATTTATCATGAATTAAATAAAGATGATGATCAAATATTTAATAATTCAATCCATGCAAATTCACCTATGTTTTGCGATTTATTAGAAGAATTAAAATTTTATAATATTGAAGTAAAAGAATTGTCAGATTTTTCTAATTCTATTATAGAAAAATATGAGAAATTAAAGACTCATCAAAAAAACCAAATTGAACAGGCAAGTAACATTAAATATATATATAAAATAAATTTAATTAAACTTGATAAATTTATAGGTTGAAAATATTTTATGTTTTTTAAATAATACACTTCAGTCAATGAATAAAACAGAAGAAATTTCTAATACAGACTGGTATAAAATTCAAATTGAAGAAAATAAAAAATTAGAAATAAATTTTGATAAAATTATGGTTGAATATAAAAAGGTATTAAAAAAGAATGATAAAGAAAATAAAAAATTTATTAAACCTTTAAATAAATTAATACATAAAAATAGCCAAAGTAATTCTCTGTTTGGTATTATGATAAAATGTATAGAAAATAAATTCGAAAGACTGGCTAAAATGATGTGTAAAGAAGCAAATGCAAGTTATATTCTAAAATAATTAAAATAACCTATAATTACGATGTTTTAAAAAAAAAATCTCATATTGTCTATAGTAATTTTTTAAGTAAACTAGAGATTTTAAAATAATATTTAAATTTTAATCTATAATTTACATGCTATAATTCTCAATATGTATATTAATATTTTCTACAAAAATGAGATTTTTTTTCAATTGTATTCTTAACTTTAATATAAGTTTAACACATTTATAGTTCTTAGAATATGCATTTTCTAAATCCCAAGGCTGTGATAATGAAAAATGTCCGATGTTAAATCAAGGAGATTCAATAAATTAAGAATTTGTATATAATTTTAGAGAACATTTATTTGAGAATAAATTTTTAACTTTACAGTTTTATTTTTTGATATTTCATTCTTGAATTTGCTATAATAAACACTTTAAGATAAAAGGTATTTTTCTGAATACTTAACAGGAATATATATTATACTATATTATATATGTTCATCTTGCTTGTTTACTACAAGAAAATAGCTTATAATCATTCTAAAGCGTACTACGCTTTCGATTAAGCTCTTCTGGTATATCCGTAAGAGGTATCCCGGTTTGATCCACGTTTCTCATTATAATTTTTATCATTTTTTATTAAGGTACGTTATGAGTAAATGGAACCTGTATACTGATAACTAAAAATAATACAATAATTAAAATCGTAATGAGTTTGTTAGTATTGTGCTTCTAAAATATATCTACATCTAACGAAAATATTTATAATTTTTTATGTTCCTTGAGTTTTTATTTTATTTTCAACGTAAAATTTTAAAGACTGTTACAAATATTTTATAAAATTATTAAAAATTTATATAAAAATTTAAAAAATGTTTATGCAAAAGTTTTATTTAGTTATAGAATTATTTATTCAATTTAATCACTCATCACTATATAATAATTTGATAATAGACCTTGTACTGCTATTAATAAATTCGATTGTATTAATAATCTTTATATATACAAATATTTATTTAATTTTTAAATTTGTTCACAAATTCTTGAACATTCAACTTTTACGGAGAAATATTTAAAAATTCAAGACAGTTTTCTGTAATAAAAATATAAAAATAATTATTAATAAATGATACTTAGAAATAAATATTTAAAAATCATAAAATGATTGATCTTTGGAATTAATAATAGATGAGATGACGACTAGATTAGCACAATGACAAAGTCTGATATTGGACGAATATTTTCTCTATGATTTCTCTAAATCTTAAAAGTTACTGGAATTTGGTCTAAACTTTTAAATGCTCTACATGAGCAAATGATCTTTGGAACTTATGTGCGCTCTAAATTGTATAATATATATTATTAATGAATAGAAGCATCAACACACTTAAAAATACATTAAGATCTGAACATTTATTTAAAATATTTTGAAAATATTTTTTATTAATATTTTACAAAAGTTAAATTAATATAATAGATCAATTTTAATCAATACTTTCAATTAAAGTAAAAAATAAAACATTTTTAATATAATTTCGAAAAAATTCAACTTAAAATTTATATTTATTATACTAATTGTACAATTTAAAAAAGTAGCTTAGAAGCTTCAAAATGTTTAATTTAAATTATGTTTAAAAATATTTTATGCAAATAATTTATACAAATGTTCAATTCAAAATATTTCGACACTTATACTAATGATTAGTTTTTAGCAAATGCGTAAACCAATATAATTTGATTAGCATTATTACTCATTCAAAAATTCTAATTGAAAGTACTAAGTCAGTATTACGCATTTATCACATTCTACGACCCGATTAAATAACAAGTAACAAGTGAGGATCGATGAACGTTACAAATTTTTTCTAAAATATTTCCCTTTAAGTGTTAAAACAATGATGTATTTTGATTTATTGTACATCAAGTACATTTTAGTAATTGGTCACTTAAATTTTTTTATTTTTTTTTAACTAGTTAAGATCTTTTAAATGCTAATACAATACTAAAATATTCTATAAAAGACCGTAGTATTCGGCACCAATTTAAAATACTGCAGGACGTATTTTTTCATGTATTATACACGAAATCAATCATATATTTAAATATGCGTGTTTGTTAAAACATAGATTTATGATATATTTAATGGGAACGTTACTCATGTGCAAATTTATGTAAATGTAAAATTTAATTCGATTATCAGAAAGTTTGTATAAATAACAAATATCATAAAAACATTACAAAAGTATAAAAAATGTTTAAATTTTTTTAAAAAATTTTTTCACTAAATTTTAAGAAGATATATGAATTGATATTGTATTTACATAAATTTAAAATGTACAAAGAAAAGGTTTTACAAACAACATTATTAAGACGGCGTTGCTGTCAAATTTTATTTTTATTTTGATCTAAATTATAAAAAGGAATTTTCTGTTATAAATAATATCCAATGATTAATTCTACCAAAATATTCTTTGATAAGTATCAGTAATTCAAATAATTATAGAATTGCCTTTAATTATTTTTCTTTTATTTGATAATAAATTAACTTAAGACGGATAATATTAAAAATAATATTTATTGATTAATTAATAGTACCACTTCAATGCATATAGTTATGTGTTTAGCCTGTCCAATAAATAAATTACTACATATTACTTATATTATATTATATTATATTGTTATATAATATAATATATTATATTGTGTTTAATATAATATATTATTATATTAAACACAATATTGCTACACTTAATATTCTTGTAATAATAAAAAAAATGCGACATTTTGTTATAATTATAGCTTATTCAGTGGACCGATAGAGGATTTAAGTGACAATTCACATCAATTTTAAATTATTTGTAAATAAAATAAATATTGTAAGTAAATAAAACCAAGCAATGGGGAACTAAAACATTCGAAACTCCTTTAAAATTCAGATCAAAACAGTGATAATTGATATTATTAATATTATCGGAAAGAGAGAGGATGGATGGTGTTTTCCTGGCAGTTAATTTACTTCTTGAGCGGCGAGGGTGGGTCCATCGCGCAGATCATGGCTTTGACGACGCTGGCAGCGGCGAGGGAGGCGTACGGCTGCCACTCCTTGCCACGGGAACCGTCCTTGTAGTCGGCGATACCCCGGACGACGGCGAAGCTCTCGCGGCAATTGCCCAGGATGCTGTCGACCAC
This sequence comes from Eupristina koningsbergeri, assembly GCA_018907245.1. Classification (NCBI taxonomy): domain Eukaryota; kingdom Metazoa; phylum Arthropoda; class Insecta; order Hymenoptera; family Agaonidae; genus Eupristina; species Eupristina koningsbergeri. Next base: position 4,149,097 of record JACCHV010000035.1, read on the forward strand.
AGCGTCCATCTCAGCGTCGAAGGCCAGGATCCCGAAGCGAGTGGCGAACTTCTGGCGCAATTGGTCATCGCGGGCGATGCGTCGACCCGACGCCACCGGCGCCAAATGAATTTGTGGACAGCCATCATTTCTACAACAATGATGAAATTGAAACTCACGAACAAATTCTTAAAACTTAATTTAGTTTATCTTGAAAAAGTTTTTGGGATTTTAACCAGTGACAATTTCAATAGTAGCAACCTTCATTCTAATAAATGGATAATTCATAAGCTAAATTCATGTATTGTGGAAATTAACGAAAAGTTAAAGATTAAAGAATTACCGTGCATACGCCAAATCTCCTTTGGGTACACTTGGATGTGTAACTTCGATTACATCCCTTTCGCCAATATTCATGTAAAGTTTGTCAGATTCAGCTGGAGGCGCTTGGAAATTGTGTTCAGATTGAGATGCCAAAACCTTAAACCCATCGGACAAGTAATTCTGCCACGGAGGATTCAATCCTTCGCTTACCTTTACCTATTTGAGCAAATACACATTGAGGAAATATCCAATAATAATTATTTAATTGCATTTTATTAAATTTGATTCCTTCAAAATATAAAGTAAAAAGTAAATTGGCAAATTTTATGTACCATTAATTAAGAGATTTTAACCAAGATAGAGAGTACTCGATTTATTTTATATCAACACTATTAAATAGATTAAAAGATAATCAGAACAAAGAACCCAATCAATTAAATTGAGCATTACAGTAATTTCATTGATTTATTTAATTCTGGATATCTTAATGTTAATGTAATCAAATGAATAATGTTTTTAAATTCCTAAAGAAAAAATGTATTATGACTACTCCTAAATTTTTTTTATTCATTTTAATTCATTTTAATTAAAATTCTGCTCATTTTTATTCAATTGGCATGAATAATCTCACAATTGCATTCATAATTATTATTGAATATTATGGAATATTGTCAAAAATCTTATTTGTTTATTTAAGATAATTGTAAGCGGATTAATTGTTGCAATAAATCATAAGTATAAATACTAAGAGCGTTAGTCCTCTAAATGAAGGAACCTGTTTCTTTTCTTCCTTTGCCGTAAACTAATAATTAAACTCATAAAATAGTTTCATTATTTGAAATTTTAGAAGAATAAACAGACTTATCGAAGAAAACAAGCTTTTTAAAAATACAATAAATCGTCAAGTGAATAAGTTTTTGATGATCGTGAGGCACCTGTTTCTTAAGGTTCGCGGCTATATCCTGGAGGCCCAAGTTTGTCGGACGGTACTCCTTCGTGTCGAACTGATAACTACTCCCGTCTTCCTGCACTTCCGCATTCTCGCAGTACACGTAGACGAACTTACTGTTGTCGGGAGAAGGGTACGAGACGACGACGTCACCCAGTCGCACGTGTCTTTTGTAATCGGTGAAGTGGGGGACACCGCCCCCCACGCCAACGAGAAAGACGTAGTCGACCTTTTGGAAGGTGCCGAGGAGCCGCGTGGTGGTGTTCCCGGCGGCGGTCATCGCCTCCCGGGTGTGGCCCACCGTTGGGAGTTTCGTGCAGACGATTCTGTGGGCGCCAACGTCCCCAAGGGTGTAGATATTGGATTCGCCTGCGAAAGGAAGCCTGCGTGAGAAAGAGACGGAAGGACCTGCTGCGTCGGAGACACACAATGAGGACGATTGTACGCAGACAGGAAGGGAGGATATTTTATTTTTTGAATTCCCATCACCTTTGGCTTCTCTCCCGGTACCAAAAAGCAGAGCACACGAATTCTTTGTTTGCTCACGCACTCAAAAAAAAAGAGAGCTGAGGCTCGCGTTTCGGATTTTTTGGACTTGCATTGGTCTATGAGGAGCAGCTCGAATGGCTAATCAAATAAATGCTCCACCCACTCTTGTGGATTACTCGAGCATGACACTCATAGACGGCATTAGCCCTTGTGCATTCATTTGCGTGTGAGTCACAACTACTCTTAAGGCGTACTTTCTTAAGGCGACACAGCATGTAGACTTTTACCGAACACCAGATGGATGTAGTATTTAGCTTTTAGTTGTTTAAACAGTTTTTGGTATCGAAAGCAGCGGATATATTTAAACGAGCGTATTTTTGTTTCAAGCGTTTTCGAGAATAGATTGTCCAGTGCCTGAGGATACATTTAACACATCAGATTAAGCAATGGAAAAAGCAATAAAATTTGTTTTATTAAAAAATACTTCCAATTTTCAAGTACTTTGATTTCCCTGATCATACATCAATACAAGATTTAGATCAATGAATGTGCGCGTGTCAATTTATTTTTAAAAATATAAATAATTTATAAATCGATATTTGAACTTATCTACGTAAATCGCTTTTAAATAAACACATTATAAACAATTGTTATAAAATTTGTTATAAAGTTGGGACGTTTTGGCTGAAAACTACTGTAAATTAAATAATCCAATTTATAAAAAAATTTTTATAAAAAAATATTTTAATTATCATCAAATTTATATTTAAAATTTATTCATTAAAATTCAGCATGGAATACGTTCTAAAACAAGCACTTAATTAAAAAGTAAGCATATCAATTTAAGCATTTCTTTTTCTCCGTGGATGTTATATTATATACGATACTTTTTACAAATCATTAAGCGTTCAATGGTCTAAATATTTTATTGAAAAAAGTCAAGTCTCTTTTAAACTCTTATAAAAAATAATTTTTTACAATAAATTTGGTAATAAATTAATTTAATTTAATTATGTACGATTGTCACCTCATAAAAAGTTAATAAAGCAATAAATAACATAAATATATCAGGTACGTAATCACACGTAAGCAATGAACAACTGAAATCACGATGTGCGACAAGATGACGCTAACTTTACCGAAACGTGTACGTCGAGTCACACGTTCGACTCTCGTAGATGAATTATTAGGAGAATTAGGCGTCGAGTTTTCTGCTTCATTTTCACTCCCTGTATATTCATGTGAAATATTTTTTCAGTTGATTACAATTGTAAAATAAAATTATGTTATTTTATAGGTAATTAGATTGGTTAAATAAAATTTATTTTACTATAATTGAACTTTTCATATATCATTTATCAATGTTTATTATCATAAATAAAATATTGATTACAACTCACCAACTGTAGTATATCGAACAAAAGTTTCTTTGTTTTCAATCATTGAATCCACAGCCAATTTTTCACAGTATTGTGCTGTAATTATAGCAATAGTTGGCTCTTTGGAACTTGCTAAAACAGGCATTTGTTTGACAACCTAAATAATAAATAAATAAATTAGTAATGTATATAATCTTTTTAATTCGAAGTAATTCATTATTTTTAAATATTTACTTGAATTTTAACATCTTGATGGACAACTCTGGTGAAAGCACCATGATCCATTGCCCTTACAAGACCTTTCTTCTGTAATTCTGATAATTTTTCTGCAACAGCATCAGCATTCCAGCCATGATCACTAATTGAATAATATTAATTTACGAGGAAAAATTGATAAAATATCGAATGCAAGTAAATTTTTTTTTTTTTTACATACTCAGCTAAATTATAAATAGTTAGTGGATTTGGATAAGCAGACTCAATTAATTCTAAAATTTTTTCTGTGGTTAGCTCAATAATTTGAGTGCCTTCTAAAATAGTTTCATCAGAGGACACTAAAACATTTAAGAAATACATAGTTAATTATTCAATTCTACAAATATTTTATATCCAATAAATGTATCTTGTTTCATTTAGAACTATTTTATTTCGAAAAAATGAGTGTAACATTGCTTTTAATTCAATAAAAACATAGATAAATAATATTTATTTTAATTACATTAATGTTATATATACATGTCAGTAGTGTTTTTAAATATGATATGACCTGAATACCTCAATTAAATTATTATATTATTAAATATATAGCCAACAGTGTTAAATTACTTTTTTATTAGACATTTTTCTCCTCAAATTAGTATTTAATCAAGCATTAAATATTGAAAGAAAATATACTTACATGGTCTAAGTGGAAATTCTACAGGCTCTTGTATTTGTTTTAATTCTATCTCTATATGGTCAATGGGAGGATACTTGTGCTGCATTAATTTTAAAATTTTTTTAATAAATCCAACATAGTCTGTAAGTGAAGGTAAAGATGATTTAATTTGTAAATACTGCGAAAGGGTATTTCAATTACTTGCCTCTAGGAAATTCTTCTGGACTAACAAGTTCTCTGAAAAATTCTTGTGCCACAGTTGGTCTAGATTCAATTGGTAAATTTTTAGTAAACCAGAATTTTAACATTCTTTGCTCTTGCATGTGCTTTCCACTTTGTCCATTCACCAAAAATACTTTAAACTGCAAAGATAAATGTGCTGGCTCCTCATTGGCATGATTGGCTAAAAGTAAGTATGAATAAAAAAAATATAAAAAACGAAGTGAAAAAACAGACTACTGATTTAAAATAAGTATTTTCTACTGATATTTACAAGTCATTTGTTTGTTGATAACTATTCCTTTGTGATCTCCACCAGCTACATGCACATCTTTTTCATTCCCATTAGTAATTGTTTCAACCACTTGTTTCTTCCTCTCAATGATCATAGCAGTTGAATTTTCAGTCTTGTATTTCATTGTCATGACAATTTGTTCTGCTATAAAAATAAAGACAAAGAATAAATTAATTAATGAAGGAAGCTGTTGCAAAAAAATTGTTCGCGCAATGTCCGCAATAATTGTGCACAAGCATTTATACGCCAAGGATATGTCTAAAACGGACATTAGCAGCACAGGGAAAATCATCTGATTAAAAAAGCGAATTAAAGCGTGACTCAAAGATTTTTCTAAAAGATTGCTCCAAGTAGGGGGAATGTGATGCGGTTAAATGTGATGGTTGATGTGATCGCCGGCTAAACGCTCGAGAACTCGTCAAGTACGCAAACAAACACTCGGGAAGATAAGAGAGAAAATGCGGGATCGACTCACCCATTTTGGCGAATTGCGCGACTGGGAGGCTGTCCGGGTTTCCACTCCCGTCTCTGGCAACAATGGGTAGTTTTCTCCTATTATGCGCGGGGCGAGTGAGCGTCGCACCACCACTGCAGACCGGGGCGAGTGCGCGTAAACAAATGCCGCCGCCGCCGCCGCCGTCGACGCCACCACCACCACCACCACCACCACCACCACCACCGCCGCGACGCCGAGCCTAGCAGCCGATTTTCCCCGGCCCCGAGTTCCTCTCCCTGCCCTTGGGAACAGCTGCGCGGAGGGTCGTCTAGGTGTCGATGTGCGTGCGGCGGGTGCGTAGCGGAGCGGGCACGAGACGTAGGTCGAGTATCGCGGGACGGGAGCGACTGGTGGCGGGCTCGTACCTGCCAAACGGAGCAGAAAGCCCGAGAGCGCGAGCGCGCCTCTCTCTCTCTCTCTCTCTCTCTCTCTCTCTCTTTCGCGCGCATTGCGGCCGACGCCAGCGACACCTGGCCGGGTTTCCTTGCTGCACACCTCCCCGAGATAATCGGGAGAGCAAATTTATTATTCATTTGGCGCGTGTGACGTCGATACTGATACCGATAAACTCCAATGTGAGCGTTGATTTTTTATTTATTTTCCTGCTCAATGATTCAATCTGTAAAAATAGAGAGCTGTTTTTTTTATCTCGAGTATTAGTCAGAGGATTTGTAAGCATTATCTTCCTCTTCAATTCTCATTGAAATGTTCCTTAAGCGCATCGAACGAGAAAAACACTCGAGAATTAATAATCAATTATCCGTCAGTATTTTTAATGAACATTTTTCGTATTATGTTTGTATTGAGCGAGTGCAACAACATTTTATTTAACCTGACGCGTGTAAACAACAACAGCCAGATCAGATTTAGATTTTCATGTCCGTCGATTCCTCCTTTTTAAATACGATATTTTAAAACTGTCGTATAATGCGGTATAAAATAACTAACAAATGCAATAAAATCTGCTAAATAAGAAGAAATTTATTGAAAGATAATGATCATTACATTATAATTTATATTAAACAATAAACATGGTTCGACATATAGCTATATTTTAGTTATATTTTATTACAGTTTTAACTCATAGTTTTAAAACATTTATTATAATTATTTTTTCAACAATTAACTGATTATAAATTTATTTTCTTAACGCGTCGGATAAATTAAAACTTCAAATTACTAAAGACTAGCAATATTCATAATTTATATTTACACTTTAAATTAACCACTTAGGATATAATATTAAAATAACATAATTGAAAAATTAATTAATTAATTTTTAAGCTTGCAATTCGTTTCCCTTCAAATTATAAAAATATTATTTTGGTGAATAAACCTAGTCCTTTATTTTAAAAATTTTTCATTTTTTCATGAAAACTTAAGATAAAATTTTAATTTTTGTCATACAAACTTTTCTCATATTTGTAATTATTATTATTTCTCTATTTATTAATTATTAATACAAACACATATTTTAATAAATATATACATATATATATATTTTGTGAACCGTAATAGCGAACAGTTATTTGAATTCAAGTGCAAAATTCTTTAATACTTCTTTAATAAAGTATATTACTCATTAAATAATTCACAACCGTACAAAAACATTTGATTGTTTTTAATAATTCATTTTATTCTCTATTAAAAATTGAATTTAAAATAATCATAGAAGAATAATTTATTAATTATTGTGTATATTATGTAACAACATTATATTATAAGATACATTATTTTGCTATAATATACAAAAATATTACAAAAAATGCAAAATATAGCAATATCAAACAATTATTTATAAATTTCAAAATAACATAGTCTATTATGAAATTTTTGGAAATATGAGAAACTGATCATTGTTACTTTTTTTGTATAAATACGTTATTTGCAAATTATACTTAAAGGTCCCACAAACTTGTAAATTAAATATGATCGTATTTAGAATGTACCTTTTAAACTTATGTTAAAAACTTATGTTTTAAACTTATTATTAATTAATATCAATCTCTAAAGCTTGTAATTTCAATTTAATCTAATTAGGATATATTAGCACTTGTTAAAGAGGCATAATTTTTTCATTTCATTTCTGTTATCGACACTAACTCATTTTTCGCATTTAAATTTCATACCACCAATTGGAAGGATACTTTAGAAGATACTTAGCAGAGTTTTAAAAGCATTTTTTTTTAATAAATTATTAAGTGTTTTGAAGACAATATATTTTTCATTTAAAACACTATATTATATTAAACAACTGATCAACAATATTTTTAATTCTTAAATGTGTAAATATTCTTATGAGTGAAGGTTGATCAGAAATATTATAAAAGCGCAATACTTTCATTTTAAATATTACGTTCCATAATTGTTTAAAAATAAGATTATCATCAATATACTATCTACATCGAATACTAATATAATTAAATTCACAAATTTTTGTTCGTTATTATAATTAGTTTAAATAAAAAAAAAATTGATTAAAATAGTGCATTACAATAAAACATTTAGAATTTTTAATTATTCGTTTTTACGTTTTAATTGTCATCAACCCACGAAAAAGTACATCTAGATTAATATTTCACATACGAAATGTCTTCTCAAGTGTAACGTAGCGTTAAATAATGTTTGATACTCATTTTTTGTGGTAATGACACGTGTCTGGAAAGCGGTACTTTAACATTAGTCGAACAACTAAATAGATAAGATCATGAACAACCTTATGTTTAAATATATAATTGATATAACTTCAAACATTTATAGAATTATCTAATTAAATAGTCAATTTTAATTCAGGTTCGATGTGAAAAAAGTTATTTCAAACTGAACAACAACTGAAAATATCGGATAATTTAAAGCTTTCTTTCATATTACATGAATAAAAAAATTTTTTTGTGTCGGTTATTACATAAATTACATATTTTATTTTTAATAATTATTTATTTACAAAAAGAAGTCAATTTCATTTTTGAAAAGTATAAAAATATGATTTTATTAAAAAAGTTAAATGTTATTTATAAGTTATATATCTATTTCTTTGGTAAAATATATTTTGTGTAAATTCTTTATTAATAAATATTAAAAATTAAATCTTGCATTTTTAAAAATAAAATAAGTGCCATTTTTAATTCAATTTAATTTGTAATAATTTTTTTTTTTTTTTTTTTTTTATAATAATTTTTAATTATTTCAGTTTACTTCAATTACAACTATAAATCAATTAATTAAATTAAAAATATTGCGTTAATTTTCTTAATTACATTACTATTTTAAACATTCATTAAGTTTATAATACTGTGGCTGAAATAAATTTTTTTTGTGTATTTATAGTCTTCTATGTTTTCGAGTTAGAAAAGGTTATACATTACAAAACAGTACATTGTAAAATTTATACATATATATAATTTTAGTAATTTTAAAAGAACGATAAAATTAACATTTAATGTTCATTTTATTTTTCAAAGTAAGAAAACATCGATCACACGTGTGAACAACAGTACATATTTCTTATATGAATATAAGAATATATGCTGGACTATAAATATTACAAAAATTACTATTATCCATCAAAACATTACAATACAATTGCTGTCGTAATTTAAAATGTTTTTTTATATCCGAGTTTCATGTGCATGCAGATTAGCGTAAATATTTGCTATTAAATGTTAATAATCCATACGTGAAATCATTATTATATTCTCTAGTTCATATTTTTATGCGATAATATTTTAAGAGTAAAATTTAATTTTCTTTTTTCGTGTAAATTATCTTTTAGAGAATGAATTCCTTATAGTGAACTTATAAATTTGAAATATGATATAGGTAATTGAAGTAATAAAAAAAACTGAAGTTAATTTTTTTTATAGTATGAATTATTTCAACCAGCTTTATATGAATTCAGTTTAGAATAAATATAATGAAGATACAAAATTTGAAAATGCTCAATGAAAAATAATTAAGAAAATAACAGAATATAATAAAAATAACAAATAAATATGTAGAATTAACTAATATTTTAAATTACACTTTGAAAAGACAGATATTTAAAAAAAAAAAAAGTTACTACATTGGTTATTCAAGATTACGCGAATAACAAAAAAAGAAGAAAATTTTCATAAAAATTAAATGTCTATTATACGTCATTTCTTTATAAAAAGGATAATATGTAATAATAATATCTAAATTTTGAAAATTATGTGACAAAGATACAGATAAGATTTTAATTTTCAAACAACATAAAATAGATGAAAATATTTTGGAAATTAAAATTTGAAATGATGTGAAAATGAGAAGAAAAATTTAATTAAAATTCGTAACTTTCGTAAAATGTGATAAAAAAAAAATTCAAGTATAATTAACATTAACTGCAATAAGTTAAAAAGAAATTAATATCCTATTCATATATATATATATATATATATATATGTACATAATAGCAAATTTTAAAATATAATTAATAAATATTTTAAACCATAGATAATCATAGTTTTCATGCACAAATTGTAAATTAAATTTCTTTTAAGGGTTAAAATTTTTAAGAATATAAAAATTCATGACTGCTCTTTTTATATATCAAAATACCAAGTGTAATAAATTATTTTTTTTAATAGAAAATTATTATTAATTATATCAAGATAATTTAAATATTTGTTCATGATTGTACGTCACGCTTAAAGATGTTTTGAATACATATTGTTGCGAATACATACATTAATTTTGTATTTATAGTTATAACAAAAAAATACACTGTTGATAATTCATTTGAATATTATTTTAAATCTCATTTACGAATCAAAAGATATATGCCAGTTTTATTCTAATTCAGTTAAATCATTCTATTTGATCCGATTTTATTTTGCTTAAAATCTTGCGAACAAAATATTATTACAATTGTGTAAAAACTGATAACCTTTGTCATTTTTATTCCTAAGATACGAGTTTCACTAAAAATATTTGAATGTAAAAATTAAAAAAATTATTTCGAGAAAAGAAAATTATGATAATAAATTTGAATAAATAATATGCGTTTTGCGCATTAAATTAAATTTTGTATTTTATATTGCTCTATAATATGTAAATTACCATTAAAAGTTTTTAATTATTATCAAAATTCCAGATCTAAATAAATGTAATTTTTTAACGAAATTTTATAAGATGTTATAATTTTAATTTGTAAGTTGAATCAAATTAAGCTTAAATTAAACATAAATTAATCTAAATTCTGTTGAAATAATGTATTTTTTACGAAACGAAGAGTATTTATTGACATTTATATTTAATATTCATTTATTAGTTTCTATATATAATTTTTTTATTTAAAATTTTCTTATATTCATATAATATATAGTATTATATTTTTAATTTTTTATGAAGAGTATTTTTTATGAAGAGTATAATGTAATGAAAAATGTTTATAGTTTTTATATTCTGAATAAATTTATTTATTCATGGATAAAAAATTTTGAAATTGAGTAATTCAATAATATAAATTCATCATGCATTTTACAGTATAATCAAATAAATTAGAGAAGCTGATATTACATTGCAACGACGTTAAAATATTTATATGAATGTAGGATCTTATCTATCAAAATAAAAAAATATATCTAAAAGATATTAAAATTAAAAAAATTTTCTTATGATAAAAATATAACTTTGGTAAATTTTATTTTAAGGATATTTCATTTAATAAATATTTATGAAATAAAATATGGAGGCAAATTAATCAATTGAGTTATTAAACGATAAAAAAATTGCCAATATTTAACTTGTTTAAAATATATTTATAAAAATTTTTAGGAATTATTATGTAAAATAAAATTAAACAATTAACCAATGATAACAGTAATTTTAAAACTAAATTATTTAAATTGATTTATAATATGTATTTAAATCAAAGTTTTTATAAATATTAGTTTTCAATGACGAAGCTAGGCCAAATTTGCAACCCACACATACTTAATAAATAATCTTTAAAAGCATATATATGAGAAAAAAATATATTCTAACTTAATTTTTTAATGAAGTTATAGAATTCATATTTTTATTTATTTTTGTTAATATTTCTATGCTTCTTTTGTATTTAAAAGACTAGTTACACCAGTGATAAATAGATAAAACTTTATGTAAAACGTGCAATTACAGAGACACCCACTTTCGATTTTATAATGTACGTGACATATCATTTTTCTCGTAATATTTTTATATAAATAAAATAAAATAAATAAATCATAAAACATTAGTTTATTAAGAATTATTATGTCACATATTGACAAATTAAATTATTTAATAATTTAATTATTTATATATTTTGTTAATTTAATTACGCGTGATTAATAATGTAATTAATAAAATTGTTCGATCAGAAAGACTTTACGTAATGATGTTATTTCAAATTACAAAAATATTATGTGACAATGATTCAAAATATGTTTTGTGTAAGCTTATAAAATTAGTTTCTAGATTATTAGTAGGGAAAACATATTCTGCTACTGTTGTTTATTTATTGAATATATTTAGTCATTATCTTCTGAATGTATAATATTTTTCTAATCGAATTAAAGTATTAATAAATTCTATGATAGCTTTACGATACAATTAAAAAATTGTATAAGTGAATAATGTGATTGAATTTTTTTTTATTTTTTTTTTTTTTGATAATACTAATGATAAAAGAATTTCTTAGATAAAAAAATAATAACTTTTTCATAAATAAAATGAATACATAAAAAATGCTAGTGGGTAATATCAATGTATTATCCGTTTTTCATGATAGGAAATCGAATTAAATCGTGAATAAGCGAAATGCAACTTGTAATCGTGTGCAATATCTTACTGTGAAGGAATTTTCATTAGATTTTAAATAGCTTTAAGAAAAATGAAAATACTTTATGTACTATAACGTATTTCTTGTATATGATGTTGAAGTCTCAAAATAAAAATTTCAAATCGAGTTCAGAATCGGTTATTCCCACTGGTCAAGCGAAGTTTGCAATTCTCTCTCTCTCTCTCTCTTCGTCTCTTCTTCTTTTCCGGATGATAAAAACAGCATCTATTATCTCGTAAATAAATCAAGAGGACAACGAATGATCGATGAAAGTTTCCTAAAAAATAAAGTGTTCCTAAACACGAAAGAAGCAAAGAGGGATTGGAGGGTTTTTGGAGGGGGAGGGAGAGGATTTTGTTCGCGCCGGCACGCTCTCGTCGGTCACCACGAGATAATTATTTCTTCCGTCTCGGTGTCATCGTCTCGAGATTAATTTCCAGGCCCTTGCTCGGGTAATTAATTATGTATTGCGTGCGAGATCGTGGCGGCTTTTCGCTAAATCACCACGAGCATCGGATGCTCAGACGTCGCGACGAGATCTTCTTAATTTTTATTTTTATTCCGACAAGTGGGAAATCCGAGGAATGTCATTTTTCTGAAAACTAACTTCAAATATGACGCCGCGGTAAATTTACTCATGAATTGATAGTACCTTGATTACAGAAGTTTTATGAATACCTAATTATATGCAATTCTTTCTTTTTAGAATGAAATTATGTCCCCGAAAATTATAATTAAATCAGATGTAGAATCTGTACTTTTTCACGACACTTAATTATATGCGAAATGTAGTTTATTTTTATGAGACACTCACTAATCGCATAAATTGAATTTGTAGTTCACGCGAATCGGGCGATAACTTTTATCACAATTTATTCGACAGACATTTAGAAAATAAAAATCAAAGTTTATTGATATTATTATTTTTCACTCACTCATGTAATTTTTTGTTTTTATTATAATTTATTCTTTTACATTGTATATGATATCAAAGTTTTGTTGGACAATATCAGGATTCCGATAATTTTTTGATTAAAAAATAATTCGAATTAAATATTCTTTATAATTTTGCATATAAATGAGAATCAATTGTATCATGTATTTCATAACTATTAATTAGTTGATAAGAATAAATAAATAAAGTATTTTATTTACTTTCTAAAAAGTGCGATATCTAAATCAATCCTGTAACTTATCTCGCGACGATAATTTTTTATTTACCAAAAATTCTAATCTGCAATTTATTTTTATTGAAATTTATATTGGCAAAAAATGCTCTGATCATTAAAATAAAACTAAAAAACATTAAATACAAACTTTTTTTAAATGAATTTTATTTATTTTACATACACATATATAAATTTAACTCCAAATGGATTAAATTTTTACTGTGATTAAAGAATAAAAAAATTTAATGATATTTATTGTACGTTTATGCCAATATTTTACAATGAGTCTATTCCGATTAAGACGTTAAATTAAGTATAAAGTTATAATGATTCAATAAAAATCTTTTAATATAATTATTTATAACAAATTATTGAATAATTCTCTTTGATTAAAGCCATCTATTAAAAATATAATTTTCTAACGAAAGTTATTATTATCTATATTAAATTATCTTATATTAGGTGTCCTAGTGGCAAAAATTATCCATTATATATTAATACTAGGCAGGTAATCCATTCATAATATCATAAGCGAACTATAGTACTTGTAAACATACAATACAAGGAAAAGCGATAAAACCTTTGTTCAAAAAAATTATTTGTGTGCCATCGACTGGTATAACACTGATGATCGTATAAAGTTCAAAGATTAATTATCGACTTGTTCAAATCGACAAAGGTTCATTATTTCTCGTTGACTTTGATAATTTTATAGACTGCGTCATTCACCATGCGAATCAAATATAAAACATCTCCATAATTGAATGATACTTAGTGTGCTATAAATAGAATTATGTATTGTATATGTATTTAGTAAATTAATTTGATTGGATGGATATCGGACTGACTTTCATGCGAATATTATAAACAAGGAATATCAAAAAATCCTTGGTGTAAGTGATCATTTTGATGAATTGAAATTTTGCATTATCTAAAGATCAAAATAAATTATTTCAAAAACGTCGCCTATGCCAAGGATAAATCTACTAAATTTTCAATTCCATGTCATTGTGTTTCTCATTACAATTGAAGGATTTATTTTTAAGGCTTTGCAACAAATTTAAAATTGTAATTTTTTTTGTTATAAGACTTTTTTCCATTTATTCTAATGTTAAAATTGAAATATATAATATAATGAAAACTATAAAATTAGTTTAAAATAAAAATTTATAACAAAAATGTTATTGAATTATTTATTATTGATGTACAGATTAACAAAAAAAAAATTGGTTAATTACAATTTTATGACTTATTCCATAAAAATAAAAGAAAATCTTATTTTATTTAAATATAATATAATTGATAAATTGTTTAATTTGATAAATCTAAATTATAAGTTATTTGAGTTATTTTATTTTCTACTGCATAACGTTTGAATTACATTACACACAAATTAAAATCGATTTCTTTTGTTAAAATTACTTTATTCCTCTCATTAAAAATTTATTTTACATATTCCAATAATAATATAATAACATAATGCCAACAACCGTCGTAAAATAAATAATAATACTTGGATTATCCTTAAGAAATCTTACGTCGATGTACAGTGAAGGCATGGAAAATTATAGAATTGTGTCGAGACACGTACATTAGAAAATTCGACACGCACAATGTGTACAAAAATGGCAAAAGAAATTTATGGGAATAATTTTATGAGTTCATTTAATTTTAAAACCAGTATAAAAATGAATGCATTAGGTAATAATCGAAATGCTAAATTCAATACATCCGGTTGTAGAGGAAAGCCAACTTGAAGCCCATTAATCTACAAAGGTTATCAAACTATTATTTGTACTATTATTTAGTCATTAGTCTATTAACTCGTAATTCTGTAGGCTGATAATGTACACTTTTGGACATATATTTTTTTTTTTTTTTTAAATAATGAGCAAGTTAAAAAAAAGAAAATCTCTATTTATTGATTAGTTTATTTCCTTTATTATTTAATTATTTAATAACTAGTTTTCTACTACAAATAAATTTAAATATAGTTTATTTTGTTAACAATATCTAATTCATGAGTAAACAAATAAAAAATTAGAATAAAATTAAAGCTTTTATTGATAAATAAAAATTTTTAATTCAATATAAAACAAATTATTTTTTAAAATTCATTGTTTAAAATTTTACAATAAAATAATAGAATTTTTAGAATCTGTGAAAATAATCATTCTCGAGTACATGTACATAATAATAATTTTATATTTAATTTATAAACTTTATAAAAATATATTTATTATTATATATTTAAAGTTCATGAAATCTTATAAATTTGCATTCATTATAAATTAACATAATGTGTGGACTATTATTATTAATATTTATATTATTATTATTATTATTTATTTATTTAATTTATTTATTATTTAATAAAAATTTCTTACGATAATATATTTCTAACTACTTGATTATTGCACAACTGTATTATAAAATATTCATCACATTATGATAATAAATTAGCTTTATAAAACAATTTTAGTGGATGCTTACTATAACTAAACATGACGTTTAATAACAGTACATTGCTTTCATATTTTTTATGGTTATTTTTATAAAGTATTTAAAGTTATTGAAGAGTTTGGAATAGAAATAAATCTTTTAAATAAACAGTTCTAAGGCACTGGTATAGATTAAAATATTAAACTTACTATCCGTTCTAAAAAAAATTCAGCGTAATAAATTTAAGGCATAATTATTATTGCTCTACTTTAATGTCATTGCCCTTCATCACTTTTATAAATAGTGTTTTATCTACGCTTTTAAATATCAACGAAAATTTAAAAAAAAAATTTACAAACTCCAACGATATATAGCAGAATTGTCGATTTTTTCTTAAAATAACAGTTAAAAGTGAAGAGTTAAATGTATTGAATTAATATAAATTATTTCGTCAAGGTTACCCCCATATGTGAGGTTAAAAGCCTTTAAATTCATTTAAATATCTTTCCAAACATTACATCAGCAAATCCACCGAGAGATACGAATGCATTGGCGAATAATCGTCTGTGTTTCTTAGTGAAAATGCTGTTAATCCGTAAAAGGCCACTTGGTGAATTGGTTGATGCAACAATCTGTCAGTTTTGCGGTTTACATCGGTATCTCAATCACTGCCCCTTGTACTTTAACTAAAAAATAACAACAAACATGACCTGTGCAAGATGGAATATTTTCAATTTTAAATGTATGTTACTCCAAAATTGGTTCTCTGAAATTTAATCCTTAATGTCTATGATAAAAAATTTTTTGTGCCAGTACATTTGTTTTGAGTGTTTTTTTTATTTTTAAATTTGCACCAAATCATATTTTGTAATACTTCAAAGCCACAGATTTTTCCAATAAAAACGGTTTCAATAACCTGAGAATTGCCTCGGATTTTTCGTAAGAGTACCGTTTACCATGTAATCTCAGGTGAGCCACTGAGACCGATGAAGGAAAAGGAAAGAATAAGATTCACTAAAGGCACATCGCATCTGCAATTTGCGTTTGGATTGAGGCTGCGCGCGATGCGCCTCGGAGATGATTTACGATGTGGAAATAAAAGCGCGGATTAATGGTCGACTTGACGGCCACCCGGGTAGCGAAGGTAGCCTACTTTCAGGCTGCGTAAACGAGCCTACGAGGACGCAAAGTGTTGGATGGAGACTCCGGGGTCGAGGTGCACGAGGTTGGTTACTCCAGCAGTTGATGAATGTTGATGAGGGGTCTCGAGTGTGGGGAAGCGAGGTGATATGGAATATTAGAGGAGCTCCTTTTATCTTTGAAGGCTGAACCTCTTAGTGTAGTTTGCGGACTCTCGGATTCATTTCTTTCGCATTTTTTGCTACTAAGAAACAATGTAAAAGAAACTTTGTTGCTAGAACATGATTTCTTATGCGTCAAGTTTTATTAAAGTTATTAATGCTAAATTTACATTTTTCTCATTCAGAAGATTAACCGGATAATCATGTATCTTTACTAATACTAGTTTTTTTTTTTATCACAAAATATCAAAATACTTATATTAATTTATACAATCAGCTAAAATATATTGCAAACATTTGTATTAAATTTATGAATTTCAAAGTAACCCCCGATAAACCAATGTCTTAATTATCTAATCAGGTTTACCTGATTTTAAAATCTTAGATCCTTTATTTTGATCTTTTTTACTTTTTATTCAAGTATTATACATATGTATAAGTATTTTCAATAATGTAGTGTAATGCAGTGTAATTTAAAAAATTGCTCATACACATTATTATTCTTATATCAAAATTTGTTTTTGTTTAACATAGTAACATAATGTTCTTCATGAGTACTGTTTTATGATGTAAAATCTGGATCAAATACTTAAAAGCATATAAATATATAATAACCAAAAATAAAATAATATGTAACATGACGAAATTTGTATTAAAAAAATGATTAAATTCAATCAATACGTATACTTATATCTTATTATACTGACCTATTGTATTAAAATTGAAAAAAAATGTTTGTTTTCATTTGTGTTTACAATACAGTTTTTAATGTAGCATCACTTTAAAAAGACAGATAAAAAAATTCTTTTGCTTTTATTTGTTCAATACTTATAATTATTATTAAGAAAGTAATAACAATGATAATAACATTAACATTTTTTTTAATATTCATGATAAATTCAATTTTTTTAAATAAATAGGAATATACTCTTATATTTAAAACTGAATTTTTAATAAAATAATGCTAAAAAATTGCTGAAATCATTTATCAAATTCACTTAATAAAAAATCTAATTAAAGTTTTATTTTAAATGTCACGTAAGATCAAGTATTTTTACAATACATTCCTAAATTTAATATTTTATTCAAAAGATAAGCTAACGTTAATCTTCGATATGATACTGATTCGTTGAATATTTGGTATTTGAACAAACATATTTATAAAAATTATAGTACGTATATGTATAAATAATAATAAAAGTTCATTAATATTATGATCTGAATATTATAGTATCTTATTAAATCTTATAATTAATCAAAATTTTTTAAAAAGCTATATTACATTTCAGTCTAAAACTTTTTTAAAAAAAGGTATCTAATAATAACATTACTTTTCAAATTATAACTTTTTATAAATACCGTCATTGCTAAGGATCGTTTAATCAAGTGGTATTACAAATATTTATGTGCCTCTTTTTCCAGTATTACAGCAAAAAGTAACATATTTTAAAGAATTTTTACCACTTGGAAGTACTTTTAATACAACAACTGGTTATAGACTAGTGTAATAATAATTAGAAACTTGATTACTATCAATCGAACCGTAAATTTAAAAATCTAAAAATAGATAAAATCTATCTACGATTTCTAGTAGTATATTCAAAGATTTAACATTTATTTTTTAAAAAATATTGAACAAAAATAGCTGCTTCTAAATGGCGCTTAATTCAATTCTCGAACGATTTAATCATCGATGATAAAATCCATAATGCATTAACGAAGATCAAATAAAAATACAAATGCCACAGGCGAATTTATATGCTTGGCTCACAATATCACAAAAAAGCTAATTTATCGATTTACACCAAATCGAAACATCGCTTTTAAAGAGTTGGTACATAATCGTTAAATAATCCTCTTTCCGACCACCAAGACTTGTTTTCCAGTCGACTTCGAGGATAGAATTCCGATGTGCGGTCACAATCTCAAATCGCCTTGCCGATGTGCGCACCCGAAACGTCAACATCGCGGTAAGCATTTTATCATAAACTCCGCGATGATACGTGAAAAGACGATTTATCTCTCGGTGAGTCGATATCCCCGAATTTCCACTCGTCGCGTTTTCTTTTTCCTTGGGAAATCGACTCGCGAGATTGTCCCGATGTCACATCCGCATCTACAACAACAACATATGGTTACTGGGTCTAGTTCGTGAAAACGTCGTTTTTTAATATGTGCCAAGTCCAATTACTGGCACATAAACATCACATTTGATTTACTTTTAATCTAAATGATGAAAAATATGCTTGAGCTTAAGTTCGTCCAGATTTTTGTTGAGCGCTCCAGAAGTCGTTGACCTATTTTAAAACTGCTCGTGATTATTTTTCTTACAATTGACGAAGCTTTATTAGTTAAGTTTATTCGAATTCTTATTTATGAAGCTATCAGATATACTAGGGAAATTTATAGAAGCGTGTTATCATTAACATTTCAATAATTATAATGATTGATATGAACAAAATAATGACAAAAAAAAAAAAAAAAAAAAAAAAAGAACACAAAATTTAATATAGGTAAATATTTGCCAACAATGGCGAATTATAAATACTAACTCTTTTAAACCATAAAATATTTCTAAATATATACAAAACTTAACTTTGAAAATTATTATAACGAAGAAACTTTTTATTAACACATGATTTTTATTAATTGTATATAAATACTGCTTATCTTTTGATTAATTATTTTGTCTCTTAATAAAATTAAAAAAGGCTTTCTAAAATAAATACAACTCTACTTGATAAAATGTACGGGATTCTATCTTATTTGCATACGATCCTTTTAAGTATAATATATGCGTATGTTTGAAAGTTAGAAAGAAAACATTTCCGATTGTAAATAAGCACACACATATTCTATCTTTAATCTAAATTTCACTTTGCACAATTAAAAGTGTATTGTCTATTCTTAATTTACAACTAGAATATAAAGTAGTCCTTAGAAACATTTACAATATAATTCCATATTATATGAAAATAAAAAAAATTTAAATAATTCATAAAAAGATAAAGGTTATTATTAAAAGCAATATTAGGTGTACTATTATAAATTATGCATATTAATAAAAAACGTTTTATGGATCTTAAATTGATATTAATATTTCTTTTTTAATATTTCTTAATCACATGCAATTAAAATAAATAAGTTATTTCGTGTTTTACTTTATATTTATAGAAATAATATCAATTTATTTTGATTCCAATAAAATTTTGAAAAAATTTTATTTTTTTAAAATATCATAAAACATGCTTGACTTTCAATTTTTAAAAGACAAATCAAACTTTTTAATAATATGTTGTTCTTGATATTTTTAGCTAATAAAAGGAAATACATTTACAAGTTATTGAACTTTATTAAAACTTTATTATATCAAAAAAATAAATCGGATAAAAAAAGTCTTATATAAAAATTTCTAATTTAATTAATCCTTCTTTGAGAAAATAATTTAATTTACGCTAAATTTATTATTAAATCAAGGACTTTTTAAAATTTAGAGACTTTTTATTTACTAATTACATGGAGACATTTTATTTTTTCAAAAATATTTACAAATTAATTTATTACTATTCCAACGTCTTTAAAAGTTGTAACGTTACTTTTAAAGTAAAGGATAAATTTTATTTATCGATTGTAAGTATTTTTTATTGTACTATTATTTTTCTATTATTGATTCATGAAATTTTTACTACGTATTCAAAATATAATTATCACTTTTATAACTTTTTTTTTTCGATCAATCTACAATACAAATGTAATAATATTTACAGTACATCAATAAATACATCAGCTAGGATCTGACATAGTATTAAATCTAAAATTTTTTTAAAATTTCAAAAGTGATAATAGAAAACATAGCATTATATATTTTTTACTGTTCTGAATAAAAAAAACAATGATAAGTATTGTTTATGTCAAACATATTTTTAAAAGACTATTCAGCTTGGATCATATGACTTTAAAAAAATTAAAAATTAAAAAAAATGATATTTTAATCATAAAATATGTGGACATTTTAAATGCACAGCGATCACAATAAATCATTGAATCAAAATATAAATGTAAATACATTATTATATTATTATTATTATATATATATATATATATATATATATATGCATCAATTATAGAAATTCTTCAAATAATTTCGACTATTGATACTTATTTGTTATTATTGTGAATTAAACAATTTCTTTTATAGAAATATTTATCAAAACAATACAAATAACAATATTTTATAAAAAAAATTATCCAAATTATTAATTTATTTTTTATTATTTAAGAAAAATGTTAAAATTTTAGACTGAAAAAAATAAAATCTTTAGAACAAATGTATTTGAAGATATAAGTATATGTTGAAGCCAACAAAAAATTATGGAATAATTATCGATTGTCAAACGTTTAAAGAGTTAAAAATGAATTTAAAGAGTAAAAACCGTGCTGCCGTTTGATTATTAATTATTTTTAGTGCAAAAAACCAACAACCGAGCCAATAAAATATCGTTGCAAAGAAACCGAGAGAGCATCATTCTTGGGCATAAGTTAATGATGCAAATGTTTACTTTCTTTCGAGACGCGCGTATGAAAAAGTACTGCTCGATTACATCAGCGCTCTCGTGAAACTCGCTCACAAACCCGAGCCGCATATTTAGAGCGGCAAGCTGGAGGAAAAAACGGACGTGCCAACTTTACCAACTAAATTCTTCAAAAGCTGGCTGGTGAATTGTGGTTTCGTAAAAATTTCCTTCGAGGCATCTCCGAGGCTCACACAATCGAGAAATAAAAAATGAGATAAATCCATCGGTAATTGTTTCGTCGTTGAGGAAACTCAACTTGAAACTCGACACTTGACATACATTTCAATTTTCACGTGATGTCTACTAATCGCATCTTTCTCGTGACCATTGCACGTGGTAAACATTTTTTTCTCAATCGGAAAATTTTCAGCGAGCTTTTTCACAGAATTGGCCATTTTTGATTTCGTATATTGTTTTTTAAATCGTTTAAAAGCTAACTTGAAGCTCTTTTTACATGACAAGCCACGCTCTCCTTTGAAACATGAGTTTATGTGGAGACTAGTCTAGCCACTCAACCGAAATATCGATAAATTTTAAAAAACGTCCTATAAGATCCGAGTTTTTGTTTTTTCTAATCACAATCGGAATGATAATTGTATTTCCTCAATCGGTGCGTCAGTGTACTATACTCGTCGATTTAAAAAATAAAAATAAAAATTATCGAGTTTCTCAATGTCTCACCATTTCTGTATTACTAGGTTCAAGTAAATTCTGGTCCGATAAAGCCAATCGTGCCTCATCGAAAATTTTCGATTACACACAGCCAATAACAAGCTGTTTACTTATTTTACATTTCAAGAAGCCATCTCCACAACTTTCGACGCATATCTCTCCGATCATTTGAGAAGACCGAGTGTCACACGACGTCACGGGGTGAACTATCCAAACAACTTTCACTAGCACTCGTGTAATTGCTTTTTTATCGGATTGCCCCTGGGTACCTGATTTCTTGTAAAAACAAAAAAAAAACAAAAAATCCTTCCCACGATCTTCCCACCACGACGTCGGGATCCCCCCCCTCTCTCTCTCTCTCTCTCTCTCCTTCAACGCACCCTTGACACCGGCGCCCGCGGCTTTCCCTTCCCGGACTCCAACGGCTCTTTTTTCCCCGACCGTCTTCGTCGCGAGGGTGGGGAAAAGTAGAAGTGAACGTACGCCTGCTGCACGCGATCGGTGACCACTTCGGATCAGTTGCCAATGCAGCGTCTCCGACAGTTTGATCTTCGCGCCCATCGAGCCAGTGTTACTGTGACACGCATGAGGACCCGCACCATCCGGCCAAAAGCAAGATAAAAATAGACGAATTCGTTGGGCTGGGCAGTGGTCCAGTTTGACTTGATCATTGGAGTCGATCTTTCATTCACTTTGCACTGGTTGCACTGGACAGGGTTGAAGTACTATCTTCCAATAGATCAGTCCGACTTTAAACGCATTAAAAAGTGGACAAAGAACAATTAATCGTGATTTGCTCCGAAATTTGTCGAAGAGTGCAATTGATCAACTCTTCGATAATTCAACTTTTGCATAATATACGATAAAAAAAAAAAAAAAAAAAAATTGTACATTACACTTGAACGATCCACAAATTTGGATTCATTATCTGTCAATTGTTCTGGTAATCAGTTGTTCAAATTTCTCGCATGATGATCAATGAACTCTTGTTCAAAGACACTTGGTAGGTAATCCATTGCAATAGCAGAATAGGAGAATAGCAGATCTCTCACCAGAATAGCCAGACCACACTCGGGTTCCAGGCAAAGACACTATAAACTCCGTCCGATAAATCGTCATTAAGGAGAGTCGTCGACGGTGAAAGTTGGCGGGAACATTCGAAAAAGCAGCGAGGAACGGAGTCGCGGGACGATTTTCACCATTTTCATCGAAGATAATCTTGGAGTTTTGTCTTAATGCCGAGCAGCAAGACACGCGTGGCCATAATCGGCGGAGGGGTCGCCGGTCTCGTGGTCGCGCGACACGTAACCTCCAGGCCCGAGATCTACAGCGTCAATCTCTTCGAGCAGACCCAGGACGTCGGCGGGACCTGGGTCTACACCGATGAGACCGAGACCGACAGAAATGGACTCCCGGTGCACAGCAGCATGTACAAGAATCTCAGGTGGGTGGCAAAGAATCAATGAAATTGTTGCGAGAGCAAAAAAAAAAATCGGTTGGTTACTTGGCTGATGAAATCCGGTCACCTCGTTTCAATGAATAAAAAATGATTTACTTGAGATGCGGATCGACATTTACCTACTTACTAAATCATAAACTTGAACTAAAAAAAAACGTTTATGTCTAAGCATTCGGATCGTGTACTAACTATGTACCATAATACAAGACAATTAATGATAATTATTCCTTGCAGATAAAAAATGAACAATTATTAATTTTGTACAAATAGCACAGCATTAACCTAAAGTAAAATAAAATAAATAAGATAAATATTTGAAACATATTAAATAATTAAATTATTAAATAAAGTTGTTGAATAAGATAAATATTTAAGTTGCATTAGTGTACTGCATACTGAATAAGCCTAATATTAGTTCTAATATTAGAATAGTTTTCAGAGTAGTAGCTTATAATTAAAAAAAAATGTCAATGAGTATCTTGTTCGCAAGAACATTGACTCTTGTTAGCACAACATAGCAATCATGAGAATAATCAATTATTAAAATTTATTTATTTGATTGATTGGCTATTTATAGAGAAAACTTTTTGTGATTTAAATAGTCCTTCAATGAAAAAGCCTGAAAATTAACAAAACATGTTTTATCACAGAACCAATCTACCGAAAGAAATAATGGAGATTCAGGACTTCCCATTCAAAAATCGCGAAGGCCCGTCCTTTATCCACCATAGCCTGATTCGACAGTATCTTTTAGACTACACCAAGCATTTTAATCTTTATCCTTATATCAAGGTGAGCAGGCATGCATATTCACAGATTTTTTTGCGTAATTTTCAAATTCATTTTTGCTTGTCTTGCGTAATCTTGTATGTGAAACTAATTTATTTTTACAGAATAACAACTAAGAGCTTACTTGATTTATATGCCAATCAGAATTAAAAATTAATTCGCTTCAATGGATAAAATTTATTATTATATATATTTATAAATCTCAATCGTAATTTAATTTTTTTACAACTTGCAGTAATTAGGCTAATTTAATATTTAAAGCATTCCAATTACAAATAAATTAACATCACTTTCGAACAATTAAATTAAAATAATCACGTGTGTAAATTATAATAATAAATAATCATTTATAAATATATATATATATATATATATTACTGTTATTTATTGGAATTTATTGGGTATATTTATTTTTAAAATTGTAATCATTAAAATTTTAAAGATAAAATACATCGTTGATGCAAATATTAAATTTTTACCTTATTTGAGAAATTATAATTGAATTCATTTTTAAACAATACAAATTTTTGATATATTTAATTTTAAAATTACTTTTAAAAGATTTATTCATCATAAATTAAACTGGAGTCAAAAAAAAAATCCTACATCATATCAAGATTATATTAAGTTTTTTTTTTAGCCCAATAAGAAACTTTATAATTATTTTTAAATTTTTTTAAACTTTTTTAATAAAATTTAATTCTAAAAAATATAAAATCTATTTACTTGCAACTTAAAAAAACGTTATATTTTATTAATATTTTCTTAAATATTGTTGTTATATAAGATTTCATGAATAACGTAATAACTTCTAATAAAATTACACAACTATAAAGTAGATTATTTTAATTTCTTTGAGAAATTTTATTTAACTTTTATTTAATCATAAATATTTCATCATGAATACATCCGTTATTATAAATATTGTCAAGAATAAAAGTTTTAAAAAATAAAAGAAATTTGTCGACCAATCATAAAGAAAACGATAAATCTTAAATCGTGAAATGAGTGAAATTGATTATTACATTGGTATCACGTGTTGAAATTGCAAAGCCAGCTTAAACAAATTAAATTATCAAATCAAGTACTTGCTATCTCGTTCCAACAAAACACAAATCACATACAAAGCTAGTAGTAGTGCTTCGCGTTTTTGCACACAAAGAAAGCACATTCACAAAAATTAAACTGAAAACAATTCACACCAGTTGAACACGCTGGTGAACCACGTGGAACCGGAGAAATTGACAAACGGACAGGTTGTCTGGACGGTAACCTACACCGACCTGGCGACACGAGTCCAGACGGCCAAGACATACGATACCGTCATCCTCTGCACTGGTCACTACACCGTTGCTCACGTACCCCCCATCCCCGGTATCGAGGGCTTCAAGGGTACCTCAATTCACAGCCACCAGTACAGGACACCCGAGATTTACTCTGGGAAGATCGTCTGTATTTTGGGCGCGTCTTGGTCTGGAATAGACATCTGCGTGGAGGTTTCGAAATACGCTAGAAAGGTTTGCTCATCAAAACAACTTTTTCTTATAAAAATTCTTTAAATGTTTTCGACAATTGGTCTAATTATTTGCACAAATTTATCTCCTCTATTTTAAGATTATGTTAATGTACTTTTATTCTGTAAAATAGACCATTATACAAGGTTTTAGAACCTTATTTTTTCGTTCTTATACAAGATCTATTCAATAAATAAATATCAATATCTAATCTTCTTTAATTCAGTAAGCAATTTATTTTTTTATTCATTTATCCAATCTATTATTCTTCAAATGATACATTTTTTATGTCTATTTAAAATAAATAATATGATTAAAGCCTTTTAAAATTGCTTTCTTTGAATAAAACTAATCTTATTTTAAGTTTATGTAATATATATATTTTAAAATACAATTTTATACGTTTTAGATTTATTTAAGTCATAATCTACCAAAACCATTAGATATAAAAATGTTAAAAAATATTGAGCAGAGGCCTGGTATTGATCACATAAACGAAAATACGTTTGTTTTTCGTGATGGATCTTCTGCTCAAGTTGATGTGCTTATTTATTGTACCGGTAATTAAATTTTATTTGTAATTTATATATGTTGGCTTAAGATAAATATAATGCATGCATTTCAGTACTATCACAATGCTATATTAGTTTAAAGATAAAGTTAAAGATCAATACAGTATATTTATCATTAGTTACAATTTATGATATGGCCAATTTATTCAAATTAATTTTAAAAATGAAAAATACATAAAAAAAAAAAATTACACAAACAAAAATTATCTAGCTCAATAAAAACTATCATTAACTTTATAATATTTATTCAGGTTACGAATTCACATATCCTTTTCTGTCGTCCAAAGTCGAGGTACGTACTGACGATAATCACGTAGAGCCGATTTATAAACATTTAGTCCATATGGATTGGCCCAATCTTTTTTTCATGGGTATACCCGCCATCGTTATACCTTTCCCCATGTTCCACATACAGACACAATATATTTTAGGGATTATCGAAGGTCATGTAAAGATCCCCCCTCGAGAACAAATGTATGAAGAGTACGCTCAAGAAAAAAAAAGTTTATTGGACCATGGAATTTGTGTAAGTTACATTTATTTTTTAACAAGGTATTGAATTTTATTTGTGTCGTTAAAATGTTGTTTATAATAGATCTACTTCATTGGGAGTCACATAAGATTCATGCAATGATAAGATAAATGATAAGAAATATATTTTATATTATACATGTTAAATAAAATATAATTTCCTAAGAATTGAAATGAATTTAAAAATAAATTTTTATTTTAATTAAAACTATCAATCTTAAATTGATTTTTATCTACAAATATGAACCAAATAAATAATGATAATGAATAGTTAGTTCTAAACACATCAAATGCATTGTAATTAAAATCGTAACCTAGAAATAGATGAAATATTTATAATTTATATATTGATTTATAACATGTATTAATAAAGTGGTTAAGATGTTTCGCACTTAATGCAGTGAATTTAATATCTTTGTTCAACTTTCGACATTTTGTTTGAAAATATAAATTGAATATAAAACAATAAAAAATGTAGGAAATTTAACGGGAATACTTTAATTTCAATAATAGAATAATTTTAACGGTATATGTACTGATCAAATAGTTTATATATCTCTAAATCTTTTAATGCTATGTAATTACTAGGAAAAGTAAAAATACTAAATGTAACTATAAAATTATGCATTACTAAAACTTTAATATAGAATATTAAAATTTTTATAGTAATTTTTATAAAATTAATAAGATTTTAATGATTAAATTAAAATTTATCAAAATATTTTCTAATAATACTATTGGATTTGAATATAAATATTATAAATTTTATAATAATGTAAAATAATGTAAAATATATTTAACTTATATTTATATATAAATATTGATCTTAATTTTAAAAATACAATTGTTAGAAGTTATTTTTGTATAATAATGAATGAAGGCAATTAATTTTAGATTCCTCAAATGAATAAATAATATTTAAAACATGAATTATTTCTTGACGCTAAAAAAATATTTAGTTTTGATATTGATAATAGACATTGTATGTAAAGTTAAAATTTATTTGAATAATGTTAAAAAAATTATATTAAATTATGAATATTTATAAGTCAGTATACACTAATTAATATTCAAGAGGAAATATTTTCTTAGGCTTGTTTTGAAGGAATCGTTACTCATTTGTCGTTAAAATAATATTGTTCTTTGTTTATTGAATGGGTTTCATTCTTCTAATATAGTAAATTTTCTGTAATAAATATTCAAGAACTAGGCAAATAGAAGCTAGACCTCAGAATTTTTATGAATATACAAAAATCGTATGATTCATGTTTGATTACTTGACTTGATAGATAAGACACGTCAATAAAATGGGTGATCGACAATGGGCCTACTACGAGGAAATTGCCGCAGCTGCGGGTGTTCCAGGATTTCGTCCTGTTGTCAAAAAGATCTATGATTACTGTTGCAAATTACGTCAAGAGGACTTCATCACGTACAAAAATTACCAGTTCCGAATCCTCGACGACGAGAATTTTGTCGCGACATGTTCGAAGCCTTGTTAAAGCTCGTAGTCGAACATGGTTTATGATAACATGTAGATGCATAGGTTGACTCTGATGTGCATATAAATGAGATGAAATTCCATTTGGGGATATTATTACGTTGAGCATGAGATATGATTGCGACTACAGGAGTTGGGAACCAAATATTTTTTTTGGGATCGCCGATTCCATCGTGTTGTTTTTTTTTCCTTTTCTTAGATACTGTAAAATTCACTATCTGCATAATGAACTTATATTAATTAAGACAATTGCAATGATCTTGATTCGTGCCTTTTTGTTATAAGCAGCGAAAATATTGTGCAATGTTGTAATGGAAAAAAAAGTTGTATACTCTTTTTAAAAATAAGAGATAAATTAAGATAAATAAATGTATTCTTATATGACGAAATAAAAAAAAAATCTGGAGAATATTTTGTAAAAAACTTTATTCAACATTATTGTTATTAATTTTTTTTTATTGAATAATACTCAATATTATGTTATTAGAACATTAAGCTTTTAGAATTAAACACTTGAACATTTTTTATACTATTGATAAGTGTCAATGTAATAAATATTTTACAAATAACGTATTAATTAAAATAAATAAGTTTTATAAAATTTATATTATCTTCATTTAAAATAACCATAAAACATGTTTTTTCCTAAATGATTTTTTTTTATTACAACTATATGATTTATATATGAACAATAATTTAATTACTAATAAACAAACAAATTTAATAATAAATAAACAATTATTACAGTTTTATATATATTAGAAAGTCTGACAAATATAAATAAAATAGAAACATGTCGTTTATCTCCTAAAAATAGTCCTTGTATCATTTAAATAAAACGAAATATCTATACATATCTATTTTGAAATAATAAAAATTATTAATTAAATATAATAAAATACTATACAACAATTCATTTTCAACAAGCCATTTAATTTTAACGATTAATATAAAATAAAAAACAAATTATACAATTCAAGTAAGTTCAAAAGTTTTCATACTTATATATAGAGCTTTAATTTATTTTAATATTTATTTAATTATCGCTATTAAAGCATGATTCATCAAAAAGCATTAAATGTCATAAAAAGTTATCTACGTTTTTATCGACAGAGTCTGGCAACACTTGGTTATTTAAGCATTGTATTTTATATATATATATATATATATATATATATGTATATTGACGTATGTATATGGACGGACATATTACACGTACACACCCAAATATTGTGTATACCATAAATTCATACGTTATTTTGAAGGAAGAAGGTGCAGA
Source organism: Eupristina koningsbergeri (assembly GCA_018907245.1). Classification (NCBI taxonomy): domain Eukaryota; kingdom Metazoa; phylum Arthropoda; class Insecta; order Hymenoptera; family Agaonidae; genus Eupristina; species Eupristina koningsbergeri. The sequence goes on from JACCHV010000035.1 coordinate 4,178,730, forward strand.
TGTAATAAAAGAAACAATTATCAGAATCTGACTTGTGCGCAACATAATCAAGAGCCAATACAATATCACTTTCTCTTGATAAAGCATGATTCTAAATTGCGTTTTTAATATTTAGCAAATTTAAATTTAAATTCTTCCTCTCAAAATAAATTTGTATCCGACGAAAGTTCCTCAAACAAGTGCGCCATCAATGGATGTATAGGCTTTCATAGACCAAAATATAGTAAGTTTGGTACAGCTGCTGCAACAAAATCTACACTGATCAGTGAAATTAACATTGGTATTGACGTTGGTGTCACGTATAACCTATTTTTTTTATACTTTTTTTCAGCTTTTGTTTACACATTGTGCAATACAAAATTTATGTACATTTTTTGGAGGGATTTACCCTCCTACATTTTTAGATAAGGTGAAAGTATAATATATAATATATAATTTTGTAAAAGGAAATTTAAATTACAAAAATCAAAATGAAGAAGAAGGTACGAAAAATTATTAATTGTACTTTTTTATCACAAGTGTTTATGTTTTTTGACTAATTCATTCAAGCCTTTAAATTATATTTTAGGTTCTTTTAATGGGAAAAAGTGGTTCAGGCAAGACCAGCATGCGTAGCATTATTTTTGCCAATTATATTGCAAGAGACACTCGCAGATTAGGAGCAACGAGTAAGATAAATTACTTTTTATAATTATATTTACAAAATAAATTTTTATTAACTAAAATAATATATTCTAAATAATCGAAAAAGTTTAATTTACTATAATAATCTTTCATTTTTAAGAAATAATTATTAATATAAAATATTGCACTTTCATAATAAACTCAGTAAAATTAAATAAAACATAATAGTAAACTTAAATAAAAAATAATTATTCAATCACATGATAAGTCATATCGAGACAGCTTTAATATTTGATTTGGAACAACTTTATTTTTTTAATATTTATTATCATTACTATATTAATAAATAAATGTATATTATATTTCTTTTGTAGTTGATGTTGAGCACAGTCATGTTCGTTTTCTTGGAAATCTTGTTCTTAATCTTTGGGATTGTGGAGGACAAGAAGCTTTTATGGAAAATTATTTTGCATCACAGCGAGACAATATTTTTCGGAATGTTGAAGTATTAATATATGTTTTTGATGTTGAATCTAGAGAACTGGATAAAGACATGCATTACTATCAAAGTTGTTTAGAAGCTATATTGCAAAATAGTCCAGATGCAAAAGTATTTTGCTTGATTCATAAAATGGATCTTGTACAGGAAGATCAAAGGGATTCAATATTTAGAGAACGGGAAGAAGATCTAAGAAGACTGAGTTTGCCATTACAATGCACATGTTTTAGAACTAGTATATGGGATGAAACTTTGTACAGGTAAGCAATCAATAAAATAGATAGTTTTAATGATCTATACTAAAAAATTTTTGTGATTAATCCATGTAACTAATTCTATAAATATTTTTTAAATAATCTACATTTACAAACTAAATATATGACTTCTATGCAGAGCGTGGTCTTCTATAGTGTACATGTTAATACCAAATGTCAAAGAACTTGAACAGAGCTTGAATCAATTTGCTAACATCATCGATGCCGATGAAGTTCTGTTATTTGAGAGAGCAACATTCCTTGTTATTAGTCATTGTCAGAGACGACATCATAGAGATGTACATCGTTTTGAAAAAGTATCAAATATTATAAAACAATTTAAATTAAGCTGCAGGTTAATATTTTAATCATAATATGTAAAATCTATTACAATATACTTGAATTCACTAAATTAACTAAATACTTAATTGACAGTAAATTAGCTGCTCAGTTTTCTAGTATGGAAGTTAGAAATACTAATTTTGCTGCTTTCATTGATGTTTTCACATCGAATACATATGTCATGGTCGTAGTATCTGATCCAACTATTCGTAAGTGTATTTTATTATAAATTGATTGAACAAGACTCAAAATTATTGTCATTTAAATTTTATATATACAATCCAGTTTTTCTTTATTAATTTTTTTTTTATTTGTAAAAAATGCTTTTCTAAGTAATTATTTTATTTGTATATTAAAATATACTTAGTCACTATCTAATATTACATATTTCTGACTTATATTGTTCAAAACTAATAGATTTTAAATGAAAAATTTTTATTCATTAATGTTTCTTAATAACTTAAATTTAATTTTTTATTCTCAATATATTTAGCATCTGCTGCAACACTCATTAACATTCGTAATGCTCGCAAACACTTTGAGAAACTTGAACGGGCAAGTCAAAGTTCATCTTTAAGCAGATAGAAATTGCTTCGGTCTAGACGAGACCGGATTGTTCATCACTGAATTTTTAAACAGATTTGTAAAATGAAAATCAAGCATATAAGAAGCTTCATCAACTATGGTCACACACATGATGCAATATTTAAAAGGTGTATTGTATTATTGAGTGACTGACTGAATATCATGCGTTTACAGTATGAATCATCGTTCTAATCGTGTAATTCTCCAAATAGATATATATTATGTGGTACATGACTATTAAATAGAATGAGAACATTCTTTCTTTTTTTTTCTTCAAATAATGTAACATTATTTCAGAATTTTTTTTTAACCATTGATAATGATATTTGTACTATTATTTTTTTCAACATATTTTAATATTTATAAAGAAATTAGATAAAATTTATTTTAACTGGTATTTTTCAACCAAACAAAAATTAATAATATTTTTATTTAATTATTATTATAAAAAAATATTGTATCGAAAGTTTTGAAGTGTAAAAAAAATCTATATTTAAAAAACTTGTATAAGATTTAAACTAGAGTAAAAAAACTAAAAATTATCTATTAATAAGAAAATATATTTAATAAAAACATGTTATGTCATATTAAATACAATTTTTATCATATCTAAGTTTAACTTACTTATTAATTTTGTTTGATTATAAAATAATATTAACATTTATTCTTTTAAAGTATTTGTTGCTTTTTATTTTCATCTCCTTATTAATATTGTTAGTTTAATAAATTTTTAAAAACCTAAAAAAATATTTACTAGAATAAACTTAGTTAAAAAATATGTAAAATTTTTTAATAACATGTACACAGCATTTTCTAATTTAAACATCAATTTTAAAGATTAATTATTATAAATTTATGAATAAAAATGTAAAAAACGAAAAATAATATTAATAATTGCAAATAAAAATTAATTATCTTAATTTTTAAGTATTTATTAAAAATGACGTATATGCAAGTTACTAATAATAATGAGAAATTTATAAATAAAGACAAAAAATTAGTACAATAATATTATTTTGTAACTAAATATATTGTCCAAAACTATTAATTATTAAATTTCTTGAAAAAAATATTATTTTTTTGTTATTTATTGAAGTTTAAAAAATAAATTATATGTAAATCTAGAAAATTTTGAGCATTTTTCGAAATTATATATTTAAATTATATTTAAAAAATAATGAATACCACATTGGTGGCATTAGTCGATCAAACTTCAATTTAAATAACCCGCGCCTAGCCGAACTACATTGTGCTCGCCAGATAATTGGATAACAATATTTACATGTAATGTTGCTTCTATTTACGATAGACTAGCGCTAGGCTATGGAAGATTTTTATGGTTTTGAGTTTCACCTAAATGTGTCATTTTGTAATGGTCAAATAGTCAGAATTTCCTGTTGCAAATATGGATAGAATATTGAAGGGCGTAATGAAATATAGAAAATGCCATAGAGAAGGAATGGTACAACAATTTAAACAAGTAAAGAATAAGCCTGAGGTAATTTAAGAAATATTTAGTTATATAAATTAAATTATGCTACATATGTGTTATGTAAGGTGAATTTGATTTACAATTCTAATTTTAAATATTTTTCTGCACTAGCCCAAAGCAGTATTTTTTACATGTATGGACTCTAGAATGATTCCTACAAGATTTACACAAACTAATGTCGGAGACATGTTTGTTGGTATGAGAAATACATGGATATAATTACGTTCATATCAGTTCATAAATTATATCGATTTCATATTTTAGTATTATGAATGTCAATATATAATCAAATATAAAAAATATATTGCCAATTCCTTTGCATCATGATCCTACATACTAGAGCCTTGCAGGTCCGCTTCATAAGAAATCATACATTTCGTACACTGAATTTAAATATTAATTTCATTCTATTTTTTCATGTCTATATTTTTTAGTAAGAAATGCAGGTAACATAGTGCCACACTCTCAGCATTTCATTGATGAATTAACAATGTGTGAACCTGCTGCGTTGGAATTAGGTTGCGTTGTTAACGACATAAGGCATATTATTGTTTGTGGGCATAGTGATTGTAAAGCCATGAATTTACTTTATGCTTTACGAGATGAAGAATTTGCATCGCAAGTAAGACTCAGTTAACAATTATCAATTTGTAATGGGAATTTAAATAATATTATTTAAATTGTACTAAAATGTAAAGAAAATGCTTTACATCAATAATAGATCAAATTAAAAAGATTATGTGTGCATAATATAAAAAGTTAAAAGTATTACTGAGGATTCACAAAAGACTTATGAATTTTAAAATTATCAATTTAATTAATATACATAAAATATGAAAAAAGATTATAGAAAAACAAATATAACAAATTGATTGAAATGCAATATAAAATTGTAACATATCATTTATATTATAAGCCTCTTGTTTTTCTTTAATAAATATTTGAAATTCATCTTATAAAAAGTCTTATGATTCATGAGAGTGTTTTTAAAGTGACACACTCATGGGTAAACTAAATAATGAAAATCAAATCTTTGTTATTTAATGTAAAAATCTAAATTAAAAAAGAATAAATTCTGAGATTGAGAATTAAAAATTTAAAGACAACTCGAATTTGAAGGTAATCGAGCAGGCCTTTTTAAGTAAACAAAACTAATGATTTTCCAATGACTACAGATAAACAGAAGAATATCACCACTGAGAGCTTGGCTCTGTGCACACGCCAGTAGCAGTCTTGCCAAGTTTCAGCAATTGGAGATTACTGGTTTTCGCGAGCCACTTCTATTCCAGGCGGAGACTCCGCTGCGCAAATTCGTGGCCTACATCGACCCGCAGAATAAGTTCTCCATCGAAGATAAATTATCGCAGATCAACACGCTGCAGCAACTGCAAAACATTGCGTCATACGGATTTTTGAAGCGCCGATTGGAAAAACATGATCTTCATGTGCATGCGCTTTGGTTCGACATTTACACTGGGGATATTTATTATTTTAGCCGTGCCAATAAGCAATTTATTGAGATAAATGAGTTAATGGAGACCCCTCTTTTGAGAGAAATTAAAAAATACTACTCTTAAGCACAGGCTATCAATATAAGCAAGTTAAAGAAAAAAAAAAATAAATAAAATGTTCATGGGACCCAATAGCTTCATCAGTAAAGATTACACAATGTTTTTATGTTTACGGGAATTTTTCGTTGCCGAAAAGAATTCAGATATTGTAGATAATGCTAACTACTTATTGAATTATTTTCATCTCTTTATAGTGAGACAATGAATCTCAGATACAAGATATTTACTGTTCATAATTTTTGAACAAGAATAAAAAGTGCCTCTATTAATTATAGATTATATGAATAAACTTTATAAATTTTTCTTTTTAATGGAAGTGTTCTTTTGATGATGTTGATATAATTACTTTCATAATTTTAATTTTATTGTTATTTGATTTCATACAAGCTTTATAGGTTTTATATTTAACTCTCAATATGTAAACATTATAGAAACCTTATAGAAATTGTTACTTTGTTACTTTTATAATGTAAACATTATAAAAGTAACAATAAATAGGTATGAATAACTACTTTTAACAATCGGAAATGGAAAAATGATAAAATAGTAGTAAAATCAAAAACTATGTGAAATTAAAATATATTTTATAGAAATCTGTGATATTTATGTTTGATTTGTTATAAATTTGTTATAACTAAATATAAAATTTTTACTACTATTTTTTTAACCACATTGTTAATTGTATTAAATAAATTGAATTTTGGTTTCCTATGTTTATGTTACGAGTCTAATTCAAATTTCTTTTATGATAGAAGTATATATATATATATATATATATATATTTCAATAAATTAAAAGAAATTTTTTTGATAAATAATAATTACAAACAATCAAATAAGTGCATCATCAAAAAATTAAATAATATAATAAATTTATTGTATTCATATAATCTAAAATTTCAAATTAATTTTATAATAAGAATACAAAAAATCCTTTATAAATTAGCAACTCAATAAAAAAGTGCAATTGATATTAGTAATTATAAGGAAAAAAAATATTTTTTTATACATTTATTTTTACTTATTTTAAAAAATATATTGTTTATTTTTGCAAATAAGATTTTGCTTTATTATTATCCTTTTCACTCACCAAATAATTTCAGATATTATTTAAGTTGTGTTATTGTTAATACAAATTATTAAAAAATATTGCGTCAATAGATATCAATATCACACTTATTTAAATGTAATAACTTTAAACTAAAAATACTGGGCTTACATAATATGTAAAAATAAAGCAGAATAGAATAAAAGTAAGTAAATTTTTTTCAAATATAGTTATTAACCAAATTTTCAAAAACTTTATTAAAAATCTAAATGTAATTCATAATACTAATAATAACATTTGTATACAAAATTTAAGAGAATAATATTTGGCAAATTTTTAGTCCAAATGTATTTTTTATAATTTAGTAAAGAATGATAAAATTTAAGCAAAATTATGATGCTCATGAATAATAGAAATATAGAAAATCTAATCAAGTTTGATATTATTTTATTAATTTTTTTTTTTTTTAGTATTAACGCTTAAATATTTCATTTAAATTGAAAAAAGATTATAATTTTTTTTTTATTACATTGTATCTCACATGTGATTGCAATATTAGTTTTTATTTTAAACAATTTTAAGCACAAATACTGCTGAAAAAATAATTATGATGAATATATTCATTCTTATCAATAAATACTTGAGCAATAAATACATAACATGGAAAAAACAGAAAATTTATTATAATATCTCACAAATTTTTTACTAGAACTGTATATTCTAATAATGTTTTGAAGCAGAGAAATGATATATATTAAATTAAATGTAAAGTGGAAGGAAATTTAAAATTACGCAAATTTTAAAGAAGATTTTAACAAATTTATTCCAATACACCAATTTTTGACAATTGCGGCAATTACATTTTATTATTAAAAAATAGTTATACAAGCTAATTTCACAAGAGTGGTATACATTATCATTCATAACTGTGAAAAATTTAAAAATAAAATTTTAAGTTTTAATATAATTTGATATTTAATATTTAATATTCGACATATATTTTAGAATTATATAAGTTTATACAACATATTTTTATTTTTATAAGAGATTGAATATGGGATTGTTTTAATATAATATATATCTTCTTGAATTTAATTTAATTACCCATGTAAATAAATTGTAAGCATAAATAAATAAAAATTGAAGATGATTATTAAAATTTTAATATTTAAAATTTAGATATATTTTTCGTAACCGATTTGTGAAAACGACGTTCGGTAAGTTTGTGTTGTGTAAAAAATAATTGTTGATACAAAAAATTGAGTTTATAAACATTTTTCAAAAATATGTTATTTCACCAATTAATATTGTTATGCTTTGTTAAAAATGCAATCTATCAAACATTTGAGTCTAAAGCTCAATTGGTCTTTAACTAACTTGGTTTAAATTAATATGTTTTGCTAAGAATTTTTCTTTGTATTTATTTTAGTGTACAATAATTGTCAAGAAGATTATTTTTCATGTGTGTAGCAATTATTGTTTATCAAATTTTCAAATGCACAATTAACAAAATGGACCTATTTTAAATAAAGCAATAAAATTTGGTTTTCCTTTAATAATAAAAGATAGAGGAATTATTTTATTCGATAGCTCTTAATAACTCATAATGTAATATAAGGAATAGCATAGCTAAGAAAATTTTATAGTTAATTATTTTCAATTAACAGTGTGAACAAGATGCAGCAAAATAAATTTGTCGTGATTATTTACGGTATATTATGGTTTATTATAGTAAAAACGGCTAGAACTTGGTGAAAAGCAAAATTAATCGAATGCGCGGAGAATGATAGCTCTAGGAAAGAGGATAAAATAGAAATCTGTGAATAATCTCCATATCGCACCGATCAGTCGACACTTTTCTTGACAGCGAAGAGAGTTGATCCCCGTTTTTTTATTTTTTTTTGTTTTTTTTTGTTTTTTCGTAGGGTCAGTTAAGAATTAATTCCACTGATACGCGTGTTCGGGGACTATTGCCGAGGTGGTGGCGGGGTAAGAAGGCACTAGGAGGTGGATAAAAAGAGCGAAATATGGAGAAAAATAGATGCGGTCTCTCGGGTTCGTTACAGAAGGTGCACACCGGTGAACTAGAGCATGCCTATGCACTCGCCTGAAAGAGAAAGCAAAAGCAAAACAACGCGGACACCGAGAGCAATAAGCCGTTTCATCCTCACCGAATAGACCATCTCTCTCTCTCTCTCTCTCTCTCTCTCTCTCTCCCTCTCTCTCCTCTTTCCTTTTCCCGCAGATCCTCGAAGCGCCCCGTTCAGTGGACCGACGAAAATTCCGAAAACCCAGGACGCGTTTTTTGGTCGCGTTTAAAGAGTCCCGAGGAACGGGACCACCGTCGCCGCGTTTATAACCGATCCATGGATCACCGAAAAAGATCATTGCCGAGGCCAGGCAGGCGAACCAAACTTCGTTACCGACGGGGCCCCCGCGGGTAACGAAGCTCGGGGACAAAACAATTTCGGCAGATCTAGAAAAGTGATGGTGAAGCTTATGATCTACGTTAGCCAGGAGACTCTTAGTAGGGCAACTAACAGAATATTTTTTATACGTTTTGTAGGGCATAACGCTTGAGAATGGCTTTTGTGTTGGAGATAATGATGACGAGGCACGAAGGAAGCACTTGCCCTTGATGACCCAGTCTCTTACGCCAGTTTGTTTAATTTCACGTTTTATTAGTTAATGGTGTCATTGGTTGTAAAATTTTTGAATCCGTAATTGCCGCGCATTGCACTCTTATTATTCCTTCTCGGAAAACCATGCGATTCAGCCTATTTTCCAATTATGATTCGATGAAAAACAATACGTTGCTATAATATCCTCGTAACCCTTGTCAGCAAAAAAAAAAAGAGAAAAAAAGAAACACTTAAATCGAGTGTTTTCTTTTTTTTATGCTCTCGAGAGTTTTCAAGTATTGCATTCAAGCATCCTACTTTCAATTGAATCAGTCCCATAGCCAAACATTCTACTAATCGTTGACCAATAAAAATATTTTACTTTTTTATATTTATTTAAAACAATTTACTACAGAGCCAAGATTTTTGTTGGTTTTTCAATTTTCTTGTGAGAAATTATTGAGAAAAATCATGTTCTTATTTTTTTATACTCGATATTTATATTCTTACATAAATTATTTATTTCTTAATAAAACTCGTTACATATTCTTGTCATGATAAACATTTTATTATTATTGAGTTCACAATACTTGGAAAATTATTTAATATCTTTATGAGTAAAAACTTTTTACAAAAAATACTTATTATTTATTATGTTATCCGATTCGATTATATGCTTGCATAATAATAAATTTATTAATGAGAATACACACGATGAAGAAATAATTAATATAATAATAATAATAATAATAATAATAATAATAATAATACTTTTTTAACGTCAATATTGTGGTAATTTAATTAAAAGATCAATTTAAGTAATATATTTCACAATGGCAATCAAGAATAATAGTTGTATGATTAAAAATAAATTTTATTTTTGTAATTAAAAAAAGAGAGAGAAAATATAATTCAGAGTGGTAAAAAATATTTCATTTGTATTATAAATATAGTTTTTAATATTAGAATTCCGTTGAACGCTAATCTTTTGGGTTTAAATGTATGTGATATTAATTTTTATAATTAATATAATCAATAAGACATTAATCATTAATAATTATTCAATGCCCTTCAATTAATGCTTAACGATAACACATGCATAAATAATTCAAAATGATTTCAACCTTTTATTTATAGCTTTAAGAATGACAATTTTCATTATTAAATGCCAAAAGGATAAAGGTGTGTAAATAAAATTATTCGCCTATCGTGTAAAAATATATTTCAGTGGAGTTTTATTATTGCGATAATGGATGAAAATCTTGATTTTACGGAGCGCAGTATTTATCATTATTATTAGATGGGCTTTGGAAATGTTGGCAGTGCAGAGGAGACGCGATCGCATTCGAGGTCCAGGACCGGCGAATTTAGTTTGAAAAAATTTAAAGTACAATCCTTGGAGAAGTAGTTTGTAGTAGTTTGTGTGTCTGGAGTTTGTATGGCAGTTTGTCGGAGAGACGGGATTGTCCGGGAGGCGCGGACAATCCCGTCCTCCGACTCTCGAAAAGCGCCATCAAACGAATGGGCCATTGTTTTTCTTTCGATGGCAACTCCTGGCAATCCTAGCAGTCGGCTACCACTGGAGGCTCCGGGGCTCTCGGAGATGGCTCTCACACGCCTGGCTGGTAGGCAGGCCGTTATTCCTGGGGAGCCCGGGACTTTTTGGGGGAAGGTGCGGGCGCGCTGTCGACGGCGACGGCGAGAGCTGGAGTGCGGAGCAGAGTGGAGGCTAGTGTGGGACTGAAATGGCACCACCAGACATCAGCCCTGGCAGCTCGCCTATCAAGTTTATGCTTGGACGCACGCGAGTGCGCGTTTTTCCTTTTTTTCTTTTTTTTCGCGCAACGAGCAACAGCACGCGCTCGGCGGCTGTACGTGTAAGGACGACTCCTCGGCCGGCCATAAAAGTCCACTTGACCCCATATTATCTTTCATATTTTTATACGAATTATGTACGGCTATGTCGTTAATGAGGGCGCGGATCGCGAGCAAAAAGCCTTTTTCTTGGCCGATGATTTTCTTGAGCGATGCTGCTCGCGGCGCTCAAAGTCTTTTTCGACAAAAACCCGCAGTGCACGTTCCAAATCGTTTGCCGTTGGTTGAGAAAACAAACAGACGCAGAGTAGATCTTTTTTATTTAAAAAAAAGGGAAGAGAAGAAAAAAAAAAAAAAAAAAAATCATTAGCTAAGGCTTTTGCTGCAGTCGCATTCTCTCCTGTACGTCGAGGTACCCGCTCTCGGACGATTCCGCGGTTTATTCCATTGTCGCTCATTAAGCCCAAACTCCCCAACTATTTCTTTTTGTTTTCCCCCAGGGCACCCTCGACCGCTCACTCGAGGGCTGAAGAGGATAAACAACCTTGGTGGAACATTACTTTTACGCCCAACAGGCTCACTAGTTTCGTTGATTTGCATTCTTGAGATAAGAATGAACCTTAATGCAGAGGCACGTAATTAACATTTTAACACGTTTTTACGTATCTCAACCCATCTCCCCGGGTTTACATTCAATTTCTATTTCGAGCATTCTTATATATATAACAGCAACTGATTTCTGATTACCAGAGAGATATATCTTCCTTACTGAAATGATGTGCGCTTACGCCAGGATTACTCGCATATAAAGAACCAGGCCGCATTTGATCAAATCAGCAAGCGTTAGACCTCATCTCTAGCCATGGAAAAAAAAATACTCCATAAGCTCATTAAGACCGTGCCTTTAAAACTAATGCAAAAACCAATGTGTATTTGTAGTATAAATCCTTTTAACAATAACGAATTATAATGTATCCATTTTTGTTTTTGTTTTTTCTAATTTGCTTATTTTATTTTGCCACTGTATTGAACAAGCATTTTATAAATTTTATTTTTTAGCAATATTATATATCAATATTTAATTCATTTAGCCTTTCAATTTTCTCATTAAAAGTGCCATTGCTTGAAAACAATTTTTATTAAAACTTTCTGCGAGATCAACATTCTATTTCACATAGTAAAATTAGCAATATTATAAATAATTTAATCATCAATTATTACTTAAAGAACTTTGAGCTATTTCTTAAATATCTAATGTAATAATCCAATAGAAATAAATAATTTTTTTCACTCCACAAGATAAATTAAAATATAGTATTAATTTTAATGTAAATTACATTTAAGCATAAAAAATAATAAAAACAAACAAATGAAGAAAGACTTTATTTTTATTAGCTGTCGAATATTAATCGATAATGAATGATAAATCACGATAGGAAAAATTAAAATTAGCCAGTTTTAAGAAAGTATTTAAAGATTAATGAAAATAAATTTAAAGAAAAATGTATTGGAAGTACAAATTTTTATGAGGGCAACCACACAATTTTTCGCTTGAACTGCTGTAACCTGGTAAAAAAAGAACAAGGTGTGTTGTTCTTAAGGAAGACAAAATTGTGTCTCATTCTTCGCGTCATAAAATAGTTATTGAGGGCTTGCAATGATTAATACTAAGCTTAAAGTAATGAAAAAACAATATGGTTCTCGCTTGGCTTGTTAATATTTCAACATTGACTATGGTTTCATTATTCTAAGAATTTTCAAACTTAAAATATATCTTACAGTATTTAAGCTAATTTTTATAATTTTAGTGATAAAATTTCATAATGTGAGAATTTTGTTTTAAAATAAAATAATTATAAGATACGTGTATTCTAATGAACAACAATAAAAGTCTGTTTTGTGAAGATTTTTTTTTTTATTTTTTTTACCTAATTTAATTAAGGAATTAGTCCCAAGAAATAACACAAATTCAACTCTTCCTGTTTAAATAGTCAAAACGTATACATGTGAATCCTTTGTTGGAGATTGTGCGGTACAGCTCATGAAAATAACTGTAAAGATCTTTATAAAGTAAATTTAAGCGTTGAGGAATCCGTGCAATTTTAGAAATAAAATAAATATAGTCAATTTTTAATTAGTCGGAGAAAATTCGTACCTAGGAAAAGATTTGTTTAGATAGTTGTTGTTTCAAAAATAATTTTTCATTCGAGTTAGTAAATCAAATCTGATGTATACCACAAATTAAATCTTTTTACTTTTCTGATTATATTTATGCTTATACATCTATTACAAGTAGATGCGGATTATAAAATGAAATTGCTATGAAATTTTAAAAAAATAAGATAAAATTAATCGATATTAAATACAAAGTTATTGTATAAAAATGTAATGGTGTTTGATTGTACAGAAAACAAATTTAAAAATGGAACCGAGCAACGATAATGTATGAATAGGCGCTGCTGAAAAATGTAATATCCTTTGTATGTGGGCAAAGAATAAATGTGGTAGAATAGGATAATTATTTAACAAATGATAAATCTATAAATGAAAAATAGTTTTACATTTAGAAAGTCAGAGAGTAAAGCGCCAAGGAAAACATTTGGAATAACATTTAAATTTAAACTAAAAACATTTGTTCGCTACAGCGTGTACATCATAGTAATAAAGTTTCGCAGATCAATTGGGCTTGATTAATAAAAGTAAAATGCACGCGTGAGTTAATCACGAAATTAGGGGAAGGATTTCCCCTACCACATACAAAATGCACTCAATAATAAAAAATGAGAGCCGCGCTCGGGTGAATTTCACAGGCCCGTAAATATTATTGATTAGCGAAATATCATGTTCCTCTTAACAAATAGGAGCAATCCACTTTTTTGCGGAGACGGCGAGGTCTAGCTGTTCTGCACCAGGTAGTCCGACCGGAGACGGGTGCCGCAGGAGATCCAGAGTCGCAGTGTGAACCGGGCCACGAAAAAAACGTCGGCCGACCTCCTTCCGCAATCGAACAGAGTTGAAAAGCGTGGTCACTCGGTAAAATCCCAAGCTAATTTTAACGGCCACCACTCGGGACGACTTTGCTTTGCATTGGCAGAAACTTTTTCTGCGGGAGAAAAAGTTTGTGCCTTTTTTCCGCGTGCGCTACCGCGAAGAATAAAAAACGAGCGTCGCGATGGCATTATTTTGTGCGCCGGGTGCCGGGCGAAAAAACGAGGACGTTTCTAGGCTAAGATATTATATAGGTATATTTAGGTATATTTAGGTGATGAGTAGGCATCACTTTTTCGAGCGATGCCCATCACCCGGAGGAAAAAGTTGGCGAGCGTTTGGTTGTCCGTCAGCCGGTCAACGCTGGCAATCAAACTCGAATGTTTGGTGCTGGACTTTGCCATGGAAGGTTGTGTGCTTTTGACTCCGGCAAAGCGCCCCTTCAAACGGCCTTTCCGCAAGCCACAATAAAGAATTTTTTTTTTATTTTATTTAACGGGCCGGGCCACTGCTCCCTCGGATCGGAGAAAAGCGCAATCTATTCTCTCGTACAATTAAAAATAATAATGTCACGCTCCTCGGATATTGTTGAGTAATTGCAGCCTTTGACATGGAAACCACGTTTATATGGTGCAAATTTTATCTAAATTAGTTGTAGGAAATTGGATAGTGTTTAATCAGCGTTTCTTTACGACGACACAATTGCACTATCTCCTTTCATTCGTACTCGCTTATCGAATGATTTATAGGTGCCCGTAGCGGCAGTGCTTTAAAAAGCAACATCCAACTTAATTTTAATGCGCCAATTTAAACGTAATTATCACTCCTTACAAATGCTCGAGATCTATCTTTAGCGAAGCTCGTGTTCCATGTAACCTGTTTCTACTGTATCGCCAGAGACACACAGGCACGCGTATTACCTTTCAATTGACAAAGGGCGCTAGATAAAGGGCATCGCTTACTTATTTGCAAATGCTTTTCAAATTTTTCAAATGATTCCTACAAATCGATCATTGAGACGACGTAGTGGATTGCGACGAGGGGGAGGGGCGGCGAGCGACCGACCGACCGTGGTTGGGGGAAGGAGGAGGAGGAGGAGGAAAGACACCGCCATATCCTCTCCCGTCCATGCTCCATTGAGCATCTTGCGGCAACTTTCCCAACGTCGAGGTTTATTTGTAAAATGCAAAGTATCGCGATTCTTGAGGTAATGATGATATATTTTTCTCGAATTTCACGAAAGGGCTGATAGGCCATGCAGCGAAAGCAATGGAGCTTTGATCGAAAAGGGACGGACGACGAGAAACTCGGCAATGAAATAGAGCGAGAACAGGGAGTTTAATCCTAAACGACAGTAACACGTGTTGGTGATGGCAGAATAAGATTAACAGCATTTCATAATGGAATAATTGCAATGACAATAATCATAATGCTTCGATTCAAAATTTTCATTCGCATATGTGCACATCCATGTGTAACACCGGGGTTTTACAACAAGTAGACTTTAAGTAGCTTTTAATCCTTTCATGTTCTCTCTCTCTCTCTCTCTCTCTCCCTTACCTCGTCCTTCCTTTACTTTCTCAATAAAATTCGAAGCGTACAATCACTCAATTTGGTCGATAATGAAAGTATAACTCGTACTCCGTCACTTGTGAGATTTGGGTTAAAATCGGGCATCACAACACCAATGCGTTCCAATAAATAGGTTCGGGTTTAGTTGGCGTGAGCTCCAATTTGAATAATTTATAAATTTTATAAATGACAGTAGCAATGAATACTTGATTTTGATTATTGCAAAATGCCAAGGGGATAAAAGCAATTATTACCCGAGTACAATGCACTGTCGTGTTGCTCTTGTATTGTAGAAAGTATTTTTTGTTTTAATTTCGAATTTTATATGCTCCTCATTTTTCCCAGAGATATTATTGCTGTCAACTGAATTTTTATGTCATAATAATTTAAATGGCTTTAATAGGTTTTGAAAATGACATTTTATATGAATAATTGTTTAGTTTCGCGCTAGAAAGAATCATTTGTATTAGTAAAATGAAATAAAAATTGTGCTAAATTTTATGAAAGAATTTCAATCCGCTGATGCAAAACCAATACAAATGTACATTTCGCTGACACATATATTTCGAATAATATTTTCAAAAGATTTATTTGTTTTTAATTTTTATGTATTTTTTTTTTTTTTTAATGGTATAAATAAAACAAGCTTAAATTCATTAGTAAATCAAATTTAATTTCTAAATGATAAAATTGATGTGCGTTTATTATATAAATTATACTTCTTAAACGCTTGCATTTAGCAGTTTCATTTTATTATAAATAATGAATAATTCACACAAAGAAGTGCTCGAATATTTGAATTCTAAATAGAGTGGAAAACTGCTTCATCAGAATGATTGATTTATGAAAAACATTAATGTTCAAGTAATTTTAGGTCAAGATATTTGGAGAGGCTGACTTTCATTTTTGAGCGGAAACTAGACAAACCTAGAGGATGAACCTAAGCGATAGTAAATTTTGAGGCAGTACAGATGTGGTATTTTGCAACGACAATTTATCTTGATGATAGCGCAAAAGCTCGAAGGAATAGCTTAAAGGAATGCTCGACGGGCCAAATTTTAAATCTTGTCGAATTTAGAAGACAGCAAGCATCCACGACCATTGAATCCGATATGTAATTTTTCAATTACAATTGTCGCCCGCCCCGATTGGGCAAAATTGTCGTCCAGTTGCCAGTTCATGTCGAATCGGAGGCCCATTTTTGCCATTGAGGCTCGGTCGGTAGTCGGCGAGTCCGGGTGGCGCAAGGGTGCAACGAACTCCCTGCGTCACAGGAACGCTAAACGTTTTATTTCTTTCTTTTTCCTCCGAGCCAACAGCCACACGGGGTTTTGATAAAATAAATGAAATTCAAATAGCCAGTCGAGAGGCGTCCCGAGAGATGCTGCGCATCTTTTGAAACTGGATCAGCGGATCCGGTCTCAGATATGACGAGCCTCGGGTGTCCGCGTCGTCGCTCAGAATTTCATACTTTTTTAGAGCGATATAATCGAATTACGATCCCCGATTTTAATACTCGAACCTGATTTTTTAGGATAGGAGAAGAAAAGAATACTGTTGATTGATGATAATTTATGAAATCCATTTACAGTTTACTGTATTTTAATAAACTCCAAATGTTTTATTCATAATACAAATTCATAATACTTGTCTAATATTTAATTTATAAGATAATTTTCAAATATTTTGACGACAGGTGTCATAGCTATCGGCTATACTGCACTAAATAACAAATTTCAACTATTACACATGAATTACATTATGCAACGTAAATTATTGGTCACAGAAGTTTACTAGTCATCGATTTAAATTTTCATCAATTTACAGTCAAGGAGCCAAGAAAGTTTTTTAAAATGTATCAGATACCTTTAGAACAAATACATTTAAAATGGGCACAAAATCAATTGTTGTGACAAGACAATTGTCCTACATAAAATAATCCCCTAACAAGAAGAGAGAGAGAGAGAGAGAGAGAGAGAGAGAGAGAGAGAAAGCCTCCTTTAAGCAAAATTAGTTCTATTTGATGCAAGTGGAACAAAATTATCGATCGGTCACTAATTGCTCCAACCCGTTTTTCCCCCTTCGCAGTCTCGTAAGTTGGGCCATCGGTTATTCTCGACAAGGACAACAGATCCTACAGCCAGACTATTTTCCGTTCCTCCAGTTCTTCCTAAAGTCCCAAGAGAGACCGTTTTCGCAGTCCTTATTCAATACACCTGCGCCATATACAATATATATATATATATATATATAAATATGCAGGAACGTGACCATTCGCACGGAGGTCGATGTCGCAGAGTCGATGAACCCTCCGACGAAGACTACGAGGCTCAGGACGCGGATGTCAAGTTCGTATTTAAATTTATATACGTTTTTAGGGCTCCTTTAAAAATGGAGGTTTTTATTGTTATGCTCGCTGGCAATTGGAAAAATTCATCTGGTGCCTGAGCGAGACCAGATGTCGTTCCTCGCTCCTTGACAGGAATTCGTTCATGCGTAAGTGGGCTATGGTTCATTTTTTGTAAGTATCAGAGAATTAAAATGATTCGTTTTGATAAATTAAATTGCAGAAACCTCGATAATATATACTCAGTTGTAAAATCTGCAATCGTGTAATCTAATTGAATTAAGCAAGTTTCGTTCTAGAAATGTTTGGGTTCATGATACGATGTTCTTTTAACTATAATAAGACGTTTAAATAATAGCTTTTATGTGATGTGTTATCTTTTTATTAAGGCTTAAATTCAAGTGAAATTGGTAAAGATCGCGGTCTTATTTTTGAGATTGTCAAAAATAATAAAAATAATTTGAAAAATATTATTTCGAATATTATCAAATAATATGTAGAATAAATCATGATAATAATTTTATTTATCAAATCAAAATTATAAGAAATCATTGTAACATTGTTCATGTATATTTAATATAAATCCGATTATAAGAAAACTAAGTGTCTTAAAAAAATGCTATATTACATAAAAAGTGTTACAAATTAATTAATTACTTAAACAATTAAGATTTGTTACTTATTTATTCAGTAAATTAAGTTTATCACTTTGGTATTTTAATTGTATATAAAAAATGTTACCATCTGAGTAGAAAATAGATAAAGAGATATCTACAAAGGTATTTAATAATGTCTTCAATAATTGAAAATGTGTAGAAAATGAAGAAATAATAATGTAGATCATATGTAAAATAGCAAAAGAAAGTTATAACTTAATATAAAATATAGGTCAATAAAAACGATGTGCTGTTTAAAGACCCGATAAGATAATAAATCACTCGCATATACATCGAGGATTTAATTTTAAATTACATAAAAAGATAAATTAATTTTATTAAAATTACTTCACTGTGGTAAGTTTAAATTTTAGAATCAATTACATTAACAGTCATAGTGTGCTACATAAATTCAGTTTAAAATATTTAAAAAAAAAGTGTAAAATTTTTACTTTTTAATTTTTTGAATTGTTAACATTAGATGGAAAGTTTATTAAAATTTATTAAAATCGTAGGTATCGTATACACATGGACTCTTTTAATATTCGAATTGGGAATATCCAAATGCTACACAAGTTTGTATGTTACTGTTGACGGCATCCGGTATCCCAAATATGAGCCAAGAACAGAAAATCCGCGCGTTAAAATTTGTAGATTAAGAGCAGAGTTTGGGTACATTGTTTTGCTTCTCCGGCTTTTTTATGAGCTCGAATCGAGAAGGTTAATTTGTCTTGTAGAGCACTGAAAATGAATTACACTCGCGCAAGAGTTGCTTATAATTTTTCGTAATTGCTAATAAAAGTGGAGTTAATTCCGTGTAATACAATGCTGGTGCTCTAAAAATACTTATTGAATACGTGCTACAGTTATAAAAACCAACGCAGCCATATTACCCGAGACAAGCACCGAGAGAAAGCCTTTAATTTAACATGTATCAGATTTTCATTGGCACAATACTCGTTACATTATGCTTCGTATGGGAGATTACATTATCTTCGCGGGAAACCGAGATCGCTCGGATTTGAAAATCCGGCGCCCGTTAATCCACAACCCGATCCCCAGCTGCCGGCACTGAGACTGTTCCCGTGGAGGCTCCCCAGATCGGGAGCGATTGCTCTCCAGAAAAAAGTGCGACCGACCTCTGGACTCCCAGCATCCTCGCGTGACAATCCAAACAATCCCTCGGAGTGGGCAGCCGAGGCAGGTGTGCTACCCGCGGGAGAGAGAGAGAGAGAGAGAGAGAGATGAGGCCAAAAACCGAAAGTCCGGGCCTCGTGAAAGGAAGGCCAGGGGCGTGTGCACCTCGGAGCTTTTCTTCGTCTCCGGGGCGCTTTTGGAGGAGGGAACCTCGCGAGAAAGTGAGGCATTCCTCGAAATAGATAACGCACGTAGGCACGAATCGCGCATGCGCCCCCGCCCACTCGCGGGCAAGTTCAAGGAACAATGGCTCGAGAGGCAGAGGCCAGGGAGTCACGAGTCACGATCCGCGGTGCCGCGCACCTTCGGACAACATTGTGACGGCGGCGCGTGCCACTGACCCACAAACACACTTTGGCCCGCGTACGTGCGAGTGCGCAAACGCGAGGTTGTCATCGACGACGGCGTCGTCGGCTTCGTCCTCGTCGGCCTCGGCTTCGGCTTCGGCTTCGACGTCGGTAACGTGGACGGGGACGTGGACGGGGACGACCCGCGAGAGGAGATGAGCCCATCCGCGTTTACGCACCATGAACCTGACACGGAAACTCTTTTCTCTTTATCCGAGTCTCTTTCCCGGGTCTTTCGAATTATGTCCGTTTAACCCGTCTACGGGAGTTCCTTTACGTAAGGACTGGAGCGCAATGGTCACAGTTAGATACATCGGCAATCATAACCACTTGCCAATTATCGAAAAGTAGAAACTTGAAAGAGGCGGAAGTCTGCGACCTTCCCTACTTTTACTATAAAAATTACCATTGAGACGTATTCAGAATCATCATTAAAGATTATTATTATATTGTGCCTCCGAGCCGTATTGGGATCAAATGAGTCGTTACGACTTTTTTTAATTGGGACATCCCGACGTATGCTTTCTTGAGCACATACTCGACAACTCCTTTCATTATAATTTATCAATTTTGCCTGACATGATCAGCGTCTGCCCGATACTCAAGATCCAATAGAAACATTCATTTGCCTAACTAATATAAAACATGCGCGTAAACCATTACCACTTTTTATCCATGAAATCGACGGACAATTGTCCGTTAAATCCATGAGCCAAGTTTTTGCTATCATTAGCAGACTTTATTATTATTCTGACCGTAGGTTCAAAAAAACTTTTAATATTTCTAGTCGTGCGTGAAAGAAGAAATCTTTCATTTACCGTTCATGGAAACGCTCAACAATTGATTTTCGAACTGTCATTTCAAATTTGTAAGAACAATTTGTATGTTAAAAAGAAGCCAACTCGAGTATATGAATTACCTGAAATATTACACTGAGATATAGAATGTTGATTCGAATATAAATTAACAATAATGGAATAAATGCATAATGGAAGATTTAAGTTTTAGTAATTTTTTTCACAACGTGTAAAGAATGCTTTTTGCAGAGTCTCTTGCACAACATACATTCAAAACACTTTATTAATATTAAATACACATGCAATAACGTTGAGGAAACTTCGTAATCGAATTTTAACAATATATCGAATTTATAATAGTAGCCTGGGCGTAATCATAATGCTTTTTTAAAATGCCTAAAATTGATTTTTGATTAAAGGCAGTGGGCAGGAGTAATACAGGTGGTTGCAGAAACCCAGCAAGGCCATTATTTAACTTTAAAACGCTAATTAAGTATGAGCACGTTCCCTTGGTAAAATATAAAAATGAAAGGAAAACCTGTTTGGTTCGATCCCGTAGCCCATAAACCAGCATACAAACTAAATTCTTTTCATTGGGTTATACGCAAGTGTAGAAAGGTAAAAAAACAGACCCACTTTAAAGAGGCGCAAACAGTGCGCACACTTTAACTTAAACTTGACGACACTTGTGGCGTGAAAATTAACGAGCTGTGCGACGGTTCAATCTCGGGAAATAAGTTCATGAGAATTAGAATGCGCTCATCTTTTTTTTATGACAGAAAAAAATTTTTTTTGTGCGTTGCTCTGCCGTGACTGTGTTAAAATGAAGCAACAAGTCACAAGCTTGACAAAATAAAATGAAAATCGGTACATCATTTTGTGGAATCGATTATTCGGGATTCCCATAAAGAGACTATTGAGAATATTTAATAAAAGCTTCCTCTATGTAATGTTTTAATAATGAGAAATTAAAAATGAGAACAGTGTTTTTAATTTGCTTTTGCCGGAAAAGCCCGAGGATGGGATTCACAGTTTTTTCTTTAAACTAAACGTGTTAAATAAATTTTAGGATTTACTTGGTCTTGAACTTTTGTCCGTGCACCTCTAAATAAATATATCTTATCTCTGTTTGCATTTTTTTAACTCGGCGATAAGATGTTATTTGTATCCGTTTTATAATTTATTACCGACTTAAATACTGTAAAAGAAAACATAAACTGTAGTTGTTAAGGTTGCTGATTTTAATCATTTTCACTCTAAATGCTTCGGAACAAAATTGCTATTGTGTTAGTCCAGTGAATCTACTCTATTGCAACCTACCCGCTCAATTTAGAAGCTCAGTAGGCTTTTAAATGTTTCCACCGACCAAAGTATGTGATCGTGACAATCGAAAGGAAGCGAGTAGACGTCCTGGCGTCAAATCACAGAGCGCGTCCTCACGAATTCCTTGGAGACGATTCAGAACGGAACTTCCTGGCCGCGGAACGAAAGTGCGCGATGGGTGCGTGGGTACGAGCTCCTCCTCGTCGTAAAAATTTTTCAGTTTTGCGCTATTTCCCATTAGTGGCGAGAAAGCAAAAGTTTCCTGGAACGCGTGTGAGTGTCCCCGCGGAGTCTGCCGGTTTTCCTGCTTCCCCCTTTTTATCCCCGTCCCGGCGTTATCGCGTGCCCACAAACTCTTATCGCCAATCGAATTGCCGGGGGACTTTCCTTTTCAGCACTTTTGGAGGAGAGCGAAGATGGAATGGGGCATTTTTATTGCGGAGATCGTGTCTTTCATTTGCGTTCTCCGCTGGGTCAAGGTGAAAATAATCGAATAATTCCAATGGAATATTGGAACCGCCGCATGATTAAAGGATGCACGATTTTATAGCTGTGTGCCTCAATACAAGCATAAATAACCTATTCATACGTAGCACGACTTTCTCTACTATTCTTTAATCATGAGTAATGTAATGTGACTGAATCGGACATTCACTACAGCTCCAACAGTATTCCTACAATAATAAATATTATAGCTACATCGGAATAATTTTATTTAATAATAGCATAATGCAAGCTACCCGACAAAATATAAATGAAGTTCCAAATTTATTATTTTTCCGAGAAAAATATATTATGATTGGCTTAATAATGGCCTAAGCTGTTTAATTCAATCTAGACGCGTTTACATTTTATATATTTTAAATAAAAATGAATTTAATGAAAATTCTTACAATAACCTCATTCCATAAATATTATTTATATTTTTATGACAATAACTCACAATAAACTATTTAATTTATTAAAATTCATCAGTATGAATTTATTTAAATGCATAAAAAGTGGATTTCACTGTTTTTTCCCATAACAAATGTATTATATTTGTAATTAAATTGATTTATTAAAATGAGACGAGTAATTAAAAAAAAAAAAAAAAAAAAAAAAAAAAAAAAAAGAAATTTATACCGAAGATGAAATATATGCGTTGTAAATATATCATTAAAAGCATACACAAAAATATGTGTATTCAACTCGTAATCCAATATTATTTATAATAAAATTTGTTGGCCTGCATATTTCAGTATTTAAAATAAAAATAATAATGAAATAATTAAAAGCCAATCGCATATTTATCCACACTCGAATTCGAATTTTGACATTTAAAAAAATTCGCAAATGATTTTGAGAATGTAACAGTCAACTGAAATAATATCAAGCTTACTGTTTTATTTTTCGACGATCTCATATTAAACGCTGATGTACTTAACCTTGTTTTTTTATTTGAAGCAAAATATGACTCTCAAAAGTCAAATAGCACTGAAACCGTTTCGAAGCAATATTTATCTTCACAATATTTATTGCCGTTAGCTTACTTCTTTGTATATCGAAAAAGAAAAAAATGTTATAATCTAGAATCATACTTGAATATTCGAGCAAACGAATGGAAACGAATCGCACAAAGAGAATTTCCGAAATCCTGCATAACTAACTCACTCGTGCAAAATTTTCCTCGGATCGCAAACAATCGATCACCACATTCATCTTTTTTCTCTTTAAATAAAATAATTAGGAATGCGTTATGGGCCGACGAAAGGATTTGAAGCTCCGGTTCACCGTGAATCCTATAAAGTCTTGTCCCATTTTCTTAGTGGGTCTCGGATTATCGAGATGGAGAGTGAGAGATGCTGCGCGCCCAGTTCCAACACATCTGATCCGGCCTCACCTCATTAATGACAAAGGTTTTTCGAATGTTGCCGATGCACGATAATGCATCGAAAATTCCAGTACAATAAATGCGTACTTATTTACAACGTATGCTCTACTCGAGTCTCAATCAATGGGGCTCTGTTTCTAAAGAGATCGATAATAAATATTTTACAAATATAAATTGGCATGGAATCCTAAATGAAATGGATATTTCAAATTATTGAAAAATACACAATAACTATATTTAAGAAATAAAATAAATATTTAATTCATAAATTTGACGATTAAATCATTTCCTTTAAAACGGAAAGAAATATTTTTTTTTAATATTAATTTTTTTAACGATAAAATTTAATTTTTGCGCAACGATACGTATGAATAATTCCAGGGATAACTCTTGACAGTGCTTTTTTATATTATATTTAATGAGAATTCTCACATTAATAATTGGCTCTGGTGTTTTGTCCAACTTGAATGAATATGTAGAACATTCGAGAATACAGAGATAAAAAAATTAATTCTTTTAAGAAAAAGTGATAGTACGACTTTTTTTTAATTATTGAGTTTATTATTGTGGAAAATTTTAACATACGAAAAAAAAAGAA
Organism: Eupristina koningsbergeri; assembly: GCA_018907245.1. Taxonomy (NCBI): domain Eukaryota; kingdom Metazoa; phylum Arthropoda; class Insecta; order Hymenoptera; family Agaonidae; genus Eupristina; species Eupristina koningsbergeri. Next base: position 4,203,278 of record JACCHV010000035.1, read on the forward strand.
AATAAATCACAAAAACATTTTTAATCTAGTCGTAGTTAAAACAAAATCATAATAATTTGAATTCTTTTACATTTCGTAAACTTGAAACTGCAGATACTATTTTATACATTTTACATTTATTTTACATTAAAATATAATTGCATTTTTGATGATTGTTTGAATAATTAATGTATACTTTGCGTAATAATATTTTCATTTTTTAGAAAATTATATAAAAGAAAAAATCTTCAATGTTTTATAAAGTAGCTCCTATGCACGCGATTCAACTTAAATACCATAGCTCATTAGACGAGAATTAGTTTTTTAATGATTTAAGTAAAGTATTAATAAACTAAGTAATGGATAATGGTTTTTTTTCTAACTGAAAACCTTCATCTGTTAAAAAGGAAGTTGAATAATTAATGGAAATAAAGTGCAGTAAAATATGCTTTATATAAAATATGCATTCAGAAATAATTATTAAATATGATAAAAAACTTAAATTATAAACATGGTATTTCTTCATACACAAGTTGTACACAAATTTCATTAAAATCCGATCCAGTATATCGTAAGACACAATGATATTTATTGTATAATCATAAAATCATTTTAAGTATATTAATTAAAATAAGTTATGTGCAAAAGTAAACAAAAAAAATTTATGTTTATAGTATTTTGAATAGGTAAAGGCGTTTGTGACAGTCAAGCGTTTCATATAAATTTTAAACTATAAAAACAGTATCTTAATATATGGTATTATCAAGGATAGAAAGAGTTTGTACTTGATATTCTCTAAACTATCGATACCAGCTTAATCGAAATTGCCGTATAAATAAGATTGTGAATTAAACGGTGCTAAATTTATTAGTTACTAGTTTCAGTTTATGTATACCCGTATTATTAGTTAATTCATGTAAAATTTATCATATACCGTTGTAGGGTGATAACAATTATAACTCTTTTTTGAAATGTTAAATTTGAAGTCACAATAGTAATTATTTTAAGAAAAATTAAAACTGATTTTTTGACGAAAACCAATAATTCTTTCTTTATCATAATATCACGACATTATTTACAGTATTATCTTTGAATAAAACCAATAATGCTTTAAATGCCTATTCTACTACACATAAAATGTTCTAACGAAATCGGAAATTGATTTTTAATAACATTTACGTGTAAGAATCAGGTAATATCTTGCCAAGTTGTACGTTTTCAGAAAAGTAAGAAAGTAAAGTAGGATAACACCGATATTGTTATTATTTGCGGAAAGAAATATAAATTTATTTTTTGTTTATTTCTAGTATTGTAATAAACGTAAATTATATATTCTGTTTAATTTATAATTTAAACCACTGAATAATTAGGCTAATTATTCATAAGCATTGCATTCGAAAACTTCAATTATTAAAAGACGAATTATTATCAAATTACATTAATAGACTAAGAAAAGTACGTGTAGTGTGTTTTTTCTTTATTTCAAATGTACTATAAATCACAATGTTCATTAACATTTTTAAGGCGAAAGCAAATTTTTTGTTTCTATTTACAATTTTGCGAGTAATAATTTTTTATATAAAATGTAAAAAATTTAAATATAAGACCAAGTGATTACCCTTATCGGTTAAAATTATTACAATGAAAAAATTTCGACTTAAAAAATAAGTAGTCTCAATAATGTCTTAATGGTGAGTAAAAGGTAGTTACATGTTGTTTGGAAGTTGCATATGTAATTTGAATACATTATAACTTTATGGAGAAATGATTTATATATTCATTGTAAAAGCATTAAAAATTAAAAACTCAAATCTATATTTTATGCTAACTTCTAACTTTCAGTGGGAACAATTTTGTTTTCATCGAGCAAAACTTTTAAGCATTATTTTGTAATTATGGCTCACGTGGGTTTTTATTTCTTCTCCAAGTTTCACTATGCTATGATGTTTTGATATCAGTAAAAAGCTACCGACTGGCTTATTTAGTATCATCGATTTTTTTTTCGCGTTAACGCACAGTGCTAATCTCGAATAAAACTAATATTACCCGATTGGTCTGACATTAATGCCGAAGACGAGCGTGATAATGCCCAGTTAATTAATGTTTGGTAATCCGATCTACAGTTATAATTTCATAATGCCAGATATGAATGTGCAGAAATGTCCCGAGGGCATAATGAGGGACACGGAAAAGGGATTCATCGCCAAAAGAGGCGTGCGATTTTTAGGCTCGAAAAACTCCTGCCCAATAATTAAGAAGTGCGCGACAGACATATGTAATGATTGCAGAGGGTAAAGTATTCTCCTTCGAGGATAACGGGGATAAAAGGAAGTGCAGGTGGAAAGGCAAATAAGGTACGTCAGGGATCTGCAGTGCGAACCCAAGGAGGTCAAAGACCAAGACAGAGCTTCGTACCCTCGTCGGCGCAGTTGCGCAGGAGCTGTGCCATCATTAGGTCCCCGGGCAGCGGATAAAGTAAAGTCGGTCTCGGTCCCCCTTCCCGTAACCTCTATGAGCCCGGGTCTTCGTGACGTCCGCGTCCTCGTTTCCTCGTCCTGTGGTGCCTGGGCAAAAGAAAGACCTCCGCGCGATAGCCGAGACTCGTCCTCTTCTTGCTCCCTCCCCCCCCAATACATACACACACACACACACACACACACGAGCAATGGCGCGAGGAGTGTGTGCAAGTGGCCCCCGATGGTTTCTGATTTCAGTGGCGCGCACCTACATCCTCCAGATATGATAATGAGCCACTAGCGGCACCCTCGCCGCCATTTGGCAGATGCAACCTCTTTTCCTCCGTTGTGTTCCACCCCTTTCCTTTGGCGGGAGGAGGGAGAACGTCTTGGGGTTGTAATTGTCTTTTTTAGCGGACACGTCTGGAGTTGAGAGCACCTTTATTTTTGGAAGAAGCGGTAATCAGAGGTTCCCTAGACGACTGAAGTCGGCTTCCTGTGATTCTCAGCCACTCGCGCCAACTGCGTAATGATTGGCTGCTGGTACATTCTCCGTACGACACGAAATCCGACATGAACTAGATGCTCAAATGAGTTAAAATTGCTCTGTATTACTTTTCAGAAATCCATTGTTCCTCGCCCAGTCATTAATGCAGCTAATCTTATATATTTTTAAATAACAGCGACTGTACGAGGAATTGAAACTGAATCAAGTGGCTCATAATTCAATATTTCAAGCGGAGCCTTCTTTTGAGCTCCAAGATAATTCAATTCAAATTCAAAATGTCTTGTGGATCAAGGTATAATATAGAATAGGGTTGCAGAATGGCCTCTACAATCGAGATTAACAATCGGTTTGGAAATTGAATTGAATTTATTAATGAACGATGGTCGAGTCACTCACAAATAAGTACAAGCCAATAAAAAAAAATGGTGGCCTCTTTATTAAAAGTAAGGACAATAGTTGGGCTGACGTCTCAATCACCGGTCCTGCTTGTAACAATATATATATATATATATATTATACTTATAGGGGGAATCCGAGAGTTCGGTTCTCCAGCTCTCGTGGAGAACAGAATCACTCGAAGGAGTCCCGGTTACGATCGAGAGTTTAGGGCTGGGTTATGGGTTTAGCTACGAAGTGGCACACTTTGTCGTGCTGTGACACTTTTGAGTCCGGATCGAGGGTTCGCTTACTCGGACTCGGAGCTCTGTGTCTGTGTTGCCAAGCGAAAGTGGTTCTCGACCAGGAGCTACTCTGCGGTCGCTACGGCTGGCCGATGAACAAACTTTTATTAATGCTTCGTTTCAAATGTGGTGCAGTGAATCTGAATCGTAAATAACGGCTCGGACGTATATTATTTAGAAAATTTTCCACTATCTCCTTGGGTACTCCGATCAAGCGCTCAACCTCAATCAACCCATTAAACTATTAACACTAATTCCATTTTCCACACACTATTCCTTCTAAATCTCTTTGCAATTTTTATTTAACATTCTCAATATAAACATCTACAAGAATTAAACTCTTTTTTATAATGCTTTTCCATAAACTTTAATTTAATTACCTTATAATTATGCAGCTTATTATTGTAGAATAATATTTTTTATAGCCTTGGTTTCCATTTATTTTCCACTTTTATCTGTTATTACAATTGAGTTTGCTCGTTTAATTATACCTTCTTTTAATTTTCAAATTATCATAAATTTGACAAACATTATTATTATTGTTAATCAATATGTTAGTTAATGCATTTTTTGCTTTTAATTAATCTAATCATAAATATTTTAATATGTTTTTTAAAATACAATTATTTAAAAACCATTTTCTAATGCATTAATTTTTCTATTGGATAACCATTGTCAAATAATAAAATAAGAAGAACAAGAAGAAAAGTACTGTAAAACTAATTTTGCATAAACAAGATACAATAATTTCAGTTTCATTTTCAAGTAACGTATTGTACTTTCATTCACTCTTTCATAGTAATAAGAAACTACTTTCTATCCTATACTTACATCCAAAATTAATGCATATAAAATCAGTATCATATAGTTTAGTTATACACTTTTCAAGGGCATAATCTTTGATAATAGTTATTCTTTTTCTTTGAATATACCAATTATTGAAGTTTTTTGGGGTATAAAATTTTCATTTTAAATGCTTCATTTTTAATTTAAGCTAATATTACGATCAGTTTACATGTGAATCCTCCATTAAATCATCTCTGCTTCTCCAATTATAATACTAATTATGCCAATATAATTTCACTCCACAAAATTTCTATATAATTAACTAAAAAATAAGTTTTCCGAGAAGCCGTTACTCGAAATAAATGCATTTTATACATTATTAAGAGTCTCTTTGAACATGTGTAAGACTGGTGCGCGAGTCGTTGAAAGGTGTGCGTTTGCGTCCGATCGCGGCATTTAAAGCGTCACAATTAAATAAACTGAAAAAAGTTTTAACCGACTTTTGAAAATAACGATATTTTCACACCAGACCTACCGACACCAACAAAGTTAATGTCGAAATTGATTAATCCGCAGTCAATGACCAGGCTTCGCATAAAGACGTCGAGTGACGTCAAAAATGAAACGAAAGGTTGAAGCAAAAAAAGTAGCAACAAACGCGCACTCGACTGCATTACCCAACGCTGAACTGGCGAGACCGAACGCCATCGAGCTAATGCGGAATATACATTAAAGAAAAAAAAAAAAAAAAAAAAAAATGGGGGAAAGAAAAATTTCCCATCCGCGAATCTGCTCGCACTTACGTCCGAGCAGAGATGCTGTTGGCCGGCCGGAAATGTAATTACGAAACGAATAAACCCAATTACTGAAACCCGATGCTCGTCGTTTAGAGTGCAGAAAGACCAATCGCTTTGAATTTTGAAGTCTGATAATGTGTCGAAATTTAATTTGTCGAATTGATTAAAATTTTCTGGTATTGTGCACCGATATACATTGACTTTGCGAAAAACCTCTAAAGATAATGGAATTTTTTCTGTGTAGAAATCCATTTGTGCAATAAAAGCAATTTTTTAATTTCGCATAATCATTAAGTTTTTATGAAAAAATATATATCCGATTAAATTAAACCTGAGATCAGTTCTTAAAATTTGTATGATTTATATATTAATTCCATTTTAAATTACAGTTAACTCCACCAAGGATAACGGTGACTTTGTAGCAAAACTTTAATTATAATTTTTCGAGAACAATCACACACAATATTTTTAATCTTACTCCGCTCAACAGAATTCATTATAATAATTGTGAATGGACAATTTTAGCAAAGAAAGTGAATATCGTACTTTCAATGTTTTAATTAATGTTTAGAGCTCTAAATTATTTTAGCCATTTATATTTAAATAATTATTAAATTTTTTAGTCCATAATGGAAGCAAATTTAAAATCTTGAGTGCAAACGTGCTTTGTGCACTATATTATACAACTTCAATTGGTCCCACTCTAATTGAACATATTTTGTGTCTTTGTTTACTTTTTATTCATTATTTTAATTCGCATTATCTAATAAAGCGATGGGGACGGAAAACCACATCGCCGAAACGTTGCGCAACAGCAGTGCATGCATTTTTATTGCATAAAACAATAACCATTTTTCATATGCGAGCACATCCATTTCCTTCAATTTTTTCCTCTACCCGAGCCAAAGTTTCCTTCATTTTCGCGAGGGAGATCCTTGTGCTCGAAGGAGCACTTGGGTATCAGTCGCTCGCGATTGGCCAGGAGCGCTCAGGTCGAGGCGCACGTCCCTGAAATTTTCAGTCGTTTTCATTTGAAGTTGCTGAAATCCTGGTGGACGAGTGGCATGGGATACTCTAAGATAATGTAAGTGGCGCAGATCGCGGGCTTGCGTGCAAATTCTCAAATCGGAGTGCACAAAACGTGTGTCACGTGTCCTCGAGACCGGGACTCGGGCGAAACTAGACGCGTTCGCCACTGAATTCCCCTCTAGCTTTTGGACACGTAGCTTTGTTTGCTTATCCGACAATTCATCATGCACTAGGTGTCGCGACTGCAAACCTTTTTTTAGCGCCTACTATTTTGATAAGATAAAAAATCAAAAGCTCTTTTCGTAACTTTGCTTAATAAGCCAAGTTTAATTATCCTGGATTAACTTAATTATTACATAAGCTGACGAACGTTACACTAGCTCGAACTCTGGCAACTTGTAAGCTTTTTCCGATATCCAAAATCAAACACGAATCAAATTCGAGGGCTTTAAAGCACAGCTCCAATGCCGAATGAGTGGCACTATTTATATTTTTAATAGTCGATACTTTTAAAGCAACTGCAGCATTGATACTCAAAGTTTAAGCTTTCATAAATCGTTATTAACACTCAAATTATATAGATGAGATTTTTTTTCTTTTTAATGAAATTTCTTTAATTTTTACTCATTGCGAAATTTTAAACAGTTCGTCTTAGTTGAAAGTCTAATCAGTGCTTTTAATTTTAATTATCACGAAAGCATTAATATTTATAATGATTTTTTGTGAATTTATAAAAAATGTTAAATTAATACGCACGCTTAACGGCACTCCTAATTTTAATTAGGTAACGAAATCTACGAGTAGACATAAAAATCATGTAACAAACAGTGCAGATTTATGTTTTAATTCTTCCAACGTATTTTAATTTATTGTAATTTTCATGTTAAAATTAATTATGCAATGTACGTCCGAGAACATTTCTTTGTGTGATGCGTTTTGATTCATATTGCAAATCATAATTTTTCAAAAGTTATTGTGAGGCCTTTTGACATTTTTGCTTCAGAATAGAAAAAATGAAATGGGTTCCCGAGATCCTCAAGTGCACAAAAGTACAGTGTTCGAGACGGCGTGTGGCATTCCGCACATGATGCAACATCTTCCGCAGGTCACTCATGAGATTCCCCAGGTCCACTCCTCTTCTCGGAGAATGTCGTCCGGGTCGAGCTGCCCAAAGTCATCGACCGCAAAAAACAATATCATTAGCTGGTAATTAGGTGTTCGATGCGCCCACACGAGCCCGTCCACCTCCTGGTTACATAAAATACGGACGTAATGCGCGCTGACCATCGCCTCTCTGATTGCGCTGCACATCAACCCCCCTCCTCCTTCCTTCCTCGAATTCTTTCCTCGCCAAGCCGGAAATCTCCCGGGCACCTAATGAATGTTACGCATTTGGTGCAGCACACGAACGGCCACTGTAATAAAGTCTCTATCTTCCTTCATTTTCACAAGTTTTACGCGAGTCTAGTTTTTCAGCCTCACTCTCTTTGCGCATGTGTAACCATATAATTACCCGAATAACAAACGAATAGGTTCCCCCGGGAAATGGGTTAGCTCTATTATTCTGTTGTTGATAATTATGTGTAATATATAGTTAATGAATGCCGATTTGCTGAAATGATTCATTGACCTGATTGTGAACGCTGAGGTTGGAAGCTCGGCGCCCAGAAAAGAAAGTGATGGTAAATGTGCAAAAAATTCACCGTCCAGCTACTTTTAAGGCAGCAGCTGTTTGAGAATTAGTTTAAACTTGTAGCCACACTGCTTTTGTATTTTTAATTAGAGACTAAGTTTACTGCCAACATCAATGCTGACTTTAATACTTTTTTCGTATTTTTCTTCTTTGTAATCACTTTATTTTACTGCAACAATCATTTTTGGAATGTTATTTGGATTTACATACAAACTCCAAGAGCAACTCGTATTCTGCAATCAATGCTTATAAATTAAATATGATGGGTAAAATTTGAAAATGAAAATTATGCAGGAAAACGTTCTGCGTAGAATAACAATGGAAGCTGTTGGGTAACCTGTGCTAACAACGTCCCTGGTCAAAGTTAGCCAAAACAAATACATTCTTTACAGCATCCAATACTAATGTCGAAGCTGCAGTAAAAACAAACCGATAACTGAATGCAACTACTGAATTGATCCTTATAAAATGATGACGAAGAAGCATATTTCTCAAGTACACGGAAGAAAATCGTTAAAAAGTTCCGAAGGTCGAGACCCTCGCCAGAGAACCTCAGAGAATCATAAAGCTGTTATAACCAAACCGTGTACCTTCTTCCGTCCTTCCGCAGCCTCATCCTCACTTTCATCTCGAGCATCCTCATTCTCATTCCTGCATCGTATTTTTTTCCCCTGGACCTTTACTTTATGAAACACGATCGCGGACGAGAAGTGAACGAGATTTACGAGCGCAAAGTGTGGCTGCGGTGGTGTACCGCGGAAAATGGCAGCAGCAAGTGTACTGGACTCGGGCCGACGGGGGGGCCGGTTTTCCTGCCGATTTTCCGGTAAGCTGTAAATTATCGGGCAGCCGCGAGGACAGATAACAAGGAGCCAAGGTCACGGGATCAACGTAATGGGCTACCGTGCAAAGGGGGGAGCCGTAGCGAATGATGGATGAATGCAAACAAGTGAAACTCTCGTCGACAAGTGAGCCTCCTCACGAGGAGGTGAACCCACTGACACATAGAAGTTTCCTCCAGGTTAGCCCGCTTTGCAGGGTGTCCAACTTCGGGTTGCTCATTCTTTTGAATCTGTTGAAAACAGTGTTTTTATGGTCTGCATTTGCTTTTCTCTCTCTCTCTCTCTCTCTCTCTCTCTCTCTCTCTCTCTCTCTTTCTCAGGAGCTTCCTTTCAACTTTGTTTAGGAGGTGGAATGGTCGTGATTAAAATGACTTTGCAAACTGCTACCGGGATGACTGTATCTGCGAGTCTTCAAAAAATAAAAGCAAACTATTCCTTTGAGCAGCATCTTATGCTGCAACCGTTTTGACAAGATTCGATAATTATTTTTATGAGATCATTTACTTTCCCTCCTTTCTAAAGTTAATTATGAAAAACTATGTTAATCGATGAATAAATTAGAGATTTTTCTTATGGTTTTTTCAGGAGTGATGCGCAGGTGTAATAAAAGTCAAGGTAAATTTCATCGAGAAGTGTCAAAAATGATGACTAATAGTAATCGACTAGTACTTTCATTTCATACTTACACCGCTCGGAATACCACAGATTCAAATTATTAATATCTACTTTAAATTAGCATTAGTTCTTTATTTCTTATTTTTCTAATAATATACTACCACTTCACTTTTAAATCAATATGATACATTACATGATTAAGTTTTTCTATTTGCATTTTTAATGTAAAAATGTTATTACAAATCAATCAAGTACACTTTATCTGTTTGTGGCAGATGCACAAAATGGAGGAAAAGTACATTTAAATTTGATATGCTAATTTAAATAATTTTCTGATAGCGGTGCGACAAGTTATACGACTCATTCAAATCTCCGTAAGTGAGTTATGACGCGAATTCCGAACAGGGAAGTTCCGTGACGGATCATAACTAATTTTAAACAACAATTATTCCAACTGAACCTTTAAGTACAATAGAGTTTTATACTTTTAAATAAATTAACCTTAATACTAGGCTCCTAGTAAAGCATCTCAATATCTATATTTTTAATAAAATATCAATAATCAATTCTGCCCATTATTTTTTTAAAAATAAATAGACACAAATTATTATTCTATTAATAGTTATTTGTTTATTTCTTTAAATAAGGCATTAATCATTTAGAAAGAGAAATCAAGATTTTTTCAAATATATAAGATTCTGTATACACAGTATATTTTAATTTGAGTTTAACCGAGCAATAGTAATTATAAATATTTATCATTGTGATTTCCTTAGCTATTCATCTGACAATTTGTACTGAACAATATTAATATTTTTGAATAATTTATGACCCCTGTAGAAGTAAACCTGTAAATGAATTCGTACACAGGTAAACTTTATTACACCTATCTAAGCATAAGATAAATTACGGTATGGCACTAAGTTACTCAAAATTTTACAATTTATGAAAAACAATATAAATTTTACGCAAAAAATATTGCTAAATAGTTTGATTTAATGTTCAAAAAAATTTTTTCTTCATTTAATAAAATATTGTAGTAAACAAATATATTTGTATAGATGCAATAAATATTTAAATAATGAGTAATTTAAAGGAAAAAATTGTTTGTGTAATGACTCATTTTTACAATATTGTATCTACTATAAACACGTAATAATTAAATGTAGGAATAAAATAATTTTTATTAAATGCTGTTGCAATTATTTAATTATAAAATTATTTAAAAAATAAAATTATAATTTTATTAAAAATTATTAAACATTTTTAAATGATAGAATTTGTTTTATTATAAAGCGAAAAATTTATAATTTGAAATTATGGAATATAGTTTTTAGTTTGTTCACAAAAATTATTTTGTAATGGAGATGAAATAAAAGAAAATCTTTGTTTACAGAAAAAATATATTGGTTAACAGGCTCAATTACAAACAGAGGAAATTTACAAAAAATACTTAAAAATAAATTTGTACTTGCAAATTATGTTAATTTACAACAATGAAGTGTTGTTGTATGTTGCTTTGGGTAATACTACATATTTCAGTTTCTTTGTTTTTTGAAAGGTGTTATATGTTATTTGTATTTAAATAAAAAATAGGACACCTGCACAGTAGTTAATGTTAAACAAATAAATTAAGAAATAATAATTTCCTCAAGAGTTAGCATGAATTACATGGATTAGTAAGTGAAATATACATAAATATAAAGAAGAAGGTGGTAGGATTATTGGGTGAAAAATGACATGGTATAAAAACTAATTATAGATGGAAAATGAATAGTTCGAAGAGTTGGTGCAAATTTTTTTTTCGCACTATCTGTTAACACTTTGAGATAATCGTGTTAAGTGTCATTAGCTTGTTAACCGCCAATTCAATATATTAAAAACATCATTGTGGAGGGCACGAAACATAAATTCAGTCGATGCAATTAAAGTTGCAAATTTCCAAAGTTTCTCCATTTTCCGTCAGCTAATGCATTGGGTTCACTCCCATCGGAGTAGCACAAGTCGAGCCAACGAAAATCCTCCTCCCACAATCGGAGAGCAGAGGGCAGGAACAGTGGCTTCTCGCAAGTGGAGTTCTCGCAGGTCCCCGGAAGCTCCGGGGTCACAAGGTTCAACAGAAGCGCCAAAGTCCAGCGCCGCGGGGGTTCTCGGCCCGAGTTATATACAACCACAACAGCCCGGGGCACCGAAAGGGGACAACGGCCAGAGTGAGATATAATATCCGTGGCGCGACGCAAAACGAGTCCCCGAGCACGAAGTCGACGGTCGGGGATGAAGGCGTGAGGGGGGATGCGACCTGCCTTATTTACGACCCGGGCCCTACCTGGCGCTGGCGAATCTTCCCGGGCCGGACAGTGGGCCTCGGGGTCTCAGTCGAAGCGCTGCGGATCGCCACCGTCGCCGCGATTCCCTCCCGCTCTCCCGTCCCCTCACCTGGTCTTCCCTGCGCACCTTTGGCCACGCCAATAAATATCGTGCGGTTCCCTTTATGCCACTGACTGTGCTCAGCACTCCCGTGACGGATCCCCGGGGTCTGAAATATTTGCCGGAGTACCCGGGCCCGTGAAAATCGCGAGTTATCGCGGTGCGAGCTCTTCCGGGTGGTCGGGGTGGTGGTGCGTCGGCTTTTCCGAGAGACTGAGAGGGCGATACCCTTGGAGTGCTCATTTCGCCTTCCGGGTGGGGTTCTTCACTTTGTCGTCGTCCTCCTCTGGGGTTTTGGTCTTTGTTCGGTGCACGTTACGGAACGGCAAGTCAGACAAAATTGCGCGTGCGCTTCTTTTGACGGATTGCGTTTTCTTTGCTGTTTACGCGATATTTGTTTGGCCCTTCTACGCAACTTTTCTTTGTTCAAAACACCATAGTTTACCTTTTTCGAGTTCCAAGTCTAAATACGATGTCGTTGCGCTAGGCGGAAAAAATTTGGGGTTGGTAAACTTTGCTTTGTTTTCCACTCTCGATAGGGGCAACTTGTCATGCTCGCTTTATCTTTTCGGTAAAATAACTCTCGGCAATCTTAAATCTGCATTTTTTTCAATTTTTACTGGTTGTGGTTGACTGTATTTTGTAAATAGTCTGTCAAAGCGTGTGCAGATCTGTCAATCTCAAAGTAGAATGTTAGTACCGCCAAGATATAGATGCCGGAACTAAATAAAAACTTCACAAAAAGATGTGTAAATTAGTTTTACCCCATTATAAAATTCAATTTCTAGAAATATATGATTTTTAAATTTTTTTCATAAAAAAATTCAAGCGTAAAAAATACTGTTTATTAAATATAAGAGTACGAACAATAAATATAGCAGTAAAGTAATACGAAAATAATCTTCACTTTTAACTTGAATATATTCTCTAAATTATTATTGATAAATATGGTAATCTTTTCTCTTACATCATCATTCTTTATTACACAAATATCCATTTTTATTCTAAGCACAAACATTTTTAAAACATATATATGATGGGACACATACATGGAAATATTTTTTAAAAGATAACTAAACGTAAAAGCTCAATATAATCAGTAAACTGTATAAAATTTAATGCTGAGATTTATCATTATAAAATTATATTTAAAATGCTAAAAATAATTTTTTTAAAATGAATAAGTAGATTTATATTTTATTTTACGACTAATTAATATTTTGTATAAGTATTTATATATATATATATTTAGTGTTTCTCTATATTATTCAATTACATTTTTATATAGAAAAAAAAAATAATTATAGAAACATTATTTGAAAGCACTTTTTAGAATAAAAATAATAAATTTATCTTAACAAAAAATAATTATCGTGCTTATTTTAACTATGTTATATGAAAAAAGTGGTTTTTTTAATAACAACAGAATTCCAATATTCAAATAGAATGTACTCATCGAAATTATATTTTGTTTCATAAGATATAGAACCAATTGAAAAGAAATTTTTATCTAATACTAATATATATCTGCAATTAAAATTATTTTTTTACAAATTGAATACAAAACAAAGGTAAAAAATTAGACGTATGAAAATAATTTTTATTTTTATCATACGATTCATTTTACGCATTTAAAACTTATTAGTTCATTCAAGATTTACTAGTTTCAAAATAATTTGTTATTTACAATATTTAATTAATATAATAAATTTGTTGATTTACGAATTAGAATGAAAATTTAATATTATACATACTAAATTTTATAATTATAAACTAATTTTTCTAACTATTCATTATCTATGTGTTGAGGAAATTTTTTTGATAGAAGCTGATAATTTGTATAAGATATTATATAAAACATTATATAATTAGTCTCGCAATTACTCAAACTTAAGTTAACATAATAATATGTTAATTATTTCCATGTGCCATGTAAATTTTTATATTGTATCATAACAATATAATGTTACTAATAAAATATAAAACTATATTCAATAAAACTACTCGTATTCGTTATTCACGTAACAATTATGTTTTGTTATTATTACAGGAAATTCGAATAAGAGTCTTAAAATGTGACAGTATCTCAGAGGTACTTAGTACATTTGTTCTATACATTCTTATCCGATATACCGATGCTTGATATTTCTTGTTTCATTTAGCAAACATTTCAGTGCCAAACAAATTACACACATGTGGCGGAAACAATTTTCTACCGACAGAAAGGACTTCATTTTTCCTACTCTTGAAAATATTTTAAAGATGCGTTCATTTAATTAAAAGTATTAAATTTTACGAGACATATTTCATGATCTTACCAAATGATCGCTTTTTTAATTAATAATAGGTATTTAACAATGTACTGTTATGGACATTTTTAAAATACCTTATAATTTATAACTTTTAAGTCATGTAGTTCATGATTAAAACATATGTGTGTGTGTGTGTGTGTGTGTATTATATGTAAATGCAAATCGTAAGCATTATGTCGTTACAACTTTTATTTATAAGTTATTATAAGTTACGTAACACTGTTTTGAAAAAACTATGCGAGTCTTTTTTATTATATTAAAAATAAAAAAATTATTTTTTATAGTTTAAAATATTATTTAAATCATTTAAAAATCAACATTAAACAAAATGTTTGCAAATTAAAAAATGAACACACTGTTAATATCAAAAAAATTTTAATTTAGGTAATAATAATTTATAGTATTTTATCATGATTATATTTAATTATTAAAAATAAAAGGTACATGTGTAATAATCTATTCCACATTCATTTATTCTATAGATAATTATATTTGGTCAATATTTGAATAAGTATATAGTATTAGAATAATATAAAGTAAATTTCTATTAATGTTTTATATGTAATATTTCTATTTGAAGAAATATAAGTCAATCAAATAAATTTAAAAAGAATATATCAAAAGTCAATTATTTACATTTAACAACTAAAAAAAAGTAACAATTCAATGAATGTAAGATTTAATAAAGCAATTATAACTTAAATATGTTTTTTTATATACACTGTCTGAATATTATAAAGGTTGAAATCATTAAATATATTAAATTTAATATGATAATCAAACAATATAAAAAAAAATTCCAACAAATTTAATGGGGATTTTTAAACACTCCTTGGTACAATAGCCATTATAATTTTTATAAGGATAATCAATTTATTAAAACTAAATAAATATATATTTTACAAAAATATTTAAAGAATTTGAAAATAAGGTACGCTTGAAACGATTTGTTCCCTCTGTCGTACTAATTTTATTGTACATTCATGGCAATATCCTATTTGTTTTAAATCGAGTTTAATCCTGTCCTACCTTCTGGTAGATATTTTTATATGGTAATGGTGCTCTCTGGTTTTTACACCGGAGAGCAACGTCTAAATGCCGCATTTTATTTCCCATTCTAGGTCTCAACATGTTCGCGACTCTGTCGTTATTCGTTTAATTACGCATTTATAAGGAGCGTGGAGATGATATTTTAAGGTAAAAGAGCTAATTATAAAATTAAAGTCCCAATTAGAGAATTTTCACATTTTAACCAAAGAGTACAATATGTGTTTACGAAAAGAGCGATTTATTATCACGTACCGTAACGAAAATTATACCAATATTATCAGCTCAAATTTGTTCAAATAAACTCAGCGTTACCTATAATATAAGATTAAGTTTCATTTGATTAATAGTAATTTTTTAATTTTCTTTTTTGTTTTGCCCTAATCTAAGAGTTGAGATTGGGATAGTATTAAAATTTTTCGTCAAAGCTTTTGCTCGAGTCAACGATTATCATTAAAAGTTTGAATTTGAGCAATATTAAATGCAAAATCCTCATCAGAATCTATGATATTATCTTCTCTTTAATCGAACGATTTGTAAAGTGTTAAGAGATGTGTTGAATTAGCATGAAGCGACAAGTGTTCAGTGTCACACCTAACCCTTGACCTCCCGTCGGTGCAGGTCACGCGATCATTAAAAGCAAAAGCGACGAAAAATGAAAAGTCAGCGGACACGGTTTACGAGTCCACGCACACAACTCCCGGATCAAAGCTGAAAAACCCAATGAACTCAGTTTTCACTCGGCTACGGCCTTCCGACCTCCGGTGCTCGCCCTCGGGATCACCGCGCGTTCATTTTTCAATAACGCGATTCATTAGCGCGAACACGACGAGGAGGAGGTGGCAAAAAAGCCCCGAGGTCGTTGGGCGCAAAAATGCAAGGACGCGTACAGTCGCGGGATAAATGTTTGCGCTGCTGCGGTGCGTGTTGTCGCGGGTACCGAGCCCCAGGATCAAGAGCCGAGGCTTTGTTGCTCCGAGGATCAGTCGGCTATTGGTTTTTGAGCAAAGGAGTGCCGAGTCATTGACTCTTTGGAGAGCCCAACAATGATGCTCACTCAGTGATATCAATCCATCAATCCATCTATATATATATTTATATATGTATAGTGATCATATATATATATATATATATGATCCGAGATCTTCAACCGTAAATGAGACCGATCTGGTCGACAGATCTTCATATTTTGTTACCGGCCAATGAAATAACAACTGATCCTTCAAAAGACAATTGCGATTGGAACCTGGATTTATTCTAGGATTTTTCCTTTCTTTCTTAACAATTGAAATAGAAATGTATATTAAACTCATTAGAACAGCCAACTCTTTAGGAGATTAATTATTATTGGCTTAGTGATCACAGGTTTAATAATGATGGACGGAAATTCAGAACGCGCGACACAGTCATTATTCATGTGGCAATTCAAATATGGATATTATGCATGTTTATTATGCAGGATACGCGTGATAAATATCTGTTATGCAAAGTCTAGCGTTTGTGTATAAAAATATAAATATTAAATTGTGGAAAAGAGAAAATCGGATAAAAACGATAATAATGGCAGGAACGATAATAATTTTTTCAGCGGGCTCCTCAAGATAAATTGTGTTTCTTTTTTGCGGCTCGTGTCACTGTAATATTCAATCCCCTTCAGTTTTTGCGTCAAAGTTTTTCTCAAAGTCCCTTTTAATTTAATTTTTATACCGGTTTTTTGTCTCCGCGTTACAGCAGCCTTGCGACACAGCATGATGTAAATGCAAAGCAAGAAGCTCCTCGGAGGGAATATTCGATTGGATTGTTATAAATGGCCGCTCGTTTAAAATTGCGCTTCGAGCTCGGGGATTCGCAAAAATGCGCGCAATAAATGCACTTCGTACATTGGAACGTATGCAAATCAAAACACAGAGCCTTTCGCGCAGTTAACATTACATGCACTAACTGTACATCAGCTTACAGTAATATAAACTTTTGTAGAAAGCACAAGACACTGGAACGGAGAGAGACACGGCTAAAGGACTACGCAAAAGCGTCTGGAGGCGATTGTTGAAAAGTGAGTTTCCCCGAGGAGCAGGAGCCGGGGAACTCGACAATTCCAGGGCGCCGAGCGTCCCGATGAAAGGGGCCGCCTCGTCCACCCGTCAAAGCCGTCAGCGAGTTCACACGCTGGACCACCTCCGCCCCCCCCCTCCTATACCCTTGAGAAGCGCGCTCGACCCTGGAAAGGGCGTGTGTGTGTGCAAACTCACGCACAGTGTCGGCAAACAGTCCCATTGTGGGTGGCAGTAAATAAATAAGGCCCTCGTCGCGTGTCCGGCGTCTGGGGCACACGTGTGTCGCGCGCCGTCCATCGCCCTCCGACCTCGTGACCGGATGTTCAAGTGGCCCGCACCCACACGTGTTGCGAGTAAATCGGAGGTCGTAACCGGGACCCTCTCCTTCCCCCCCCACCCCGCAACCCTCGTTCCCTCCTTGCCGACGTAGATGTCCCGGCCTCACCTTGGCGCTCCTCGAGCCTCTGAAGATGTGCTTCTTTCTTCGCTGATGCTCGTTTAGAGCCGACAGCCTTGTGTCGAATGCGTGCCGAATTCCTCGCTTTTGGTGATAATTGTTTTGTTTTCATGCGATTGACAACTGCGCGCACTCAATTGAAGGACTGCAAACTGGATTACCTTTCGGGCCACGGCACCTTTCAATTTCAGGCGATGCTTTCGCATTTCTCCAGGGAGTCGAGCGAAAAATAGAAATCTTTTCCTTCCCGATGATAATAAGGAGAATGGTGGTTAATCTGCGTAAACACGTAATGTATAACTCCGCTGTGTATGGGAGGGCAGGCATTGCGTGTGCGTGCGCGTGCGCGTGCGTGTGCGTGTGTGCGCGTTCGCGTACCCGGGCATGCGAGTGAATTCGTACGAGATGATATAAATGTATGTATGAAATAAATCGCCTCACGTACCGTTCGAGAGTCGCCGAATGAATATCTCAGAAAAAGAGAGCAAAAGAGAGATTGTCTAGGATTTATTGTAAATACCCAAAGCTAACTTATACGTATAACAGTTTACGGAGATAAATGTACTTTTGTTGCATAACATACTTTTTGGACTCTGGCTCTGAGTAAGAAAATGCACTCCTCGCCCGCGGGAATCACACACAATTATGCAGATTGTATGTAATGCATATTCTAATTATTTAGAATCCTGATTTATGTGGTATTCGAATTGCGAAAAACGCGTCATACCTGAAACAATATAATAATAATCTTTGCGTTAATTTATAAACGGGGAAAGAGCTGCTTCGATTAAAAAAAGATTTTCAATATTCAGATTTTGACAAACAATATTTAATATAAAAAAATCAAAATCTATTCATTTTTTATTCGTTATTCTGCATTCGCACGAGGATAAATTTTATTTTGGATGTGAATAATAATATATTTTTCGTTGTAAAAATTTTAAAGATCATAAAACAGTTTTTAAACATATTTTTGCTTTATAATAATTTCAAATGAATTACTCGATCGGATATCACTTTTAATTTATTTCGACTTTATTATTCATGAATTGATTATTTTATTTTATAGGCTGTAAGCCTCTTGAATATATACTTGGAGCACCTTAAACATTGGTAAAAATAAATAGAGATAATGAAACGTTTTACGTGCAAATAATTGATCATAACTTTGTACAAAACAAATTGCAATACATTGTATTTACTTATTTTTTTAAATTTCAATGCATTGTACATTGCTTTTACATTAAATTTAAATTTAGGTGAAATTGATTAGCAATTTAAATTACAAATAATTTTTATCGAATATGCATTGTCCAATAAATAATGCAATAACAATATATCAGCGTAAACGGTTATAGCTCCATTGTTTGATAAAACGAAACAGATATTTGTAAAAAATTTGGATTATTTAACAAGAAAACAAAATTAAGGAACAATACGAGGGTAGACATAAAACCTTATATTTTACATAATTTATATTTTTCAAAGTGCGTTGGAGATAATACAACAGGCATAAATTCGGCAAGAGCATTCGTTTCGGAACCACGCAAGAAAATCCTCTTTGGGAAATTGTTGCTGCAGCCTTGAAACTTTAGCGCATCTTATGAAAAATCGATACCACTCAATCATTTCGAGTCGTAAGCTTGCCGAAAAGTTCACCCACTTTCCTCAAAATTCTCGAGCAAAGCTAAATCCGCTTTAAGACAATGCCACTGCCAGGAAGCATCAGTCAGAAAAAACGAAATATGCGAGCGTGGCCAACGGTCCCTCGGGCCGTAAAAGCAAAAAAAAAGTGCACATCATCCCTAAACTCGAACGTCCCCCGACTTACGCGCGGACTCCCTTCGGTACCGTTCGTAAACCTTCAGTGTCCGCGCAATAAGGCCCCGCATCCCTCGAGGGAGGAGGCGCAATACGTGGGCCGAGGTCGAGCCGGAGCTCGGACGCTGGTCATAAAGTCAGAAGGGGCCCCCCGAAAGTCGCGCGTTTATTGTCGGCAATAAAGTCCGGGGCCCGTCGGTCCTTCCTCCGTCCTTCCTCCGTCCTTCCTCCGTCCTTCATCGGTCCCTCGTCGTATTTGGCGCGGCGGTCCGGGTGCGTCCGCGTAACGGTAAGTGCGAGGCGCAAGGGAACCCACGTGCTCCACGGGCTCCTCGGGGCGAGGGGGGGGGTAGAGGAGGGTCCAGGGTGGAAGGATGGAAGGATGGCGCGGCTCGCACGTGTTGGTGGATGATGAATGGGGTGGGGCGATTCGCGCACTCATTATCCCGAAGATTGCGGACGCACGGGAGGATTTGTGGCGTAGAGGGACCTTTTATCTCCTTCTCGACGACGGCTTTGTTTGCCATTTCATTTGGCTCAGGCGGTGAAATTTTGAAAGGATAACCCCTTTTGCACTGACTGCACGAAACTTTTTCACCCGAAATGCCCATCTTTCTCTCTCCGCTTTATTCAATGCACAATGATACATTGTAATGGGAGCGCTTATTTTAAAAAGTGGAAGACGTTGACCCATTTCGCATAATTAAACACATGATTATGGTTGTGGGGAGTAATTTTAAATGACTGGAGACTCGGCAATTCGGTCCCCGAATGCGAATACCAATGGAAACGAGAAACCGGTTGGCTACTCTATTAAAATAGAATAAATTAGATTGGTTTGCGGAAATCCTCGGATGCTCAGCGCTCAATTTGAGAATGAACCGGAGCCGTGGTCAAATTACTCCGAATGAACTGCAATAAAAACCCGAGGAGACAAATAAAAGATGACCGTCCACCGCAATGTATTCAAGAAATTGGGAACTAGAGCCAGGGCAAGTCAAGTGCAGAGTAAAGAGGTGGAAGTACCGTAAGCGAGCAGGCAGGAAGCGTATTCAAATGACGAATCACGATCGGGGCATAAAGGGTCAGCGGAGGACGAGCCTCAGACCTCGGGGAAGGGCTTCGTAAAAAGTCACGTTTCCACGCGATCGATCCCCGCCAATTCTTCCGGGCTGTCGGTGAGCTCTTCTTCGAGTGTCCCACCGACGCCATAAATCTCGATGACCTCGGACGTGGCCGAGGGATCCTCCTTGTCACAATATTTGTACCCCCGGAAGCCGTTATACGCCTCTTTCGATGCGCACGAGTACCTCCTCTTTTTTGGCGTGATCAATCCCCCCCCCTCCCGCCAACTCGGCGCACTTAAATATTGCTCTCGCGTTTATCTAGCTATTTTGTCAAACGGTCCTCCAAATTGGTAACCCAAATGGCGTGCGAGGTATTTCTTGGGCTCGCGGTGGGGACTTTTTGAAATATCAATGCCCTCCGTGATTTTGGGATTTTGGGATTTTGGGATTTTGGCACGAAACTCTGCTTGCCGATTTCACCGCTTTTAAGAATGAAGAAAATTCGTTTCAGACACACCCAGGCTTAGCTTCTCGACTACCCATGCATAGAAATTTATTATTTCCGTGTTCTATCTCAGAACCTAGCCTCTCGTAATTTATCTCAATTGTCTTCATATATTTTTCAATTAGCGTTATTGCAAAAATTAATCGTTAGATACAAGCAATCATATTTAGATTAAAGCGGTAATTCCTTTAGATTTATTTAATAATTCGGCATATTATTTACGCTGAGAAATGTTGAGTCATCGTTACGGTATGCTCATCGCTCTTGAGATTGCAACAAAGTATGCAAGCAGCTTTGATTTTTCCGCCTTTCTTATTATTCATTTATAGCAAATATTGCAGGAACTAATTACTAGTTCTCGACTAGTTCAATCCAACTAAATTTGATATCGAGAAGGAAAATCGGCATGAAAAATACTGTCGACAACACTTTCGACCGCTAATTCCACGCAATGATTATACATTATTTATTGATTTCGAAAATACTTTTCTACTACTGGAAATATTCAGATTATATCAAATTTTTTTTAAATATTTTATCTTCTTACAATTTGCAGTTTTGTTTTAAAAAATAAATACAATTTCTACCAAAAGCATTCATTTTTCTGCTTTTAAGAAAATACCTTAATGCAAAATCCTTTAATATATCTTATTTTAGCTTATTTTGAAATAAAATATAACTAATTGATTTTTATGTTATTTTAATTTTTTTTAAAAATTACCATAAAACTTGTAAATTTATTATCTTTGCAAATATAACTTCATTAAAATCCATAAAATATTAGATTCCTCATAATACGATTTAATACCATTAGCGATGCTATGTTTCTTACAGACCAAATTATTATGTATACATATACAATTAATAATCATTCATTGTTAACAATTATTCCTGAAAATTTTAAATAATGATGTGTTATATAAATGAAAGTAATTCATTCTAGATTTTATTTTCGAGATACTGATTTTATGCAGGTGTATTAAAATCAGAGAATTTTTAAGAAAGATCTGTTGTTATTAAAAAAAAAAAAAAATGTATTGTAAGAAAATTTATTCCAATCAACTGAAAACTTATGAAAGGTTATTCAAAATGTTGAAATGCTCGATTTCAGAACGATTACAATATGACATCATATTGCTTCCTACTATTACCGCTACCTAATGACATCACAATGGAATTTAAATTATCTTCAGCTTAAAATGTGTGACGGCCCAGCAAGAAAAATATATTTCATATAGAATAGGAAGATGATCGATGTAATTAAACCTTTACACTTATCTTCTAATGAAGTCATTTAAAGAGACTTGCATTCTCAAAGATAAAGAGAAAGTTTTTAAAATAACAACTATTTCGTATTTTTATATCAATTAATATTTAAAATGTAGCTAATTAATTACAAAATGTAATTTTTCGAAAGTTTTGTATTATATGTATATATTTACAAAAATATTTATCTAGACATAAGTGCGCTCGTGGAATGTTAATGTATGCATTGGAATATATGAATGTTAATGTATATATGGAGATAAACTATTTCCTTCTCTTTGACATGACATTTTGAGTTATTAATGTTACTATGCTACAAACACATTTTTATTAATATACATATAATTTGTGATTTTCATTAAGTTAATATTCTACTGTTGAACCGAATTGTCCCGGTTATCAAAGATTTTCAATTCTTAATGTTTAAGTAAACATTTATTTTATGCTTTTACTGTTGAGTCACAAATAAATTTATATAATTAATTTACAGATGTTTATTATTAAAATAAAAAAAATAAATTATTTTATCAATCTCAACACTGCATTTTAAAATTAATAATTAAAGCATTGTTGACACAATTAAATAATATAAACGTTTTATAAGCTTTTCTTAGCATTTATAAATTAAATTGAGCCGTCAATACTTTTACTGAATTAACATACGGTTATTAGAATCTGATTCACGATTAAGAATATTGCAATTTATGTTGTTACTGATGTTTGATTAATTTTTGTTAAAATATTTTTAATATACCAAAATGGTTATTGTTAATAATCAAATAGTTTGTTTATATCTAATTAAATTGCAATTTCGAGATTGTATTTGTGAAATTCTGTGTTTACGTTTATAAATATTTATGTTCATTGACAACAAATTCTTCAACGAATGTAGATCGAGAATTGAAAGCAATCCATTTAAGTTTTTTTGTCATCGACGATGTCAACTGTCAATTTCTCGACTCCTGGTGACTTGAATGAAAAAATACTGAAACAAATGTAAAACATGGATCTCCGGGTGTCCATACGTGCCCACAAATAAACCGCAAACAATGTGCCGTGCCGACGATGACGAGGGAAATACGTCGCATCGACACGTAGGAGTTGCTCGTGTTAATAGGTTCCTGGCCACGCGCGGGTGCACCAAATGAAAGTGTAACCGGACCGCGACGCCGTAAAGCATCTACAGGGACTCCCCACGAGGCGCATCTCACGCGATTGCCGCCAATTTCCCCAGATCACCAATAAATTCCAAGGGAAAAGCGGCAGCGGCGCATAGGTAAACAGAGGACCAACAGAAAGGGCTACACGGAAATGTGGAAAATGAAAATTCGGAAAATCGCATTCCCGGGAGGGATTTGGTCTCCTTCGCTGTAAACCAAAAAAAAAAAAAAAAAAAAAAAAAAAAAAAAAAGGAGAGACGCTCGGATCTAGAAATACGCAAAGAAGAATCATCCGAGATAAATTTTGGGGGAGGACGCTTTCGAGGGCAATAACAAGCTGGTTAATGCCGAACATTAAGGGATCGACGGACAGGCGGTCAGCGATGAAAAAATTTAGCGGTACATTTTTTTCCCAAGCAATCGTACCCGGAACCCGGGGTGCAAGTACCGTTCCTCGAGATTTTTCCCTCCGGTCCGAATTCACGGATTCACGGGAAGCGGCCGTTAAAGGGTTCCTGCTTCCTGTTACGTCCTGCGCTCTCCTTTTTTTTTTCTTTTTTTTTTTTTTTTTTTTTTTGCACGGGTCCTAGCGCCCGAAATCTGGAACTTTTATGGGCGAGAATTGGGAGTATCGCGGCAGAGCCGGTGGACTGATGGGTAACCGGGCGCAATATTGCCGCTGGTTTCGTAAACACGATCGACCGGGGAAATGTTTGCAAGAACCGCATGCTGGGTCTGACCCCGGCCTCGCTTCCGAAATCTGCGGTGGCCATTGTCCGGCGATTGGCGATTCGTGGTGCAAAATGTTGCGTGGGAACGGGGTACTGGGGGAATGGCGGGGGGGGGGGGTAAGAGGGTTGTTGCAGCGGTTGTGACAGCGGCTGCTGGTGCGGAAATACAAGGGGCCCGATACCGATTGTGGGGGCTGTGGTGGGGCCTCGAATCATTGAGCCTTCCTCGGGCTTATTCAAATTTTCCGCGCTCGTGGTGAAATCGAAGCCGCGGATTTTACTCGGCTTTAAAATACCAATAAGCAGTGCTGTTATTTGCCGTTGTTATTCCGGAAAAAGTGGAGCGCACAAGTGTGGCTACGCAGTTGCGGAATTGCAAAGTATTTCGGCTGTGTCCTGGAACGAGGGACGAGCAATGTTGGCCTCTGCATATTCGGATTACCGGGGAAATTCTTAACGTATCGTGTCCGATTAAATTACTCTTCGAAATGCAAAAGTTATTTGCCATTTTCGAAGCTGCATTAATTATGATATTATTGATAATGCCCATTTTTCAAACCACTTGCATTGGTGCACTAATAGTGTAATTAAAGATAAGTCTTACATTGGCCGTTGTGAACGCAGCCTTACTCGTAATAGGATATTGCTTTAAATGCACTCGATTCAATAAAATGTACATTCTAGGATATAAAAACAAGTTCCTTAATAATTTAATGATTATTCTTAAGACATTTTGCAGATAAATTCAAAACTTTAAAAAGTTTCGTACTTTCCAACCGTACAAATTGACCTTAATAAACTTTAATTTTAACGAATAAGTGAGTAAAACACCATAATTTAATGTGCGTCTTTACTCAAATAAATGCCCCGAAAATATAATGTACAACATTTAAGGGAATCCAACAATCGGCAAATATTAAGCGCAAATTAAATTAAATAAATTTTAAATATTTAATCAATTGTAACGTAACATTTTAAATACCATTTTATAGCATAAAAATATATTCGTTACTGTACATGGTAAAAATTACATCGCAAAACATAAATTTTCTTGATTTATAAAATTGGAAAAATTTAATGCAAATAAACTATTAATATATTATTTAATATTATAAGATATTTTTAATATTGATAGATTCTATTTAATTTTAATTCTCAGTTTAATTGTAAGATTTCTAAATTTATATTACATTAACAGAAGCCTTATATAATACTGTAATTTAGTTCAGGATTACCCAATCTTACTATTATTGAACTATAAATAAAATAAAATTGTTATTTATTCAGATATTCAAATATTTAATATTTCAATTTCCTTCATGATAATAATTATAATAATTTGAATTAAACTTAAATTATGTAAATTCAATTTGATGTATCGTAAACATCACAGGGAAAAATAATTAGAATATCAGTAAAATAGTAGCAAATATATACCCAATACTTAGACGCGGTTAAGTATTTAATTATAAATAATTTTTAGGATACTTGATAATATTTATAGAGTATAAAATAATATTAATAAAATATTATTTTAGAATATGTTGATCAAATTTTCTTCTATTATATGAATTACTGATTACGAGAATATGATAAATATTAAAATATTTTATACGCGATACTTCATAATTATTTTTAATAACTGTTGTTATAATAAATTAAATTATTAATGATCAAAAAATTGAATTACGATTAAAACAATAAAAATATATCCAAATAAAATAATAATACATATATTGTTATATATATATATATATATAAAATCCGGGTAAACATATTTTTTGGGCAAATATACACTCATTGTAAGTATATTCTCATGTTTCCAAATAAAATCAAATATTAGTTTAAAATTGATTTGAAATATCCAATAATTATATAATAATTAATAATAATGGATAGTAATTCTTATATTTATAATTTTACATTTTTATTGGTTATTTACTCTTTGCATTATACTTTTCATTAAATAAAAGGATAATTATTTGAAAAAATAATTGTCTTATTTCTCTCCAATATCATATTTTAAATAAAAAAAGGAACAATACTGATTTTTAAGTTCATAACTGAATGAAATTGATGCATTAAAAATATTAGCTTGCAATTTTTTCATTGTAATTACTTACTGCAATAGATATCATTTTTGTTATGTTAAATATATTTATATAATTTTTCTTCTTTTGAAATTTCTAATAATTTAAACTAAGCCAGGTGGTAATGATTTATGTTGAATATTGATTACACATGTAATCAATTATATTCTTTATAAATGTATTTTTATGAATTTTCCGTAAATAGGATATATTTAAAGTGTTTTTGTTATGAATCATATCTAATTATAGCTCATGGTATGAAGTATATTATTAAGCTCATAATTGTGTCGACTAAAGTTCTGAAGAATTAAAATAATTAGTTAACTTTACCACAAAGTACAATTTTCAAAATTGTTCATATTAGTAACAATTCTAAGTTTTCAAGGCTTATAATATATACATTTATTTAAAATAACGATAATTTTTATAGGGATTAAGGATTTTTAAGAATAAATTTTTCTCATTTGATGTGATCAATAAAGAATTCAAGTTGATTTTCAAATATTACTTAAAACGAATAAAAAATTCGATAGAAGATACTTATTAGTGTATCTCTAATTTTCAAAGTTAATAATTTTACTTTATAATAAACAATATAAAAATTATGTTAAATTATAGTATAATAATGTATTAACTCCGAAGATTCTTATTAAAACTTTGTGGTATTCCAGTAAGGTTTTTATGAATGCACATAATCAATGAACTTTTACCAAAAGTCTTGGATGTAAATTCAGAATTTCCTCAACTTAAGAGCGATACTTATCGAAAAAAACCGAATCAACAACTTTATAAAAATTGTATCAAGTAATTAAGAATGGAGGAAAGGACAACTAACCAAAGTGCAAAGACGCAATTTTCCGTAATTAACGCGCGGAAAAGGTAGATTCGCAGTTCCACGGTAAATGAAGTTGGTCTGCACGTGTGAGAGGCTTGGCAAGGCACCATGACGAGACATGTGTGTGCGGAAAGCGTACGGCGCGTGAGTTTCCCGATTTTCGCGTGAGTTCCCCGATTTTCGCGTGAGTTGGTTTTCGCGCCAGGGTGGGCCGCAACAGCGAACGGCGTCGGGAGCTTCGCGAAAAATGCACTTACCTGGCGCTCACTCCTCGCCTATTATTAAACGGCGCTCCGGCTTTCATTTTTCTCAGGTGCGCGTGGCGGCGTCGCCTCCCCCCAGGAGAGGATCCCCCCGCGGTTCCTGGGAAAATTGATGGCCGTTCGGAGAAAGGCGCGTCGGTGTCGATCGGAACCGACTGGATCGCCCCCCCCCCGCCCTCCTCGAGTGAGCTGTTTTTGCATTTTTCTCTTTCCCTTTTTCGTCGGAGCGTCTTTTTACCCAGGCGTTCAACGATAATCGACCAGGGTCCCGCTCTAATGATTGATTAGATGTTGGAGGTGTTTGTGCGCCGTGCTTCGTTCCTTCATCTTCGTTTTTTCGTGATTATCTTGCACTGGTAATTGCTGACCTGTCAAAGGGTCAAATACGCTGCCGGGTCTTGATTTTTTAGCACACAAATGCGAATTGTGTGCTCAAATCATCCCCTATTTAATTTTTTCGATAATTGAATACTAATCTCAAGCAACTATTATTATACCCGCTTTGCCGGTTGATTTATGGCTAACCGTACAAGTGCTGAATGTAATAACCTTTGTCGAATTAAAAGCCGACTTTGTTACAGACGAATCCGAATATAATTACTAGTAATACAATGAATCAAACTTTAAATATTCATGCAAGTATCGTGATCGTAGTTAATAGTATTTAATGAAAAAGCACTTATAGTATTTGATAATGGTTTCTTCGGATATCATTAAACTTACTCTTAATAAATCTGCGTGATGCATTGTGAGTACATTTGAGCTTTGTACAAGTCGAGGCAAATTTATAGGTGCACGATAAATAAGTAGACTATAAGTGAAGCAAGTACTTGCACATCGCGTTATTTATTTATACCGCATCATTTGGTATTATTTATTTATTTTTATTATAATTGATGCTGGAGAAGAATGACTGGAGGGACCATAACTTATATTGTTTATCTTTAGCTGTGCTTTTCCAAAAATTAAATCACACGTGAAACGAGGTCTGAAAGATAACAATATTGTTATAATAAATAATAGCAAGTAATAATTATTTAATCTGTAAATATGGTACACATGAAATATTGAGGTGTGCTATTAAGCCTATTTTATACTCTAGCTGTAAGAAATGTTCAACTAAACGTCGATGGACTTATTGTAATAATATAATGTTTGCACTGAGTAATTTTTCGACGTCATTTTGTTTAAATTATCATTTTGAGTAAAAATTTAGATGATGGCCCGAAATTTGTGAAAATACCGAAAGCCAAAAAAATATTGCTTAATAACATTAAGTTCACCTACTTTCGGCTTTAAGAAATTGGTAAAATAAGGTAAAACTCGAGTCTTTAATTTACATGTAATATCCGTATAAAATTTTCGAGATCTCTATGGTACATTAACCCAGAAACCGTCCATCTCATTAAGCCATTAAAAACCAAATCCTAACAACTCTCTAGGGACTCGTAAGTTCTGTTGGCTCTTCAAAAAGTGTGTTTACATACTCTCCAAGTACCAGTTAAAAGTGGATCTCGCGGGCAACTAAACCATAACTCGTCTGTGCCCTGTTCCACAGACAATTTAACCCAATTAAAAGCGAGAAAAACGCGAGTAAAGTATTTTTTAAAGGGTAATAAATGAGTTTTAGGACCGGCATTAACCTCACCTCCCCGGTGACTGTCAGTAGCTTCTCGATTTTTAGATTTTTACAGGCTCGCGATAAATTGTGGTCTAGCAGTGAGTAATTTGTGAGATTTTTGTGTCATCGGTCCATTTGCCCACCCACACTTGTCCGCAAGTGTGATCGAGCGTCAACGTCTTCTCGATCGAAGGTATAAAAGCTGCGATTATTAGATGCGATTTAAAAGCACATAAATAAATAATAATTGAAATGGTAAATCACGCGGAAGTTCCAGGCCCAATCGATATTCCGGACTCTCTTAATCGTGAAATTCGTTAACATTAATAATTTGAATAAGCCAGAGTCTCGAGTGCAGCCCATTGTGGTGTCCCATTTATTTACTTTCATTGGTATCGCCTTGGCTCGAGTAATGGGCTCCTCAACCACATGCGATCTGCACGCGTTTATAATGATCTGCCTAGGGATATTGAAGCTCCTGCTCATGGCCAACAACATCTCCTCTCCACTATCGACAGTTACATCCAGTGGTTTGAGAAGAAAATCAGCGGACCTTCCACGGGCACGCGGACGAGCGTGAACCCGAGCTCACGAACTCCAACGGTGAAGATCTTTGCCTCCGGTCGATCCTCGATCACCGCCGAGGTGCTTCCTGGAGGGCACTGGCTCAATGGCAGAGCGGCAGAGCGGCAGAGCAGCAGAAACACCACCACCACCACCACCACTAATGGCATCGGCATCGAAAATACTGCTACGACCTAGACGGCAATACCCGGACCCATAGGTGTCGAGGTCTTTTTGAGATCTAACGGACTCGCGTCCAGGGAATCTCCGGCGCACCGTCGATTCCGCTTGCATACTATCAATCACGCCGTATTTCTAGGTCAACCCCTTTACAGTCCGCACTAGTGATAAAACTCACCTCCGAGCTTATAGACAGCGATCGCATGGACTTTCTTTATCCGGCCAGTGACAATAATTAATCGAGCCGGTTGATACTTGACTAATAAAAATTACCCACTGAATGCCTTTTGCTGTTGTTGTTTACATAAGAATGCATTTATTCTAGAAATTGACGTTACCCGTATTCTTTTTTTCAAGCCACACCATATAATCGAGGTAAAATTTAGCCATGATTTATAGATATTGCCATTTGGTACGAAATCCTGTCCGTGGTATCAAGGAAATGTTTATACCAAATTAAAATTTATAGATAAAATATTCTGTATGAATATTGCATTAGTGGTTTTATGCTCTTTTAATTTCATAATGTAGTTATTATTCATACGTCTTTATTTACTTACATTCTCATAATATCTTCTAAGGTATTGTTTTTTTTTTTTTTTTTTTTTATATTTATTTATTTATTTTATTTTTATTTTATTCATTATATTATTATATATAATACTTTCGAGCTTAATATTACTCAAACGGTTAAATTCTTGTATGAAAATCATAATATACGTCGAGAACATTATCTTCACGAGTATATTTATTGTAACATAATTTGAAATATAATATTGCATTATCAAATATTAATTTTTCTCAAGGTTCATTCGTAAACAACTTCTAGACACATTAAATTTGTTTCCACTGAATTTCAGCCTTATTTTGAATTATGATGGTCAAAACTTAAAAACTGTCTTACCAATTTTAGAGGTTTACAGGTATATTAACTTTTAGTAAACATTTTTGCTTTTAAAATTTAAAAATTAATCTTTTTATTATAGATGTTATTAAAAGTCAAAATTTTCAACAATTCGTATTATAGTTTTATTTTTTTATGCGTATCCAAAGCAAAAGATTTTTAAAAGATGGTGGTGTTATAGTGTCGTTTAAATTATTATTTTATTACGGATTTAATTACGTCCGCGTGATTTGTTGCCATAAATTTTATTACTCTTGGAAAATGGTAAAACAAAATAATAATAGTAAAACAATATAACGTAGAAGTCCAATAGTGTTTAATATTTTACATTGCATTTATTGCAAACGGATTTTAATGGAGGCCTATACGAGGTGACTTTGTCATTTTTTAAATTTAGCACGTCAAACACTGGCATTTAGTTGGATATATTTTCTTCTGGAAAATTCTTCAAAGCAGTAAATATTACAATTAATTGATGCGGTTTTTCAAAATATTTAAGACTTTTTCTTGTAAAAAAATTAAATTATTTATTTTTGTATAAAAAAAAAAGAAGAAAAAAAGAAAAAGAAAATTTCTTTGTTTAAACAAGAATGTGTAATTATTTTAGTAAATTTTCAATAACAAAATTGAATTATATAAAAAAAAAAAAAATTAAACGTTTATTCTCAAAACGATTTTTAGGCATCAAAGTTTTTGTTCAACCGGGTTTCGCAAAAACTTTTTTAAACACGCACAGTAATGATTTATTGTAAATACATGTACAGCCATTATTATTAACCACGTTTGCATTTATGCTTCCGAAAATCCTCCGCCCTTTTTCTGTTGCCCTTTGCTGAATGACTTTTTTTCTTCTGGACAAAGTTCAATAAAAGCTAAAAGCTTGGTGGACACGATCACAAATGTCGCAATTTATAAGTAATTTATAACGAGGCCTCCGAACTCTACCCGATTCCTTTTACAACTAACCTTCGTCCTTCCTCACTCCTTCTTTGACGCCAGTGGAAAAGTGTTTGTCACCCAAAGTGGTTATAAAATCATCATCAAACCCCTTACTCCTCCACCTCTTCGTGACCTTATGAGCTTAATGCCGACTTTTACCTCCTTTACTCTTGACACAATAGAATATACGAGGGTGCAGTAGGAACCGAAGGGCAATTTTCCCGGTTTAATTGTTATGCGAGATACACCTTTATAATTTCTAGTGTCCTTCTTGAATTTTAAGTAGGGTAGAGA
The DNA here is from genome assembly GCA_018907245.1 of Eupristina koningsbergeri. NCBI lineage: Eukaryota > Metazoa > Arthropoda > Insecta > Hymenoptera > Agaonidae > Eupristina > Eupristina koningsbergeri. The sequence continues at coordinate 4,235,200 of JACCHV010000035.1, forward strand.
GTTTTAATAACTTTATCATTACTTTTATCGTTATTCTCCTTAATTGAGATTTTGCCGTGACACTATAAATCATTCATTTTGAGTTTTTGTTTTTTAAAATACTTTTTAGGCAAAGATGATTGAATTGCCGTCAATTAATTTCAACCAAGAGTGGGGATTCTTTTTTAAATACAAATCTCCACATGTCCTTATAAATATAAATATCGCTACATCAACTATGAGCTTTTATGTTGAGTTTATTTAGGAGTATACAAATTTTACTGTTCCCATTGTGCCTCTTAACAGTAATCATCCCGCGAACAATGTGGGGCGTGATGAATGCAAAGTCATTTTTTATGTCATCCAATAACCTACATAGTAATTTAGAATTTACGAGTCAGGCTCAAGCAGGTATGGGAGTCAGCAGATATTATTACCCAGGAGCCTTTATCAGATTACAGTAAAACGCAGAAAAAAAATTAAATATCCTTATCCGTGGCAATTACGCCCCTACTTTTCCCGAAGGCAAAGTGTCTAAATGCACGCACTGTAGAATCTCTGCTGCGAGAGGGGTCCATCTCTCTTGTTCACTCTGTCAGTGTCTCCTTTCCTCCTTTCTCTCTCTTTCACATCTCACGGGGGTAAGAAGAGGCCCAAAGTGGGAGGGCGACATGCTTCTCTCTTTCTCTTTTTCTTTCAGCAGCCGAGTGGGGTAGGGTGGGAGTTGCCGCTGCTGAGTGCTCGCTCCACTAGCCGGCGCGAGAAGAGAGAGAGAGAGAGGCTGAAAGTAGAGGGGCCTCAGTCCGCAACGTGAGGCCCCGCGCAGTTAGGGCCCGCAGGCCATCGAGTTCGTTTCTTCCTCGCCTACTTTTAGAAATTAGTCGCACTTGAGCCGGCGAGCCGAGGCGAGCGAGATCCGTCGTGGACAGTCGGCCCGTGGTCCCACGCACGTTTGTCATCTCCACATACACACACAGAAGCACACACGCAACTGCCGATAACCTATACACACACTCAAACACCGATCCGCAGCAGAGTACTCCTCCATCGTCTCCGAAAGTCGAATGTCCAGGAGGTGAGGATCGTGTCGAGTCATTCGCGAAGTCCTGGATGTGGTTCGTCCCGTTGGCCGAGGGTGCCGACGAAGAAGCGCTTCAGAGTACGAGAGAGTGCGCGGCGGGTGACAACGGCCAATGAGGGTCGGCAAGCGGCAGCATCCTCGGGAGCAGAGTCACGGCTCGTGACGTCCCGCCCCCGTCGTTTGCCACCCTCTTTAATAGTTTGTTCAAGTGATAAGCGAGTGCCGGCAAAGACGACCGCGCAAAGTGCCAGGCGAACAACCTCATTCAGTGCTCAATTGAACCGAACTCGGGACTTTTGGGGAGGTGGGGCGAGTTCTTAGGGAGCGTGCGCCCGCTTCAACCCCCGACCCATGATAAGGAAAGGTATTTGAAGGGTGAGACGCTGTGCCTTGGTGGATACGTGGATACTCACACCAAGTCCCGAGGGCATAAACAATACCACTCTGGATACCACGCTGCTCATATGTAAGTTCTATTTCGCCTTCCACTAATTTTTACCCCATTCTCGCCTTTCCTCGAGATAAGAGATGGCGATTGATTTTTAATTTTAATCGGCCGATTTTATTGCTGGCTAGTGGTTCAGGGCTAGAAATTGTGTCACCAAGTCCGCTTGGTGACACAATTTCTGTCGATTAAGTAACGGGACCGACGGTGGGGGCCAGTCAAGGCGTTTTGGACTTTTTGTCGCTCGCTCTTTTTGACACTTTTTTTTTTTTTTTTTTTTTTTTTTTTTTTTTTTTTTTGACTTTTGACACTCGCTCGCTCGCTCGCGCCTGTGTGTGTGGGCGAGTGGGCCCCGCCGGTATTCGGACGAGGAAGGCAGGCCAGCGCACGTGGCCGAGCTAACGAGCACCTAACGACCGCCGCTAACGGACTGCGTTATCAGGGACGCCTCCTCGCAATGCTAATACAAGCAATTACGCAGATGACTAAGGTCGATTGTGCCCGGCGATTATTGGCTCCGGCGTATGTCGGCGCGTGACGCGCCGGACCCAATAATCTCTGGATGCTCCGTTAACGCGCTCACCCACCCCCCGCGCCTTTTAATCGGCGGAATCGCTGCGGAATGCATTATTATTTCGCGTTATGCAGACGGAGTTTTGTGTCCCAGTGCACGAGGTGCGTTACCGTTGACGGGAACTCCATCGGGATTCCGGGGGCACACGTGGGCCAAAAGGAACCCCACCTCGCAGCCGAGATACGCGCGGAGAATAGATCTCGAGGCGCGCGTGGGCACGTACGTGGACACGTACCGAGATCAAGGAGAGCGATTGTATTTTAATTAGAGACCAGCGAAATGAAGGTGCCGCGTATCGCTTATAAATAAAAGATAGGGGGGGGGCCTTTGATAACGTTGGGCCGAGTGATAGGGCCCTGCTCGCGCATAATCAGCATGTTCCTCCGGAATCGTGTGCGTACATCTGCGGCGACTGGACTCGAGGCCAATAAGAGAGGAACGCTAGTGCAGATATGGGTGATAGGGCCCCGGAATTTCATGGGCCCATTCAAGCCGGAGCGCAGGATTGTCCGGCGGCCGAGTTATTAGACGGATTTAATAGGAACGAGAATCGTTCGTCGTCCCATCCGATTTTTGCCTCGATCCGTCGCGGGTGGGGGCTCTGCCACGCACGTGGTCGGCAGTGGCTCCGAGGCGTCCCGGGCTCTAGGCGGGGGCCGCCGACTGTCACTGCAAAAGTGGAACGGAGCACCGTTACCCGGAGAGGCTCGCTCCTCACTCCCGTCCAGCCGCGGCGTGCCTCCGGACGTTTTTTCCTCTTTCTCTCCTCCCTCCCGCCCCTCACCGGCTGCGGCTGGGCCGCGCTGGTCACGCAGGCTCGCGAATCATCGCACGCACCGGAGAGAGGCGCGGGCCAGGGAAAGGGGGGGAGGGCTTTCCTTTTTGTTGCGAAAAATGCTGCTCGCACCGGGCACGGAGGATTCGTCGAGGCGACCTACTTAATCCCTGAGCTTTTCTTCGAACGGCAAGGAAGGGAGATGGGGGGGGGGAAATACTCGCGGCCTCGGTACAATCCCACGGCCGAGGAGTGAGTCTCGGCGGAGATTCACTTCCACTTCCGGCGCACGAGAGCAGAGGCTCGCGACCAACACTTGCTCTGCCCGCCTCGAACCCTTTTTATTGGTTATCCGGCTTCGGCTCCGAGTTCGGCCGGGGTGCACCCATGGCGAATACGGAAATCTCAGGCGATCCAATTGCTGCATCTATTTTGCGACTTTACACGAGGCTCGACCTCTGCAGAAAAATATCGAACTGCAAAGTAAACGCGTCTCAGGGTTAAAAGTAAATAAACCTACTTCCGAATGAAAATCCACTTGACTGCATTGAGTTCGTGGAAAAGCACTATAATCCAAGCGTTATTTCCATAAAATCATTTTTAATGGTATTGAATGTTACACAGCGCACTGAAATCTACTGTTTTCAGAATGATAAACGGCCTTTAAATAGAAACAAGGATCATAGTCCGAATCAAGTGTTATAAAATATATAAAATAGTGATTATTAAAATATATTCGTATTCCCGGAGTAGCTTAGGTCGCTCGTTTTGACGGCACAGCAAAGCTAAATGTGTCAACGCAATTAAAACTGGATTCATCGGGCGCTCGGTCTTGCGAATCAGCGTTTCCATTTCTTCCCAAAGCCGTGTCCGCGATCGCAATATGGCCACGAATATTAAAGACACGAATCGAATTGACTCGCACCGAGTTCGTGCTTCTCGTTCGGCCCGAGTCGGCAGAGGCAAAGCGAGCACTTGACTCGCGGATACCCGGACGACGTTGAGTTCCTCGGGAACGGGACAAAGGACGCCGAGGGTCGCGGGCAACATCCAACCTGTGCACAAAGAATCTCATCCCGGGTTTCCTCCAACGGTCTTACTTTCGTTGCGCGTGCACGCGATTCCTCCTCCGGAGCACCGGAATGCGTTTCGAGCTCTCGGAAAGGGGGCGGGCGGAGTAGGAGTAGGAGGAGGAGGAGGAGGAGGAGGGAATACACTCGCGGCTTTAATTAGCTTTGCTCCGATGCGGTGGATGTGTTTCCGGCAAATGGGGGCCTTTATCTATCTCGCGAGCGCTAGCGGTACCCTGGCGACCCATGCGTCCCAGTTATATTTAGCGCCTTCATTATGTGCGATCGGCCACGCAACCTACGTGCGATGCGCCGTGGCCGACTGTGTGCGTGTGTGTGCGTATGTGGGCCCCGATTTGTTGTCCGCCTACTGAATACAATACAATGCTCCTCTAATGCTTTGTATGCGCCCCGCAGCCTTCGCTCCAAACCGATTATATCTTCGCTTTTAATTGGTGAGCAACACCCCCCCCCTCCACCCACCCACCGCCCCGTGCCACTGCCCTGCTGCTCTCCGGCTCTAGGCGATCGTTGACGCGCTCCTTTTGTCAGGGGAGGATTCTTAAAGAGCCGAAAATTTGGATTCAATCCGAGCCCTTCCCTACGATTTTCATCACATATCATATCATATCATATATGAATATTTTTTTAGCGAGCGCATTCTTACGGGGCTCTGCGCGAAACGTTTTTTTTTTATCGTCACTTCTTTTTTATTGTCGATTCGTGCATTTTATTTCATTTTTATTTCCTGCGGGCTGGAGGGTTTTCGTTACTCCCCGTACTCGGGCCTCGGCAAAATTTCTCGAAATCGAATCGCACGGGTGATATTATCGGGTGATATTCCCGTTGGTTTGCTGCAATCGACGCTACCTTCCCTTCGCCTGCCATCCGCTCGGGACTTACCTCCGTCGACTCGAAAGTACGCGTACCACCGGTATCTCCATTGTATCAATTTCCGGCAAAATTATCGACGACAGTGTTTACCTTTCATTTTCATGTAAATCCGTGAGCGTCATGCGGCCGAGGATTCGAGGATTCGGAGCCTCGATCGTCCCCATCGCCGTCGCCGTCGCCGTCGCCGTCCCCGTCCCCGTCCCCGTCGCCGTCCCCGTCGCCGTCACTGTCACCGGTGAGTTCGATGCCGCGCGAGGAAACGAGGAGCGCGACTCGTGGTCGCGGCGCTGGCGCATCAAACCTCGAGAATTCCACTTGGCCATTTGCATTATTCGTGGAGAATTGAAAGTTTTTTGAACGGCGCTACACTCTTTTATGCCAATTTCTCATCTCCTCGGCTTATTTATAATCACCTATTTTCACTCAGCTGGCTTTGCGTGTGCGCGTGTGTACCCACGCCAGTTGAACGTTTTAAACTACGGGGAGGATTGTTTTTGTTGGATAATTATTCGGTACTTATTGATATGTTTATCGTACATAATTAGTATCTCAGTGAATTTGAGCTTATAATCAAATGTGCCGTGAATCATCCATGCACGATGGGGCTTCGGAATCGTGTGCTTGTAACCAAGTAAATATAGAAAGTGAACTATTTTATACTTGAAAAAAAATGGAATAAAATTACCGGGCGTGTATGTCTTGAAAAGCGAACAAATAACGAATAAGCTTTCTCCGACATTTTTTATTAGTGGCCTAAGTTTGGCTTGCGTAAGCTTACATGTTGTACAGATTAGCATATCCAGATTAAGCTTTAACCGATTTGTAAACTAACTAATGAATTGTTATCTTTGTTCGAGATTATTCGATTATAACGCACAATAATATTCTCACACCATTGACAATTTTTTTTTTTTTTTTTTTTTTATTATGCTCCTTTAGTTGGAAGCAAAATTTTCTTTTTAACGTTTACTTACCATTTATATTTTGTATTCATTAAAGTATTTACTATACTCATATTTAATTGTTGCGTCAATTGATTCAGGATGAAAAGCTTTAGCTTACAAAGAAAACTTACACTCTATTTAAATGCTGCAAGTTAAAATAGTTGATTGTTTAGCAACTAAACTAAGTTGAAGATATGATCTAATTATCAATTATCAGTGCTTTATAATTAATTGAAAGGTAAACTTTCATTCACAACTAATGCGTCTAATATAATCTATTTGGATAATTACTTTAAATTTAATATTGGTAAAGACTAGCATTTTTTTAGATTAACAATTGAATAAATTATTTAAAAAGGTATTAATTAATCACTTAAGGTATGCTTATGTAAATTCGCATTCAAAAGAATAGGAAATATCGAAGCATGCTTAAGCGCTCTTTCCTCTCAAAGAGTTTTGACATAAATGCAATTCCTTCCCTTGAAAGTCTTTTCCATTGAAATACTTGAAACACTCAATCCTGGAAATTCCCAAGATGTCAGTGCATTAAATTATATCGTTCACCGAGGGACATTCGGGAGCTCGGCTAGAAAAATAGTTAGTCATTTGAAGGAAAGCGTAATTATTGAAATGAGCTCTAAAAAATCTAAACACATCGACAGTGGGAATAACTCGACGCACCGCACCTTCACAATCGTGTTCGGACGCACACACTGCACACGTACACACGCGTGAGGGCCGTGATCGCGAGCGGAGAAAGTGCGACTCAATGGCCGGTATAATGGTATAGGGGAGAAAGATAGAGCCAGACAGAGAGAAGAGAAGAGAGAGAGAGAGAGAGAGAGAGAGAGAGAATGCGACAGGAAAATTGTCGGATGGCTACTTTTCGCCGCGGTCGGGAATCGAGAGAGAGAGAGAGAGAGAGAGAGAGAGCAGAGTAAATATTTTCGCGATAGCATCGAGTCCGGCATCATTCGACATACCGTGCCAGTAATCAATCGAAGATCGGTGATAAGGCGAGGGAAGGGTGTGAGCCGGAGGGCGAACATTTATTGCGAATGCTGCTTCGAATTCCAAATCGCTTTACGCGAATTAGCATATACATCTCTTACGAATTGATTTGGACTCGACTATCAGCGGTTAAATGTACTCTGTTTGCGGGCGGTAGGTACAGACGAGAGAAATTTATCGGTAAAAGAAGAAAAGAGGAAAAATAATGTCGGATGTTTATGAGCTCTGCAGGCCTGTTCGCAATTTATGAGACCCGCTCGGTTGGTTAATCGACGGTGAAATTTCGATTTGTTTATTCGCAAGATAAACATAGAGAAACTTTCGTGGCCACAGATGAATTATTCCGTGGCTGCTTCAACTATTTAACATCGAAAGTAATTGTCCGACGAATTAAAAGGATTAACTTTGTCGGGGCGCTTTGGTTGTCGATATCATTGGGTACCGTTGCTGCGATTCATTTTAGGATCGCAAATGAGAATCGGAGCCCGTTCGGGTCCATTGAAATTAACTGTATCCGAGGAATTGCGCGAGGAGGCATATAAAGTGGCAATTGCGTGTAATTAATTCATAAAAGAAAATGAAATTGTGGCGAGAGAGGAAGGAAACAAAAGACTCGGCGAGATCCGCGTTACTGGAACAAAAAGTTCTGACAGACATCCGAGGGACCGGGTATCTCGCGCGATAATCATCAATAGCGCTGACACAGTTAAAAATAGAGCGTAAAGAGGAGAGAGAAAGACGGAGAGAGGAGGGAAGGAGGCGCAGGAGTCACTTGCCCGTAAGGCAATTCCAGAATTCGTAAAACAAAAAGGAGAATCTCTAACGATCTTCAAAGACAATGTTGTTAAATTAGCATAAAACAACAGACGAAACAAAGAGGAGTTCGAGGGGAAGGGGTTAAAGTGGTCGAGGGAGAGGCGAGAGCATTCCTCGCGGAACTCGAATCGGAAGCCTCACTCCCCCTCCTCCGAGAGAGAAAGAGAGGATGGCATCCCTACTCAAGGTTCATTCGCGTGGGCACGCACGCACACATGCAGGGCCTTACACCAACGTCGACTCACACATGGGCGCGCGCGTGCAGAGCATCAGGGCGATACACTGACCTACTCTCGCGAGTTGCCCCCCCCCCACTCCCCGCTTAGCTGTTTATCCTGGCATCCTTTTTCCTCTTACTCCTCCTCCTCCTCCTCCTCCTCCTCCTCCTCCTCTTTCCTCGAGCATCTGCCTCCTCTTCGAGGAGTACGAGTGTGCGTTCCGAGTCCTCGTCTTTTTCTTTTTTTCTTAATGCGGTAATTTGGACGACTGAATGGCGTCGGCTAACAGTGTGCCACTAACCCAGTTAACGGCCCGAGTCTTTCTTCTGGCGTGCGAGCACCAGGAGGCCGAGGAGGGGGACCAAGACGCGGAAGGAGGCCCGAGGACGGCCCCAACTCCAGCTCTGGCTCCTCAAAATGTCGTGCCCGCGTCGCTGAACTCGTTAAAGTACATGGAATTTCGTGAACCTCGTTAGTCTATAAGCCCACCAGTCCATACCCGGGCTCAGAGCACACGTCGCCAGGGAATCCGATACTTAATGGGGGACAGCTGTTTTTTGCTTTCGAAAGTATAAATGGCATTTCCCCCCCCCTCCCCCCACGATTTCACTTGTCCAAAAAATGGCTTGGAAATAGTTGAGTTGAACCTTTTTATCGCACCGATATCTTTTTACGCGCTTTTTATACACCGAGTTTTATAATACGCAAGAAGATGGTCTCGTTTCGTGCGATGAGAGATTCGAAACCTGTACTTTGGTCATGTTGTTTACCCGGTCTTTTTTCAGAAGCGTATTAATTCATTAGACACGCTCCGAGAACTTAAATCTGGTTGTTTCACTAATATTCCTAACGACCTTGGAGCTCTAATTTTATATTTTTCGCCAAGAACATCTAGATAAAATTTGTAATCGTCAAAAAATTAAACTCTCCTTCACAATAATCATTTCCTAACTCTAGTGCAATATTCGTTGAAGGTTAGAAGTAGCTACTGTAAAATTGGTTCAAGCTGCGTTTACAAAAAATAAAAAAAAAACAATTGTAATGCCGATCCAGCAATTCTCGCTCTTAGTCTCGCAAAATTCCATAAACAAGTTTGCTTCTGAAATAGTCGGGTGCTTAATATTCGAATCCACGTTTAATTTGCAGGTCCTCGCGGCGCCGTTGGCGGTTGCAGCACCCCCGGCAGTAGAGTGGATCCCTGGTGGAATCCTGGTTCCTTCTGCCCCTCGGTCTCGAGTCCAGGACCTCCGAGGATCGACGAGGGGCCACCGCTCGACAACGACGACTTCCACTTCTGCTCCCTCCAGACAAATTCCAATAACATCACTAGCAACGGCACCACCCGGTTGAACCCGGTGGGCAATCAGTACCAGCACCGCCAAGGTCAACTCGACTCCCAGACCTCGCGCAACCCCGAGAACGGCTGCTACAGCAGCAACGGGGGCAGCGTTAGCAACGGCAGCAACAACAACACGTCCTCTGGCGCGAGCCTCGGCTACATCGACTCCACGCGAGCGAATGTCTCCAATGGCCCTGAGCACTACGGCCTGATAACCAGCAGCCTCCAACAATCGAACGTCTCCCGCCTCCAGCAGCAGCAGCAACTCTCAACGACGGACAACAGCTGCGCTCGGGTAGACTCGTCCCAGGGTTCGCAGCGGCGACTCCCCTCGCTGCTCTCCACCCCTGCGGGCACGAGCCCCTCCCAGACCTCCACAGAGTCCCTCAACGGCATCCTCTCGAGCCTCAGTGGCCGTGTGAAGCGCGAGGACGACGCGGACGCCCGCGGCGCACCGACCTCCTCCACGGGTTTCGGGCCCTCGCTCCTCGGGTCGCTGTTGTCGGGCACGCGACTTCCCAGCCGAGCCCAGGCGTACGCCACGCGCAGAGATAACAACGGCCCTCACGAGAACGGTCCCACCGGGACCGAAGACACGGAACTGCTCCTCGGTCCGGTGAAGCTCGAGTATCCCGACGAGACACCGGAGCCCAGAGACGAATACTCGCGATCAGTGGATATGAAGTTTGAGACCCAGAGCGGACAACCGACTCACTTGGGTGCCTCTGGAGTCGAGGCAGCCCACAGCAGCCAAGCGGGTTCAGGAATCGTGGTGGCAGGTTCCCCGGGCGAAGTCGTAGGAGTCGAAGGAATGCTTCTTTCACCGTGGGCAGCCGCCGGGGCTGACTTCCTCGAGGCGCACGACGCGAAGCAGAGCGCAGCTGGTCTCGAAGATGCGTGGGATACGCTTCTTCTGGGCTCTTCCGTGGGTGTCACCGCTGCACAGTCGCTTGCTGAGCTCAAGCCCTTGCCACCCTTTACCGGCTACACAGGCCACCTCAGTATCAATGGGATCCCAGGACATCACTATCATACCATCGCCTCATCGGCCCAACGACCCTCGATGCAGCCTAGCTCGCCCTCACCCTCATCAAACCACGAATATTACGAGTCCTCGGTCGTGTCCTCGAGTACACCTTGTCCTCCGGTCAGTCAAAAGCAGCATCAACAGCAACAGCAACAACAACAACTGCCACAGTCGAGTCAGCAAACGGTCGATTACATAAACAACATTGAAGATCTGGCGGAGATCATCGGCTCAGCAATGGCGGATACGACAGTTCCGGGTGGTGGAAGCGGCGGAGGAGGCGGAGGCGGTGGTGGCAATAACAACGGTCCAGGGAGTAACGCCGCGAGTAATGGCCCGTCCTCGGAGCAGGAGCCCGAGGTGTCGCCACGCGATTGGATCGACATCGCTGAGTGGATAGACACCGCGTGCTCCCCAAAGGCCCAGGAGACGAGCTCCTCGAGCCCGTACTCGCAAATGTACGCGACGACAACACCCCCGAACTCTCAACAGCAACAGCAGCAGCAGCAGCAGCAGCAGCAACAGCAACACGGCTCGACCTTGCAAAGCCTTCTAACCCACGGCTACTCGCCGATGCTCCAACAGCGACTGCAGGCCTCCTGCGGGGAAACGCCCTCGTCCACCAGCCCCTACCCACCGGTGAGTCCGCCCGGGCGTGTCTCCACCTCGTGCAGCCCCGATCAGCAGCTGCACTCATCGTTTGCCGCACCCCAACATCCACGCAAACGCTCGCGACCCTCCGGGGGAACCGGAGGCCACAGCCCGACGAAGAAGAGCCCCGGGGCGGCGACGACGACTTCGCTGCCCTACGGGCCGGAGGCTGGACTCATGGCTGGCAAGGAGAAGCCGGTGCACAGGTGTTCCATCTGCAACAGGGGTTTCCTCAATAAGAGCAATATCAAGGTTCACCTAAGAACACACACGGGCGAGAAGCCTTTCAGGTGCGAGGTCTGCGGCAAGGCCTTCCGGCAGAAGGCCCACCTCATCAAGCACCAGCAAATACACAAGAGGATCGGCAGGGACTAAGGGCGAGCCCCCCCACGACCACGACCTCGCCTCGTGCAATGGAATTCTTAGGAAGAGGAAGAGAGGACGCGTGGCGCTCGTCCTCGGCCACGAGCTTCTCCGGGGCTTGACATACCTGCGTAAGCTCTTGTGTCATTATTTCGATAATGAGCGGCTCCGCGGAGTCCGGACGTTCATTTGCACTCACCTGGTGTACCTTACGGTCCCTTAAGCAGCCTTTTGTCGCCGCATTTTTATTCTTTTATTCCCTTTTTTTTTTATTGAATATGTTGCTTTTACTCTCTCTTTCCCCTCTTTGCCCCCTTGTTTGTCCTCGTTCCTTGTCTTTTCTTATTTTTCGTCTTCTTCTTCTTCTTCTTCTTCTTCTTCTTCTTCTACTCTCACTGACCACCTTTACTCTTTACTTTTCGTAGCTCTGTCCTTTTATTGTTATTTATTCGTCACGTAAAATATCATTGCGTTGTAATATAGTCTTCTTTATCGCGATCGTTACTTAAGCTAGCCTCCTCTCTATCTACTTTCCCTCCCCCCCATCTCTATTACATTGTTGTACATTCCGTTGCATTATGCAGAATTATGGAGAAAAAGTGATGATGCTCGCCTTTCGCATGGAAAGCTATAATAATAATAATAATAATAATATCTCTTCGTAAAATAGTTAATATTTATAATTTTGTCAAACCGCGGATTTAAAACAAAAATTTACACTCTGGCCGCCTATGACTTGCGTGTATTATAATTAGGTAGATTTACACGCACACAACGATTTCGGGTTATTTTGAGTCGATTTATAAATTTTACTTTTGCTTCCGTCCACTTCCTGCTCGCGGTGGGAAGTAGGTTATAAATTGTAGGCCAACACATACGGGTTTGAATCCATCGATAATTCAGAATGTGTTTATTATTATTTTTCTTCATTACTTTTTTCTCTCTTTTTTCATTTAATCTTCAGTCGAAGCAGATGAATATATTGGGACACACTGCGTACGTGCGGCGATCGTTGACGAAAAATGTAACGCGTGATCAAACATGTTGTGTAAACAAGTGAAAACCAAACGGTTAAATCCGTGAGACTCTATTTAAGAAAGAGAACCAGTACCTTTTTATACGTACATACATATACCTATATACATATATGTGACTTACACGCATATATGTGAGCAATGATATGCATTGGGATCTGTATAAATATACATGTATATATGTTTATGTATTTCGAGTTTGCGAAAGCTTGATGAAGATTTCGCAGACTCTACGCAAGTTTATAATTTGTCATTTTATCCGTCAGTCTCGTCCGGTGTGCGTTTCGTCGACTTGAATTTATAACTTTGTATAAAGCCAGAAAACAAATAATTATTTATAAATATTGATGTTTGATTAAAATTTTGATTGTTACCGCACACCTGTGTATACTAAATATTATTTTTTAATCCATCCATCTTACTCTATTTTTCCTTTCCTCCGCAGAACTGCCTTTTTGAAGAAAGTGGTGAAAATGATCTAGCAGGACAGAGGCAAATAATGTAACAAATATTTTTATTCATTTGTAATATAATGTAATATAATTTGTAAGCAATTTCTTGTTTCTTTTAAAATTTATCACTCGAACAATGATGTAAAATTCAAAGGATAGGTATTTTTCAGCGAAATTTAAATGTCAAGCAAACTTGGATACGTAAATTTTAGTCCCCATCATTATTTGCTTATGATCAAGTCATTTACTTTTACAAAGTGTGAAGGGTGCACAATTCGGGTTTTTTTTTTAAATATAATTAAATTGTAATAAATTCGTGGCCGGTATTACCTCTGGAATAATAGGCTATTTTCTAACGCTTTAATTGGTTTCATTAATATCCTTTCTCCAAGCATTTCTTCTTCTTGGAATATTTCTGAATGCTGGATGACCGAACAAATTAAATGGAGTATGCAATCCGCGAATGGCTCGTGAGTATAATTATTCAGATACGCACACATGCTTATTGTACAGGTATACGTAAGCGTAGCTGACTACGCCCAGAAAAACTTTCATATCGATGTTCAAATGTTCTTGAAAATTGTTGCATTATTTTTACGCATTGGAATGATATCGCAAAAGGCGAAATTCATCTCTCCCTCGAGAATTTTCAGGAATATCTTTTTTGGACCTTGATCATGAAGCGAGGACATCGTCAATCGTCAACCTCTACTTCCGTTTCGCCCTTATAAGTCGCACTCGTCGGGCGACTTTTGTGCATTCACAATCCTCTGGCTAAAGTACACGCGATAAACCTAAAAACATCTTTGTGGGACACTGAGCTGGAGTCGCAAAAGTATTTTCTCGTGCTCGAGTGTCATTCCCTGGGAACTAGTAAACTCATTGGATGGCGATCGGTAATTTTGCTAAATTTCAACGAGAGGAAGGATGTTCAAGGTATGTAATGTAATGGGCTCTTGTGTGTGCCTACGAGCCGGTGGAGCAAATATTCCTCAGGTATCCGAATGATTAGACAGAGTTCGAGAGTGGCGTCAATTCAATTTGGGCTTCTTTTTCATATGAAAAGACCTTTTCTGCTTGGTCATCTTTTTAACGGTGTTTAAAATAACGACTGCAATAAAATCGGCATCTCTATTCCCAGAAGCTGCGTGAATCGGATCGGATCGGATCGGATCGGATCGGATCGGATCGGATCGGATCGAATGGGGAACCCAACCGGTAAATCTATGTACGAGCGACGAAAGGATCCGAGTTCGTTGTTTCTCCTCGCGGCACGCCATAAATGTCCGGAGCCAAAACTCGTCGGAGGTCGGGGTCGTCCACGGGTGCAACCTGCGACCCGAAATTCCGAGGAGGACTAGTGCGCGCGAGGCAATGCACACGAGCTTCGGGCGCGCGTGCGCATGTATGTATAACGGGGCAGTCGTACAACGCATTCCTCCTCCTTTGCCTCTGCGCTCCTGATTTCGGGGCCCGAGAGCCAGAGGTTCGGACGTCGGTGACCCAGATTTTTGGGCGACTCAAGCCGGAGTCCCCCCGGAGATGCCAAGATACGTCGGGAGCAGCGGCTCTTCTCTTCTCTTCTCTTCTCTTCTCGATCGAGAGAGGAGCCCACTTTTCTCTCTCCTCCGAGTTATTGCGCAACAAAACGCAACTCGTCTCATTAGTGACATCGGTTGCGGCCCATTTTTAAGAGGCGGATGCTTTCCGCCGCATCCGAGTGAAAACCCGCGCAATTTCCCACCGGGGAAAACGGGCCGAAATGAAGAGAGGCTAATTAATCGAGGATATGGCTAAATTTCAACTGGTTACGCAATGGAGCGAGCGGGCCCGAGAGGAAGTCACGAGGGAAAAGCCGGGGGGAGGAAGTGACGCACGGGGACCGGTTCTCGCGGTCGGCAAAAGGAAAAACCAAGAGAGAAACAAACGCGGCATTGTCCTCGAGGCGGCAAAAATCCTGGTCCCACATCCAGGCTTGGGTTTCGAGAGCGTCTCGCGGTTGGCGGTGGGCTCTCGTTCGCGAAGAAAGCCTTTCACCGCGAGTTCGCGAGGAGGGGGTGAGAGCGGGGAGAGGCCCGGGGGTACGCTTACCCGGACTGGTACACTTCTGCGCGCGTCGGTGCCAGGCGGCGATGTTCCACTTACGGACGCGGCACACTTAGTCGCCTCGGCTCGGGATCCTACATTCTGGCTCTACCTCCACAACATCCTATCCGACGAGTGTCGACTCCCCTCCCTCCCCCTCCCCTCCCCCTCCCGTCACCCCTACGCCCCCTCGCCCCACCTATCTGTCTACCTATCGGTCTTTGATGGGTAGAGGCAAGGTAGAGGCTTGCCCGATGGTTTATAGACGCGGTTGGCTCTCTTTCTAGGTTGGGACGGGACGGTGTGATCTGAATTTCTGGACGGACAAAATCTATCAATTCACAATTCAGGAACTCAGCTCGACTCTTTCCTATCCAGTTTTTCTACAAATGGATCGCGAATTTAGATACGTAGAAATTTTGTGACTCCTCGACATTTTATTCAATGAAGAAATATCCAAATTAAATTGTAGCGTCTTATATTTCCCTCATACCTGTGATTTAGTGTAATAGAAATAACTATTTGAGACAACGAGAATGTTCTGAACTGAATAATGTTATCGGAATTTGTTCACTGGAATTTCACGTGTTGGAAAATAAACGAATTTTTTAAAACATATTTAAACCATTAATTCATATTTATTTTATCCTTTTCATGTTATTTCAACCTTATTTACAAATAATACTTTAAAACCGAACCTACTACCTTCAAACTTAAATAAAAGCAAATATTTTTCTTTATAATTTCAAAAAATTCAAGTCTCAAGGAAAATTAAATTTTATCAGATCATTATCCTATTAAAGGAAAATAGTACAAATCAACCAACACAATTGATTTTTTAAACGATTTATCTCACCATTGTTTAAAATGTGTTACAATATAGATCTCTTCCTTTATATTTTTATTATAAATTGGAATGCAAGGTTCATCAAGTGAATTTAATTTTGCAATTACTGTATATAAAATATAAATGTATAAAATTAATTAAATAATTTAAAAAATTTTAATAATCGTTGTAATATATTTGTAAAGGAAACAATATATAATTTTAAAACTATTATTTAAAATTTATAAATCATTATGATTAAAAAATTAATTGGAAAATTACTAATATTTACATTTATCTACCTATCAAAATAAAATTATTTTTTAATTAAAGTTAAATTTTTTTTATTCGGAATCAACTGTAGGATTATTAAAATGTTTGATTATTAAATTATTTAATCATCTTTAAAAAAAATTTGATAACAAAAATTTTTTATTTAGATAAACCGTATAAAATCATTAAATTATTTTTTAATTTAATCTGTATTTTAATTTTTTTAAATTATACTATTATAAATTTATAAATACAATCAACAACGAAAAAACTAAACCAGATAATTTTATATAAACTTTCACATTACACGTTGCATTAAAATATCGGTATTAAATTATATTAATACTTTATTGCAATCATCATAGAATAGAACTAATGAATAAACGTATTTAATATTACCACATTCGATAAATTATTTTATTATTTCTATTTAATATAAATATGAATAATTCCAGCATATTCAACAAGTTTTAACCTATTTTTATTCTAATTTCATCAAATTACTATCCTTATCAATACTTTATCTTATTTCGATAAATTAAAAATATATTGACGTAAAATTTAAAACATTTGCTAAATTTTAAATTTATCAATATAATTTTCAAATATAGATTCTGAAATTATTTAATATTTCTTTTTATTTAATATTCCGGTCATATTTCGAATATCAATGCAAATTTCATTAAAAAAATAATTAGTTTTAACAAAAAAGATTTTAATTCACAATCCATTTAACTTATACTCAATATTGCTATAATTTACAGTTTTATAACTGAAATAGCAATTCTTAAAAGTTACAACCATTACTAAAAGATAAACTTTTAAATAAATGAATAATATAAATCATTATTTTATGCGCTTAGAATATCTTATGGTATAACGGAAAGAATCAATAAGTAATAAAATTATGTCCTTTCTAGGATCAATTATAAATTAAATATAATTTTCATTTATCTACTTTAATTATGAATCAACTGAATCAAATTTTAATTGCAATATTTAGAAAATAATTATGATGATTTGCTTTGAAACAACATGCACGTATAGAATATTGTGAATTGAAGTGATCAACTATCTTAATTTTTAATTTAGTACAATTTAAAGAGTAAAGAGATCAAAAAGCTTTATTCAATTTTCAGATATATAAACCTTTGAAATTCTTGCATAAAATATAATTTATAAAAAGTGGATTAACTAAATAATATCAGGATTAAGTTTTCTTCTATGATACTAATTTTGATTTATAAATCGCATAAAAACTCCTTGAAAACGACTGTAATTTCTTAATGTCTTTTAATTCTTGTTGCGATTCTATTTTTAAAATTCATTATGCTGAATGGAAAGTAGACTTGCAAATTCCAAATTTTCGTGCAGTTCTTTGTTTCTCCGTGTATTTAAAAAAATATCGAATTTAAAGTTTTAAGTCGTTTGTTAATATCACAGCAGCCATTTTGCTCGAGTTTTTTATTTTAAAAAGTTCAAAAAGTTATTTCAATTTTTTTTACAATTTTTTTTTTTTATGAATCGAAAAAGATTTTATCATTGGAAAATTTAATAATGGATAATTATGTGAATCCTCTTAATACATTATACGAGCAAAATAATTTAAATAACAATGTTATAATAATTCATTGATTGACGTTAAATTATCAAAGGCTGCTCTTATTGAAGAAAAAAATTCTGTTGAGGTTTTATTAATTGGTAATTGTACAGTTGCAGGTTTTTATTACATTGGAGTGATTTAAAAAAATTTTTTTATATAGTAATTTTATTAATTTTTTTATAATACGAAACTATCCTGTGGAAAAAAGAATTAAAATAAATATGAGAATGTAAATAAAATTTAATTTGGGCCCACGGATGATTTACGCTCCTTAATGTTCGCTCATGGAATTATTGAATGATTTAACGAGCATTTAATTTCTTTAACGATTCATAGATTAATAAAAGCTTGGAATCAACAAAAAGTTCGGTCTTTGTATTTTAATGAAAAAGGCCAGGATTTTAAATTGAAGAGAAATGCTCGAAAAATTGTAAGAGTGGCAATAAAAGATTTGTTGTCAGGTTCGATGTGCACATGGAGGGAGGCTCACACATTACCTACTTATCTGGAATTTCACAGACAACCCGTAGAACATTTACCACACTGCCACACTTGTCACTAGGATAATCCTCCTCGTGGTAAAGTTCTCACCGTGTAAAATCATCTTGCGGTGCATCTTTTTAAGATAGTTTCACATAAGATTTTGTAGAAATCGAGGGTATGTCGAAGCTGCAACGTCGTGCGCCATTACAGATAGATGCACCTGTAATTTCTTTTCGAACGATAACAGATATGCACGAAAACAAAATATTCCGGAAAAAATTACCATTGCGAAATAACGATTTTTCTAATTGCAATCGAAAACTAATGACCGAGAGTTTCCACTCAACTTCAATTTACGGGCTTGAAGAACCCTGAAAACTTCATACCGATCATCAGGTAATACTGTATTTTGCAACAGAGGTAACAGTAATTGCGATAGAGGTGAAGCTTACGCCAAAGTTGATGCATATAATGCGTTGATCAGAAAATTGTAATAGGCCCAATTAATAGGGACTCGGTGGTAGATGGGAAGAGGGAAAGAAATCGGCGATTCCTGTGCTGGAAGTGGCGAATATCGGATGGAGGTATCGGAGATAGGCAAGCCGGCTAATGACGTTAATAATTCGCTCGCGGGAAAAAATCCAAAGTTTAATCCCCGGTATGGGAAGGCGCGATCAAAGATATTGACTCGATCTCATGTCAAGATCCATTGCGCCTCGTTCACCCACACACGGCCCCACATGGGAAAGCTGACAGAGACAGACGCACGGACTGTAGGAGGATCCTTGGGAGGTTTGGTTGCGCGGCTAATAACATTTTAATGTTTATCTCCCCCTCCCCCTCCCCCCAACCCTCCTCTGTTAATTGTCACAAACTACGATTTCGTGTCCTAATAACAGTGATAACATCTTTCTTTGGGAATTTATATCTCGTGTGTTTCGTTTATGAATTAGAAGCGGTGCTGCTAGTGCTTGGAGCCTCTTTGATACAGTTGATACTCTTTTAACGATCTCGATAAGAACTTGTGCTCTGAAAGGTTCATGGAGGTAAATTCGTTGGCACGACTCCTTGAAACGAGAATTCAATATTTCAATTCAATTGAAATATTGAAAATCCTATATTTCATTCGGTTGTTCCGGTACAGCTCTTCCCTTTATTCAATTTTTCGGACTTTGAACGCGTTGATATTCATGTATTCGCCATTGGTATCCAACCTACAATTTATAAGTATTTGGCCTTGAAATAAGAATAATATTTTAGAAAGGTGTGAATCCTCGGAAATATTTATTTGGTGCAATAAATACTTTTAATTAAATTTTTTTATAATATGTATTTAACCCATTTTTAAAAAATACTCATTAAAAAGAAAGTAATACTTTATACCACAGTGAATCTTTGTTCAAAGAGTGATTGGCTTAATGTAAAAAATACAGCAAAAAATACATCAGTTTGAGCAGATTGAAACCGTTACTATGCCATGATAACTAAATGTAGTTTCACTCGACATAATGATAATTAAAAAAATGAATCATTATTAAATTTGATCTATTTAATTAAAAAAAATGAATCATTATTAAAGTCGATCTATTTAATTAATGATAATCATAGATCAAGCGAGTAAATAATTTATAAATATTGAGTTTTTTATTACGAGGATAATTTTAAATCAACACCAAATTCATCCATTTAAGAAAATGCAAAAATGAAAATACAAAAGTTCATTATAAAAATTGGTTATTTTGATATTCTATGCCACAAAAAATATATTGTTCCGCTTGACCGTCCGCTCCTAATATAAATTCTCCAATACATTTCCTATTTATGAATCATATGCGAGATAGAGTAAAAACAATGAAATATTAAAAGTCTACAATATTGTATTTTAATTTTAAGTGAAAAGATAAGTCCGGACAACAGTTTCTTTGGTCGGTCTTTTATTTTTATCGTGCAACAAATCTAAATACATAAATGTTAATAGTTGCATTAGAAATGCCGCTTCAGAAGGATTGAATAAATTACAATAACAAGGTAGAGGCGCCCGTGGATAAGCGATATCAATTTCCTTGGTATTTAATTTAAATGGAGAATGACGCTTTGGAAAGAGGGTAATAATTAATGAGAGAAGCTTCGCAGAGAAGCACCTGCAAGTGCATCGGGAACAGGATGACAATCGGCGCAATGACAATTTTCTTATTAGCACTCGAAACGGAGGAAATGGAACGAAAGGGGAATATAGAACAAGTGGATGCAGGCGCGCAGCGCGAGGATTGCTTGAGAAAAAAAGGTGTTGCCAGGATCGGAGGAAATTCATCGGGAGCAATTCTGCTGGGAGCAACTCGAAGAAGGCGCGGTTATTGAAGTGTTAACCGTCCAAGCGCGCACCATCCAACCTAGAAAACAATAAAAATAAAAAATAATAAAAAAAACAGGAAAAACCACCTCCGATCCCTATTGTTTTAGCGTCGTTTAAAAGTTGCCACCCCTCCTTTCCCCTCCCCCACTCTCTCTCTCTCTCTCTCTCTCTCTCTGCCCCTCTCTTTCTCTTTCAACCGTCTCTCCTCTCGCCGACTCTCTCGAGGCTCCTCGCGGCGGGACCTTGTTTCGTGACCTACATAACCGAGCAAGGCCGTTAACACTGCGGCTGCGTCGTGTTCCTGTTGGTGATGTTGGTGTTGGTGTTGGTGTTGGTGTTGGTGTTGCCGTTGCTGTTGGTGCTTCTCGTGTTGCTGGTGCTGCTGCGGGCTCCATCACGATCCGAGCCCCCATTAGATTACGCGCGGCCATAAGTCTGTGGGTTTTAACTTGCACCCGTACTCAAAAATCGGGACGGCGGGTGTTTATCTGCTTGCCACCTCCTTCCTTCCTTCCTTCCTTGCTTCCTTCCTTCCTTCTCTCTCCTTCTCTGTTATCGGCGTAGGTGCTACTTTTTCTCTCTTTCCCATAAGAATTTTACCGATTGCAGTGCGCCGATTTATATGGGACAAGCGCCGATCGCACTCGATCTCGCGTCGAGAAAGTATCAGCTTGAGCAAATCCTCCTGCGCTTCTACGACCAATTCTGCATTATTTTTGTTTTTGTTTTTTTGTTTTTTTGTTTATTTGCTTTATTTTTGATGAGCCTTTATTTACAAGTTTTCCGTATGCATCAGGAGATATTATGCAGTCGAGTATTTTGAGGGAACTTTGCCCCGAGCGACGCCGTCTGTTAATATTTCAAATCGTCCTGGTGTCTTCTTATTGTTGCTGCGAGGCGACCGTAAAATTTACAACTGGCAATTTTTATGAAACGGCGTTGAAAAGTTTTTTCTTCTTCTTTTTTTTCTTTTTCACTTTTTAAATGAATATGTATAAATAACAAATGAATATGGTTTATAAAGTAAAACACACATAAATTTTTACGATAGCGTAATTTTTATTCTTAGTTATTAAATTGTTATATCGATACTTTCCCGATTCTAGGTCAATTTTAGCGAGATGTTGCTCTGAACGATTTGAATCTTGAGGCTTGACAAAGACCGCTACTATTTTAAAAACACATACTAGCATTTTTCTTTTTCTTTTTATAGTGCTTTTAAATTATTTTAATAGTTATGTATCCTCGTAAAAGAAGGCTTATGATAATAAAAAGAAAGTTTTCGATATAACGTCATAGAAACGTGTTTTGAAATCCGAGTAATCAAAGTGTACTGTTTATAGAAAATATTTATGCGTTTCTACGCATGTGCAAATCTATTTCGAAATGCAGATTTTACAAGTTGTCAGTCTAATTTTAATATGTCGTCGTTCATTTCAATGATTTGCATGATAAAAAAAAAGATATTCATAGACGTTTTATTTCCGTGATACAATTTAAGAGTTGTTTTGAAAATCGTTTTTTGATAAAATAATTTGATAAAAAAATATTAACAATATTATTTCTATGCGTTATTATTAATATTTTTCAGGTGTAACGAAAAGAAGGTAAAAAAGCTCAAATGAAATTGTGAAGCCTGAATAATTAAAAATTTAATCAACGACCGCTCATTTACTTCTCTCGTTTATTTTTTAATTATTCACGATATTTGTTATTTGTATAATATTTGTTAAGCACAACTTCTCAATAATAAGAGAATTTCAAGTACAAGCAGCGAGTAACCACCGTAAGTACGCGTGAGCTAGAAAAAATGAGTCAACTAATATTTAAATCTACTTTTATGATCCAATAACCACATTTTTCTGTTCTTTAAATGCCTAGTTACTGTGAAGACTCAATCTTGAATAATAAATTGATGTATCATTAAATTTCAAGCCTTCGACCAATGTGTCGTGAAAGAAGGAGACGGGAATTAATCATTAGAATATGCGAACCGTTTATTAATGATTAATGTATAATATCGCGGAGGGAATTTGTTTGCAATTTTAAGCACTTGAATTTCCAGTATATCGGACAAAAATGAATTGGTACACGTTGTCTGACTAATAAGATTAATTCTTCGCCCAAGACTGTGGACTGAGTGTGTGATTAATCGAGCGATCGATCGGCCGACGTGCCCAATACAATAATACAAATATATGTTAATGGGGTTCGTAACGAGTGCCACAGATTTAACGTCATGGAAAAGGACGATGGTCAACTCAAGTTCCAGGTGCACCCTCTTTCCCGTTTCGGTGAGCTCGGTCCCGGGGAGGGGAATTTTTGCGGGGATGAGCGATGGGAGTCGGAGTGGTGAGTTGGTGAGTTAGTAGGTTGCGGTGACAAGCGCTACTTCGATCCCCGGGCCCATGCATTGCGGCTATTTTCCTTTCGTTGGAAATTTCAAGTTCTACCTGTTTTCGTAACTTAACTCTCGAATAATTGGTACCTCCCTCCCCGCCCTCCCGACCTGGTGCCTTATCCTCTTCTTCTATTTTTGGGTCGCGCGCGTATTTATAGCAGCAAAGCGGCAGCGCACGCTAGGACTGATCGAGCGTGAGCGACGTCTGCTGGCCTTCGCCTTGCACCAGGTCCGGGTCCGGGTCGGGGACGGGGACGGGGACGGGGACGGGGACGCGGTCGCGTATGCGGACGGGGACGCGGACGGAGATGGACAATTTACGTGGCATGCTCTGGAACGTTTTACGGCCACTTTTAAAAATGGAATTTATTGTCAGGATGATGTCTAAGAGTGTACTTTATCCGGTGAATGTAGGATTTTAAGATTAGTTTTTACGAGAAGTACAACAACAATGATTTTTGCAATGCTTCTGATTTAAGGTTTTGACTTGGTCAACGCGAGCTCTATTTCTCGCATCAAACGAGGAAGCTGTACATTTTTTTACTTTTGAAAGGAAAACAAATTTAATTTTCAGCTATTATAGTTAATAGCTGAATTAAATAAATAAATAGCTGAAACTTACGAAATTCTTTATTCTCTAAAATAACAATAAATTTTACGAAATTTGCCATAAAACCTTTCTGTTCTTATGAATAATAGTTTCAATTCAAATAAAGGTCAAGTTCAAAAATCAAGCACAAATAAAAGGTGTGTTAGATTTACGGTATATTATTCGAACCTTAAATAGAAAATAGGTTTGTATATTTTGCTCAAAGTCGGAACGCCGAGTAAGTATTTCGTACTTCAATTAGGTAACTATTCAACCAGAAATAAAGTGGATCGTACCAATATAAACCGTCATATATCTAAAAAGGAAATTCCAGTAGAGCCATACAACACTTTACTCTTTTTTAAATGCAAATTATATATTTTCAATGTATATATTTGGAAGGTTCTTCTAAAATGGAATCGACGGAATCAGTCGACACACTGACGCTCGGAGATTCGTTACTTCTAAAATTCGTTACTTCTAATCGCGCATTCCAGAATAAGTAGCCCCAAGTGTGTAATTGCCAAAAGAGGAGAGATAACTTGTTTGGAGTTTTCCGGCATAACTCATCGGAAGCCTAAAATCGTGATTGGGAGACATCAAACGCCTGTCGCGATGTCGAGGTCGGACGATGGAAAAAAGGTTGCGAACACGACACAAGGATACCTTGATCTTGACATGATGCAAGGCCCACGATCATCGCTCCTCCTCCTCCCCCCCCCAAATACCCCTCCCCTCCCCTCCCGCCCCTCGTCCTCGCCGTTCCACTTCCTACAACAACTACAGCTATTCCCATGACTTTCTATCATTCATGTTACGCGCTGGAACACTCGCGCGCTTTTCTCCTCTCCTCCTCTTTTCCCCTCCTCTTTTCACCTCCTCTTTTCTCCTCCTCTTTTCTCCTCGCTTGCACCGGCTCGACTCACTCCGTTCAACTCAATCGTTCATAAACGATACTCTTGTAATAAGGGGCAGTTAAATTTTGCTCGACTCCCAGTGAATACTAGAAAAGAAAAGTAAAAGTTCCTCGATCAGAACAAGAAATTTTCGCGCGATGCCGTAAGGGTAAATCCGATCGATTCTACTTGTTCAATTGCTCGGCATTTTTTCAACGATTCCAATTTTATTACTTTATGTTCATTACAAATCTAATGTATGCACGCGCACTTACCGCTAATGATCCTTAGGATCAAAATACGGATTAGTGCTAGATGAATTAAAAATATTAGAGGGCGTTTTTTTTTTTTTTTAAATCTGTCTTGTATGTCTGTTACTTTTTACTTTCATTGCTGAATAAAAATTTCAGTAAAATTTATTAAAATTTATTAAAACATTAGTTTGCGCAGTAAATAATACGCCCGAAGAAGTTTATTAAATCTGTGTCACATAAGAAATACTTTAATACATTTTATTAAAATAATTTTTCGGTTATTTCAAACTTTTAAAATACATATTAAACGTAAAATTTAGGCTTATCAGAAGTTTTAATTACATTTTACTTTACAGAAATAGAGGTATTTTTATGAGAAAACACCCCAAGAATGATTTATCATGATATGCAGCAGATATTTTTAATGATTTATACAAAGACCATCATTATGATAATTATAATCTCTATTAAACGTTAACTTAATTATAATTTAATTCATAACTCTTCCCCTTAGTTTAACCGTACAAAAGTTTTATGATACACATATTCGAGTTATATTGTTTTTCTTACATTAAATATTATTTCGTATTTCGTAAATGTCAATCTTGTATCTAGTCTAGAAAAGCGTTATTTTTATAAAAGTAATATATTCAATGTTCATATTTTAATTTAAAATATAATAACAATATAAATTCTTTTTATATAATATTATTCTAGATTATAACTAAATTTTAATAATTTGTAAAACTATTTATAATATATAAAATAACATAAGTAACAATACTCATTAAATAAATTATAAGATTATTGGATAATATTTTGTATTCTTTTTTTTATTATATTTCATTCAATTAAAAAATTCTCGATAGAAAAAATTATTCATCTATTATTGATAATATAATTGATTTCTTATTTTTAAAAACATAAAAATTTCAGTATTAAATTTTGTTAAAATACAAATATATTAAGTCTTATATTTATGGGTGTTAAACTGTCTAATTGTTAATATTTATCAATACCAATAGAAACAGACCATATCTTCGAAGATTTAAGTGAACAGATGACGATGTAAAACTTAATTACTTAAAAACATCATCATTTCTAAATATATATGATAATAATAGTTAATATTTTAAATAAAGAACTATTTAAATATTAATAATTATAAAAGTAGAAAAAATTCACCAAGACTATCTTTCGGAAAATTATTGGTTTTAAAGAGTCATTAAAATATCTGTAATATCAGTAAGCTTAATAATATTATTATTATTTTATTTGAACAATAATGTGATCTTGTTTAGAATATAATGTTATAATTAAATAATAAATTAATAATTTTAATTGGGAGAAGTTGTAAATTATTTAATTCTGCATCTGTGTAGGTGTGTACGAAATTATTAAAAAATATTTCATTTTTCATAAATTAATTAGTATTTACGATAAGAAGAGCAATTCATTAACCGAAAATAAAACTACTTTATACACATATGTTAGACTTAGCAATATTAATAATTTATATCTCAAACATATTTAAATTATATGGATTAAAGCCCTTATATATCTTTAGATTATAAACCAAATATAAAGAATATTTTCAGTAACACTACTCTTAACATACAAAATCAATATGATTTTAATTAAACTATTAACCATTAATTTGTAATAAAGAAATCTGACATAATTGTTCTACAATTTTTTTATCGTTAACAGAAAATATTACTGTTAACATTCCCTATTTATTGGAGAAAACAGACTAGATTAATTAATTACTTTTTTTAATATTTCTGAAAACATATTTGCACATACAAATAGAAAGAAATATCTGTTAAGAATTTATTTACCAAACTTTTTTCTTATTTTAATTTTAATAACAATACAATGATTATGTTATTAATTTATATTTAAGTTTTGAATATAAAGCTTACACATAGTTTATTCAATTGCTTGTATTTACATCAACTGGGTTACTGAAATATCAATAGTTAAATTTTTTTGTATACAAAAGCACATTCCTTAATTATATCTAAATGAAATCTAAATTTCAAAAAAATATTATTGTATACAGTTATGTGAGCAGTAGATTTTGTTGTTTTTTTTTTGTTTGTCTTTATACATTGCATATTACTATTGTAACTTTATATTAGTAATTTAAATAAAATATTCTTCGAAAAAATTGAAGCCAAAAAATACATACATTTTTTAAAATTCTCTTTAGTTAAATTATAATAAATTGCCAAATTATAAAAGCTAATCAATAGTGTCATCGATGTATATTTGACATGATCAGTTTGACCAAAATAATTTTAATGCAATTCAAAGTTGCTAAAAAGTTTATCAAATATAAAGTTGAAAGAAATTCTTTACTTTTTATTAATACGAAGGAATCATAGTGTTAATTTGCGGTAATTATGTTTAAAATGAATTTTTAATTTTCATGCTTAAGTGAGTCAATTCAATTTATTACATATATGATAAATATACAACATATATACAATTTTATGTTTAAATAATAAATTATATATATACATAACGTACGTATGTATGTACTAAAATATTATAAGTGCCTAAAAGTTTTATTATTTTGAATTAAGAATTATAACCGCCTCCTAGTGGTTAGACTTTATATTACATACTAGCGCCATCTTTATACAACTTGCAAAAACTTAACCTCTAATACTTATACCTTACGAGCAAACTCACAAGAACGAAGATTGTTTGTTACCAACATCCGGTAATTATATAGTATAAAAAAGAATAAAAATTGTAAAATATTATAAACTTTTGAATCGAATACG
The DNA here is from genome assembly GCA_018907245.1 of Eupristina koningsbergeri. Lineage (NCBI taxonomy): Eukaryota > Metazoa > Arthropoda > Insecta > Hymenoptera > Agaonidae > Eupristina > Eupristina koningsbergeri. Next base: position 4,262,431 of record JACCHV010000035.1, read on the forward strand.
CTGTACAATTGAATTGAAAGATTAGTTTTTTTATCGAATACAAAATATGAAGAATGTTTTGTTTAACAAATGATATTGTTCGATTGTTCGATTGAATGTATAATAATGTTGAGGTAAACGACTAAATTAATGTTTATATTAAAATTTAAAAAAAAAAAATTATGTAAATTTTTAAATGTAGAATGTTTTTTGAAAATTTGTGAATTTTTAAGTGAATTAAAGTTGTTTAAAATTTCAAATATTTTCGTAGATATAAACTTGATTGAATAATACTAATCCGCTTGTGGTAAGTGCATTCCAATCCATCTGACATCGGTTCAATGACTTTTTTTTATTGTATTGCAGTGGTAAAATAATACCGTTGAAGAAACTAGAAACTTATTCAAAATTTATAATGCGAAATTTAGAAATGAACGAAGTTAATATAAGTATTCCGTAAAGATAAGCACGATTAAAAATACGAATAATAATTTCTTAATAAATTGATAAATAAATAAAACACTTAATAAATAATTTAATAATAGTTTATTAATCTTAAGGGATCGTAGTTTGCACCATGTTTGATTCAATAAAAAGCCTTTTCCACTGATATTGCACATCACCAGTTGAAAATTTCGATCAGGCTGCATTATACTTGTATACATACATCGAGTAATTATGTACATACACACGTAAAAATACTTCCTATCTCGGATATTTGAAGCATTTTCTTCTTCTATAATACTACTACAGCAATTGGAACGATGATGAAAATAATTTTTTAAAACAATAAATAAAATTAACATCGAACTCATCGAACGAACAATGAAAATAGTTTCGCTCCCTTCTCGTTAGCATATATATATATATACATTTACGACAAATTATTTCGTTATTAGCGCTTTCACGAAAATACGTAAAGTTATATTATAATGTCCATGGAAAAGCTCATCTGACACTGTCTCTAATCTCTCCTCTCCTTTCTAATCCATTAATTAATGTTTTAATCTCTAATTTTCTTTGTGGAGAAAATGTTTTGGTGATTTTCGTATTATGTGATGCGTAAATGTAGTAACATGAAATTGTAAATGCTCCTTTGAAAAGTTACTTCCGATTAATTAGCAATTTTAAAGTATCTACGATAATTCGATAATTATTTAAATCTATTTAAATTGATTTTTCGTATTTTTCAAGACATCAATATTTTTCGTAATATTTTTTACAATATAACATTTCTTTTTCACATCACTAAAAAAAATTTTATAATACAATTCTGAGTTTTCTGTAATTCTATGTAGTTCTGTAATTCTGTAAAACTTCGAATGCTTTATTTACGATTAAATTAAATTATTTCACATTTATGCATATAATATCATGCTTTTAATATTATAGGTTTCTTTTTTTTTCCTTTTACATTTAATTCAAACAAAATTTAATACCTTTTTTCCATTTTGCTCACGAAACAGAATATTTAATATCGCGAAAAAAATATACAATATCAAAATGTCAACTCGAATCAATAAATTCAAGCAATATAAATCATTTATATCAGTAATAAATTGATTTATATTTATGAAAATCTATGAAAAACTTTTATAACATTCATTAAAATATCGACATATATTTTCATAACAGTTTTAGTATATAGAATATTTCCACCAAACATCTTAATGTCTAAATATAGGGAAATATATTTTTCATTGAGAAAAATCATTTCGTAGCTAAAGAAGCTGCTCTAGCGATAAATATTTTTTTAATATACACCGAGGTAAGTATAGAAATAGGACAATTAAACATTTCTCTAATAATTCACATCACATCAAGTTTTATCGAATGCATATCACCATAAAACAATTTATTTTGTTAGCAAGAGTTTTTTTTCGGTTTAAATGTACGACTAATAGAATCACTAAATAATTACAAATTTTAATTTGAACGACTATAACACACTTTATCCATACGAACATCTTTTCGTTCAACTAAGAATTCAAATTTTCCAAAATCTTTAGAGTGAAATTGAAGTCGCATTAAAATTATTCCATTCGTTCATCATCCAATTTAACTGCTGATCGTTCTTATAAATTAGTGAGAATTAAGCATAAATTTTAACTCGAAAAGATAATTTTTTAATGTCGCAATAAATTAACAATAGATGTTAAACAACGTAATCTTGTTAACAGTGTTATTCGATGAAAATCAAATTATGTCAAATATTTATCAATGATGCGATATTAACGATTATGCTTCAAGTTGAAAATAATTGCCCGCTTGCCAATTAGAGAAAAGAATATGTCATTAAAAGTTTTAATATCGATAATAATACTGCTTTTTATAAGTGATTTTATCCCGTTTTCGTTTTATCTTTCAACTTATTTACACTTCTTAGGAGGAACCGCATTGAAAGATACGTAAAGTTCATAAAATCTAATACGCTCTGCACATTCTTAAATACTAAATTTACCATTCGAGCTAGAATGTAAAAAGAGGTTTTGACTTTTTGGATACCTTTTAAGTACTAAATGAATGTTAAAAGACTAAATCCACTAGCATAAGATAAAACATAATCTTTTTATTTTAATATATTTACACGAAGATTCGAGAGTGCATTAAAAGCAAGTCCCCGTTATCCGAAAGAATGAGGAGCTACGGATTCCTAAATATGTATATTGGAGTCCCACGCAACGGTCCGGTGATTCCGCGGCAAACCTCGAATTTCACTCTAAAGCGTAAAGTAAAAATTAAATTCTCTCGGAGAGGAGGATTTAGACGGTGACGCCCTGCTGTGCGAGGAGTCGCTTCCTCTGCATGAGACTCGGGGACTCGCCGTCGATCTCGGGTTTGGTGGCCAAGGACTTGCTCAGGGCCTCGATGCGCGTGGTCCCCGGCGGGACCCTCGTCCCTTTCGAGCTCCTAATGGAGGCGTTTGCGAGCTTCTTTATCGTCTCCGAGATCGGGCACTTGATGAACTCGGCGTGCTCGGTGTACTTGCCCTCTTCGGGCTTGTCCTTGCCGCCCGGGGACGAGTCCTTGTCCAGGTCGTCCTTGCGGCTCTTCAGCTCGGCGCGGTCCATCGAGCTCTTGGGCGAGGCCTCGACATAGCCGCTCTCGTCACTGTCGGCCTCTTCCTCGTCGAGGGAGCCTAGCGTGTGGAAGACGACCGTCGTCGTCGAGGTCGAGCTCATGGTCGTCACGGTAGTGTTCGCCCCGGCCATCGAGCTCGTCGACGAGGACAGCATCTTCGAGTTGACGAACGTCCTGTGACTCGACATCACCTCCTTATTTGCGCAGTTGTCTATCTCATCTCGACTCGGACACGTTCGATGCGAGCTCATCAATTTCCGCATGTCGTCCCGCCTCGCCATCAGACTCGTGTATGCGTCGTTCTGGAATACGAGATTATTGTGATTGCGGTATGATTGTGGCTCGCGAGTGACTAAATAATTCTAATTTCACGGTTGCACGTGTGGGTGCAATTGTGCAACCGAGAGTTCATTGCAATTCAGTGCGGTCCAATTGACTATTGGGTGGGCAATGAGCACGCGATTATCAAACTATTGTCTCTCTATCTTTCGTTTTGCTTATCATTTCATTCAATGACATTTGAGTCACTCGCTCTTTTGCGATTACCATCGGTTACGACACATTATATGAGTATTTGATTTAAGCACGTACATCAAACGACAGGGGGACTTGGGCTTTTATCGAGGCGAGAATCGGCGATAAATCAAAAAGTAGAAAACATATTGGGAAAGGTACAGGAAGCCAGAACTCGAGAATGCCTGGCTTTCAATATATCATGCAATATTTATCTTTAAAAGTGCACACAAATGATACAACGTAGCAGCTTTTCAAATACGTGGTGCACGTCCATAAGTACACAGAGCAAAAGTGTCAGATATTAAATTTAAATGCAACAGCTATCTACTTTTAAAAGCCACCGAGAGCAAAAAGAGAGCAAAATAATCCTTGTCGGATTATTTATATAATATTTGATATTCATCATAAACACGTGGGCTAGAGCCGACCAATCAATTCCGCCTTGAGCGGAACTTTCAGAAATTCTCCAGATGAAGGAGAGACGAGAGTGTAGTTACCTGCAGTCTGTTGGCGACCTGGGGCCCGGTGCAAGAGCTCCGAAAGCTCTCGCCGTGCGGCCGAAAGTCGACGATTTCGTCGAGCTCCTCGACGTCCTCGTAGTCGTAGTAGTTGCCGGGGGTGGATCCGCTGGCGGAGGGGCCGCTGGACGCGTCCTCGAGCATCATGAGCCCGTCCTCGTCCTCGTCCTCGAGCGACTCCTCGCCCTCGCTGCGCGAGAGAGAGAAGCTGCTGCCGCTGCTGCTCGTGAGGAGGAGCTTCCGGGTCCGGGTACGTGTCTGGCGACTGCTTCGCCTCCGGAACCGCGGACTCCCCGCGCACGTCATGAAATTGGGCGAGCCCTCGGAGTTGCGCCGAGGTCCGCTCGATGACAGCTGGAGGCTCCCCGACATGCAAAGCGGTGTCTTGGACAGGACTGACGAGGGTGACATCATGCTCGTCAAGGTTTTGCCACCGTTTATACGCTGACCTGTCAACACAACAATCAAAGTTATTCCAAATTTATTTTAATTTTTGGCTTCTTGTCAATGTGATTATTCAAAAAGTTTTATTGCGAGATCGAAATTAATTCTACCTATCGAATACTATAAATTATTAACAATAATATTATTAAATGTAAAATTTCACATTTATTCTTTTACGTATTTTATTTGTAAAGGAAATTAAGTGAAATTAACTGTTGAGTTATTGCAGAAATTTACACCAAGTACAAAGCATTTTATTTTTTTAAATAACTTATCTTCTTTTCGTCTCCTAATTTAAAAAAAGAAAAAGAAAAAAATGTATACATTCGAATAAATTACTGAATAGAATAAATTAAAAATGTACTTAAAAGATTATATTTTTATATTATATTATATTAAAATTTTATATTTATGCGAATCAGTCAGTGTTATTCAAGTTTTTATTTATAAATATACGTTATTTTCAGTTTTTAAATTCTTATTCATATTTTCATTCTTATTTACAAGAAACACGGGACATATTTCATATTACCATGAATTCAAATCATCATTCAAGACATATTCCATTTAAACTTGAAAAACTTTCTCCGTTCGAATAAATAAGCAAATTTTACAATAAATTTCGTTTAATTACATCGAAACTTCTATTTATTTAGTAATTTTTGAATTACTGAAAAAATGCATGGCTTTTGAAAAATTCATAAAAGTAATGAAAATGGATAAACGGTCTATTTTACTTTTTATAAATATCGCTTTAATAATTCATTTTTACACGTATGAATATTTGATTCCATCCATTATATTTAAATTGGGGAAAAAACTGGGGCATTAGATATCCCAATAGTTTTTATTATTATATTAATCAAGAATTCGAAAGTTCAGAGCATTTAATTCTAGGAAAAAAATTATTTTATAAATTCATAGGTTTTAATATAAAAAAAAGAAAACTCTGTATTTGTATATGTTGTACTTTTTATTTTGAAAGTTTGTGCAATCTCAATAAATTAATTTTCTAGTATCGACATATTTTTTATTTAAATTACATTTTCTTATGAGTTATTATCCTTACAGAAAGAATACTAAAAGTTTTAATACATATTTAAGTTTTAGATTTGTGAGTCTAAGAGTTATTTTTTGAATTAAAATTGCCGTACCAATCGTTCCGAAATTTTTAATGAAATCTCCATAGAGTTGCGTCAAAAATTTTAAAGCTCAATTATTGGTATAAAAGGCATGTCGGTCGGTCATTCGTATTAATGTGCAAAAAATAGTAGTAGATTTGCGTTTATAAAAATAAATCGATCGAGCGAAATGAATGATTTAAAATGAAAGAATAAGAAAAAATTGTTTCTAAAAACACCGAATAACCAAAAAAGAATTATGGCTTGAAAATCTCATGACCGCGAGATGTGGCAACATTTTGTATAAAGATGTTGGTCATGCGGATGAGGTACCACATTGATCCCGAAGATTGAAGGCGAAAATTAGATTGTATTTTTAATAATGTCGGCGTTAGAAATTCGATTTTGTACGTGCCTAAAATAATTCATGGAGGCGACACATGTATCCCATGGATTTCCGCTACCGACTAAATTGCCCTCGAGATTACGGCGAGACGTGCCTTTTACGACCATTAGACCGTTTTAGGTATTCAGGGAATTCGTAATGGCGACCTTCAACTTACGACCCACGCGCATCATTATCACCGAATGAAATGAGACTCGCATAAGGCTGAAGGCGCATTGAAGTCCGACCTCGGGGCCCTTGATCGCTCACCTCGCCCCCACAAGGTTCTGGCCCGAGCACATCAGGGTCACTTATAGTATTTATTTCCCGCCTACGGGTCGAATCCGAGTAGGACAATCGACTTTTCGAAGGTGAACTGGAGGGGGCTGGGGTAGGGCGCGGGTGAGAGGAGAGGAGGGAAGGAGAGCGCGCCGGTAATGTGATCGAGGACTCACCGTTAATGAGGTCGGGCTCGTGTGGGAGGTGGGAGTCCTCGCTGCTGGAAACCCGCTCCTCGCTGTTGGCGGTGCTCGCGGTCTCGCACCCGCTGGAGATGCTCCCATTCTCGTCCGAGGACTCCCGGTGCAGGGCGTCGAGCAGCCTCGCGAGGCGCCAGCCCTCCTGCTCCTGCCACGTGCGCGCCACGTGCTCGAGGGACCGCAGCTCCTCCAGGAACCGCTGCTGCTCCATCTCCTCGGCAACCGCGTCCTCCTCGATCGCCGAGAGCTTGGGGGCGCTTTTGGAGCGCTCGAGGGGCGGTCGGTAGTTTGAACCCCCGGTGCTCAGGAGGATCTTTCGCCGGGGCAGCGAGGGATTCTCGTAGACGGCGTTCGCCAGTGACAACCTGGAAGAGAGAGGACGGAATCGTTATGATTTTCTGCAGGGGTCGGAGGTGGTGGTGGTAGTGGCTTCAGCGCACCGCCACCACAGGGTTTAAACAGCTCCGAGTGTGCTTTCTTGCTTTCTTCCATCGCGGAGATCCTGAGAATGTTGAATGTGCCGGAAGGTTTTACATTACGAGAGTGAGCTCGATATGAAAGCTATTACGATGATTATACGTGTCTAGTGTATCGCCTGATTTCTTATTACACGTTCCACGAGCCTATTCAAGTATTACGGGCATTGAGTAAATAAAAGGCGAAACAAATAAAATACAGTACTTTAAAGTGTTTTTACTCTGATAATTTATACAATTATTCCGTTTTTGCGCCATTATTTAAGCCATAAGTTTAAATAATCTCTAACGAATCCGATATTATTATATTACTCGTATCATTTTGTGATAATAGCTCCAGTTAAGTAATATATCTGATTTAACAATTTAACTACACCATTCATTTGCGTGATTTACCTCCGCGTATTAACCAATACGATAAAATTAGATTTTTCTTCCTTAAAAAACTTTTTCTAAAACCTATAAAGTTTTGTTTATATATCTTTATTATTTGAAATTGACGATAAAAATTCGAGTGAGAATTTAAAAACTGGATAGTTTATATTAGTTCAAAATTGATTTTACAGTGTCTTTATACTTATACGAGACATATTCCATTATTACTTCCAAAATATTTATATTTCACTTATATTTATTAAAAATTTAATTTGATTCATCATATACTAAAAAATCTATCTACAACTACAACTATAAACACATTAAGCGCTGATTTTCATTTTTCTTACATTAAAATAATAATAAAAAATAATTGAAGAAATTTCAGGTATAATAAAATAATACTATTATAAAATCATTAAATATATTTTATAATACTATTGCATAATGTGCGGAAACATTTTTGACAGGATTAAATTTTTCACTATTAACAAGAGATATAAATTATTATTCATTTGTGAAATTTATTTATCTAGTGTATTATTATAAAAATAATAGTTGATAAATAGTTATATCGTTTAAGAAGTATAAAAGTATTTTTCATTTTAATAAAACCTATTATATGCAGTTTATAAAACGTAAATTGAATAAAAAAATTTTTATCCGCTTTTTTATGGAATCTTTTTATTGAATCATATTTATGTATCTTTATATTATATCATATTTATCCAATTTATTAAATCTCATTAGTTCGGATTTTATTTTAATATTTAAATGTAAATTTATTATACGTTCTAAATATAATATATTTCTATACTACATATTTCTACAATTAAATCAAATTTGAAGTTACATAATAAAAATTTGATTAATCGATATTTAATATGATTAATTAATTTGATGAATTTTATTAAATTATTTAAAATAAGTGAAATCGTGGAATAGTATTTTAAATGAAAGTTTTGTTATAACATTTCATAAAATTATATAATTTCTTTTTTTTAATTTACATACATGCATTATAAAATTCAATGTATGTTAAAAATAGTTAAATTAATTACTTAAAATTTTCAATAAAAAAAATCGGTAAGTTAAAAATGATAATTTAAAATTATTATTTAAAAATATAATATTTTTAAATTGATGATTAATAAAATTGAAATAAATTGTCTTGATTAAAGTATAATTCAATAATGAATTTCAATTTGTTTTTCATTTCATTCTAAAGAGTATTGTGAATAATTTAAGTCTTTTTCATTAATAAACTTTGATTAATTACAATCTTACGTGTTTAATAATTGAAAAATTTATTTTTATTTTAGATTTATCTAGTAATTATGAAGTCATATAATCTCGGATGCATTCACCATTAGAAAGGTGTATCTACGTGGTGAAAGGCTTTTTAGTATTATATCTTCTGCATAAATTATACGCAGTTTTTTTCATAATAATTTGTTTTTCAATATTCTTTCTACCAAAAACTTTTTTTCATTAAATATAATTTTTGAAAAATGATGATAGAATGAAAATTAATTATTTATATAAATGAAAAAAGAATGCATTAGTTTTCTCGTTACATAGTTCATTACCATTTTTTACAGAAATTTAACGACTCTATTAACCTTGTCAGGTTAAATTCTTAGATAATTATTCATGTTTTTCACTTAAAATTAAAGCATAATGCATACGTTTATTTGATTAAAAACAAATCAAAATAGAAAATCATAAATCTAGAATTTGTCAAGCTTTACTTCAATTTCATTTTATTATGAAAAAATTTATTTTATACATGTTTATGAATTTTATTCATGGTAATGATTCAAATAAATTTATTATTCAAAAAAAATTTTGAAGTCAAGCCCAGAAGTCATTGAATTGTACCTTTAGAAATATTTTCAGAGAATAATGTCTTTTAATCACAGTTTCATGATTATTCCTTTCTCTAGAAAGTACAAGGCTTTTATATCATACAATTTCTGGTCTAATATATATTTCAATTGAAAGGTAAAAATGAAACTTTAACTAATTTTTAATTGTTGTAGTATTATGCTTATGCACAACTTTCAAAGTATTTTATTATTATAATAATATGTCATAACTGAAATAATAAAGAAAAAGATCAAACAATTGAATATGTATAAGAATTTTATAAATCAATGCAAAATATTAAAAAAATATAATTTTGAGTTTTGTATTGAGTATTTCAAAATTTTGTAAAATTATTTTCATTTACTATCTCAATTAAAACATAAACTTTAATAATAAAATTAAAACAATTAAATAAATTTTATAAATTAACAAATGTGCACTTCAGGGTACAACACTGCGCATACGATATTAAAATTTAAATATAAAAATCATTACTTATTAGTAAATACAATATGTTTCTTAAGAGTCTATTTTTATTTGGTATAATATTTAAAATTATTAGAAAAAAAATTGAAAGCTAATTTATTTATTGAACAATATGCCGATTATCAATATAATTATATGCAGCACATATGATGATTAGTGATATTTCTATTATATAAATATAATGTTATTATCTTATATTCATTACTTATAATTTTATTAATATTTAATTTTCAGATTAAATAGTTTTCGTAATAATTTTTAAGATTGTAATCTTGTTTATATAGAGTTATATTTTATATATTTGTATTTTTTTTTCAATTTTTATAGAAAATTATTTGATAAGTTTGAAAAAATTTTTTGATAATTTTTTATAAAAGTTTGTTTTACTTTGATTAACTGATAATGCCAATATTGTAATTTTATTATTTTACAAAATAAACAAGTTTTAAATTTGATTTACATTGAATTAATGATTGATTAATAATTATTGTATTATTTTAATTAATATTAAGTTTCTGAATATTAATTAGATGGTAATTTTTGAAAAAAATCCAACCCTAAGTATGAAAGTTTAATCAGTAATATTTTATAAATGATGTTATTAAATAGAGTTTAATATTAATGAGCCGATATACTCATCTTTAAAAAATTATTTAATTATTTTTTTAATTAATTTTTATATGAACCCTCTCCATGTTTTTACTAAAATTTATAGTTTATGTAGAAATTGTAAAATTCGTAAAATTTTATGATTCAGTGCTTTCATAGTATTTCTCAATGTTATTGAAAAATAATATTATTAAGATACATGATGTACTTTAGTATCGATCAGTTCTTAAAACATTTGTAAACAACTTTCTTTAATAATCGTATATGATAATCAATATTTGCTAAATTCTTAACTGTTTTTTTACGCGAATATACAGTGATTGATATATTTTTCTAATAACAAAAAATAAGTAATTTTCAAACTACACACTTGTATTCAATATTTTGACAGCAAACACCTGTTTTTATTCAAACAGTAATTAAAAATAATTGAATAAGCGACTTTCTCGGTATATCCCCGTTAATTAGTAATTATGTTTTCAAGTTTAAATTTATTTTACTTTTAAAAATAATTTTTAAAAGTCTGATATTATGATACACGACTAAACAACTGATTAAAATTATTTTATATTGAGTATATAAATTTATAAATATTAAAATTTCTTGATCATTAAACTAATTATATCGAAATGTAATGTGTTCTTACATAAGAGTATTTAATGAATTAATTCCAATTTCTTATATATTTTGACGAATGTCTTTTATTTATCATGAATAATAAAACTCGTTAATTTTTTTATATATTTTTTATAACTTATAAAAATATAGTGCCAAAATGCAAATTATAAGCAAATTGCAAAAAGGTAACACGATCGTATTTATGATGGTACATCAACACTTGTGACGTTTTTTTTTAAAAAAAAAAAAAAAATTAATCCAAAGAAGCACTTGAATAATAAACCTTGTTTTTACGTAGATATAATCTTGAGAATCTTACATAGTCACAATTTAAGTATTTCCCGAACTCGACCGATCATCATTGTCGTAATATTTGTAGACTCGTTGTTTGTATTGACGTGTTAATACCTTAAGATCTAATGGTTACCACTGTATTTGGAATCAACAAGACCAAACATTGAAGCCTTCATTTTTATTGCCTACCGATGTTAGGCTCCACTCTTATTTGCAATAATTTATGTCGTGTAAATTATAAGGCTGCCTGCTTATTGAAAGTAGTTTTTAAAGGAATTTGTGAGAGGAATCTTAAGAATAATTGTGTAATTCTCAATGAAATTTTGTAAAATAAGATACAAAATATTTTAAGTAGCATACATTATGCATCAAGGTTTTTCCTGCTTTTCAAGTATTATTGACGTTAAATCATAATATTCAGAATAAGATAATATGTGGAGGACTTAAAAAAGCGACGATTTGTCTGCAATCTTGATTGAAATACACGAAGGATTGTCGTCGAAATAAAAAAAAATAAATAAAAAAATCTGACACAACGCGGTAGGATTAGTTATAGGTATTCGAATAGTTACCTGGCATTTTGCTTGGACACCTTGTCCCTACGAAATTCCAAGAGGGCCTGCTGTAGCCTGGCGTTCAGGACGGACGCCAACCTCCTGGCGGTCGACTCCTTGGAGCAAAGTGCGGCGTGGCACCTGAGCTCTGGCCTGAGCCTGCGACCCTCGTGCCTGTACACCCAGACGAAGAGTCTAGGATGTGAGGCGGGTGCGGTACAGTAGGTGACACGGTGGGCCCAGTACTCGGTCAATCCGTGGTCCTTGGTCGTGGCGGTTAGGCCCCCGTTGGTTACCGTCAACCTCATCGACACGTCCGGACGGCTGCTGCTCACGTAGTTGCGCCAGAGTGTCGATACGGGCTTCTCCACGCAACCCTCGCCTGGAAATCAAATTATTATGCAGATTAGCTCGCGTGTTCACCTCTTTATTGATTGCCTTGAAGTGTAAACGAGGTAATTAGGGGTGTTGAGGTAATGTTTTAGGCATTTGCCGAGTTCGCAAAACCTTTTTAGGTTATTGTTGACTGTCACTTGTGCTAAGCGTTCATTGATCTCGTCAGTTGACTAGGGCACCTAGTGAAATTAAACTTTGTATTGATTATCGGCAAGCGATTTTACAATATGCATTTGGAAACCCAATCTATTTCTAGAATCCTGCAGAAAAAATTGCAAAACACTTATGAACTCGTGAAGTACTTTTCTATTTTGAGTTTACAATTATTTCATCATTTATTTAGAAAGATGCACAATTATTTCCTAAGAGTTAAAGTTATGCAAATAAATTGTCAAGCTAGCATGACTCGAATTATTTGTTGGATAAGCAGCTAATTTTGAAGAAATATTAAGTTAATTTTTAGCGACATTTTAGAATTATTATTTTAATTCTTCTGTATCATTCAGTTTATTAATAAGAACTTTCAACTGATACATTATGTGAGGTGAAAATGAAGAAAGTTACAATAGGTTATAATAAATGTAGGTTAACTTACGTATATGATGAAAATAATGATTTTCTTCGAAACCAAATAAAATTATTATTATAAAAAAAAAAAAAATTATTTAATATTGTAATTATTATAAATATTAAAATCGACTGATAATTAATATTTAATAAGTTATCCTATTCTATTAATAATTGATGCTTCGTATAAAAAATTAATTTACACGCCGAGAATGATGTTCAATAAAAGTTAAAAATAAGTTTTTCTAATTTTATAGTTATTAAATAAAATTAATCAAGTCTAATTATTTTATAACTGGTAATATGCAAAGATTATGAGAGATAGGCTTAATTATGTAAGGTTAAAGGCACATATTAAACTGTTATTTTTTAAATGTACTTTTATTACCATAATACGCAGCAACTGATAGTACTTGAAAATGTTTATTATAAAATTTAAAAATATTAACCTCCGGGACTATATATACAAATGCAATTAATTATAAATATCATTAATTATAAAATCACTTAACATTTTTAAACTTTTGATGAGATATATATGCACGAGTGTTTATTTAAATACTGAATTGGATGTCCTTTAAGAATTTTACGAAATAGAGATTAATCTCAGGCTTCAAGGTGAATATATTTGTTAGCTGTTGTTACGTGTTGTTAGGTGGCAAAATAATCATCACAAAAACCATAGATGTTTATATATGCTTCAGGAAATTTGGTAAATTCTTTTTGAATACTCTCGTGAGAAGCGACGAAGCTGACATATTTAGAGACACACCTTAAATTTCGTTTTATCACGAAAAAAAAAAAAAAAAGAAGAAGGTGATTATAGTCAGTACGTTGTACGTGAAATCTCAGGTCATCCACAAATTGCCGTTTATTTTCAGAACGCGCATTATAGCTTGCGTAGCATTAGCAGATAAGACAATCGATTGTCGTTATATATGTAAAGCATTATCGATGAAATGGTGTATGTCGTTACTCTGAGATCCTGATAACATGTGCCCACATATAAACAGAGAATCAGATCTCTGCTTGCGATTTTAATCCATATCATTCTTTATTTATAACATATGATCGCGATATAACATAAAAGAGGAAATCGAGATAATTTACAGTGGTACCGAGAAACAGTACTGTTATTGTTATACATACATTATACATTGCAGGTGGTTATCCGTTTTTTATATTGAAAGATATAAGTATAAAATACTCGGAAAAGTGTATTTATAATATTTTTATTGCCTTAAATCTTCCGCAAACTTTGATAAGGCTCTCTATACTTACACCTGTTATTTTATTGACAATATTCTTACAGTTATTAATAAGTATTGCGTCTAACATTTCTCAAATAGCCTTAATGATTCATTTTTATATGATGAAGAATTTTTGTATTAGATAATACAGTGGTAATCCTAATACAGGGTAAATTCAAAATATTTTCAAAAGATGTTAAAAATAATTGGATTATCGATCGTTTCCCTCAAATAGTCGCGACATTTCCGACCGAGACTCATTATTATAAATGGGATGACATGTCTGCAGCAATACTTGTGAATAAAATTGTAAAATCTCTTGCCCAATAGTTAATTTCATCTTTTATTCATTTTCCCCCTAATTTTGTAATCTGTAGAATATTTTGAATCACATGTATTTAATTTATTAAAAAAAATACGACTTGTTGTGACATTATTATTTTCATCATCAGTGGCTACTTTTATATTTATGCTTGCATATTAACTAATTAAGCTATCTAATTAATAATTGTCATTGTATTGTTTGACAATAAGGTAAATTATACGCTAATGTACATTGGGTTTTCGTCATTTCATTACCAAACACTACCGGATAATACGCAAATATTTAAAATTTATTTAAAAATATGGATAGGCAATAATTTAAAAACGATCTTATTAATTAGCATTACAATGCAATACTTCAATACAATATAATGTCACAATGCATATTTTACCTGCTTATAACTTTTACGTATCCTGCATAAAAGAAATGATAATGCAATTGTGCATACAATGCCTAGATGACACATTGCAACTCTTGCTCCATATTTTATGCCAACTGTAAATACGGAATTATACACTTTTACGATTTTTCTAATAACGGTTCGCGCAAACATGGAAATCTCACGCGCAGTCTTTCCTCATCCTCGCTGGAATTATGATTCCTGCTGCACAGCCAAGTGCAACAATTAAAACTCGAGCAGAGGATCTCTCGGTGCGCAGCCCTTCACTCTCTCCACCCTTCCCCCGTCGCGGGAAAATGCCGGAAAATGCCGGAAAATGCAATTAGCAGAGACAAAGAGCGGGCTTGAGAAAGAAAAAGGGCTGTTTCTAGGCGAGGCGGCGGTGCGCCGAAGATGCAGCGCAGCGGAAGTGCGCCGCAACAACGCGTTCCTCCAAGTGGAGCAGAGGTGATGGAGCGGGGATTGCGGAGAGAGGGTGAGGGGGAGAGAGAGAGAGAGAGAGAGAGAGAGAGAGAGAGAAGAGAGAGAGAGAGAGAGAAAAAGCGCAGGGGACGCGCAAACTTTGCCGTTACGTCGTTATTTATTTTTGCCGCCCTGGCGGAGAAAGCGCCGCGGCCGCCGCCTCGAAATTAAATTTCTTCTGGGTCCAGTCGCGAGAAGACACCTTTTCGAGTGGACGCTTTTATGTTTTATCTGTCGGCTGTGGTCACAAAACGTGTGGAGGCTGTGCTCCAGATCGGGCCCGCTCGCTTTTATTTGCCACCAGTCACCATGACTTACGGATGCTGCGATTTTTCTGACGAGCGCCGTCGCCCGAGATTTATTTTGCCCACTCGTCATTTTAATATGATAAATTGCTTTTTTCGCGCTAACCGTCCGATCTGATATCATCTCCGCGCTAATTAAATGGGAATGTGGGTTTGAGAGCGAGCGGTTTGTCGGTCGCACGTACGACTCGCCTCTGATTTGCGCTGATTTCTGCAAACCTAATTTCATTTATTATCGATGGAGCTGCTGCTGTTGGTGTTGCTGTTGGTGTTGGTGTTGGTGTTGCTGTTGCTGTTGCTGTTGCTGTTGCTGTTGCTGTTATTAATGCGTGCGACCGTACCGATAATAGTTGAGATTGATTATGATAAGCGTCTTCAATGGCTGACCGGTTTTTTCGCCATTTATTGCAAGAACCCCGACCGTAACTCATTGGGTTTGATGATTTAATAGACTAGCAGACTCAGGGATTCCCAATATAAAGAAAAGTAATTGGCCGGTTGAGTTTTAGGACTTCTTTACATATTCTCAAAGTTACTGTTATGATTTCTCGAAAAAATTGTTTAAAACTACTCCTTTAATCAAAATTCACATTGAATCATCATAAGCTACGGGTAATGGAAACATCCGCATAGTTATTAATAAGTTTATAACGTTTTTATGTTATCATTATAATTAAACATTTTTAAATATGCTACTTAATTCCAATTGAAAAAAAATAGGTTAACTTATTATGTACCGTAGTAAAAGCAATTACAGTAAATTTGCAGTTTGACTCTGAAGAAAATGATCCAAGTATATTTTACACTGAAAATAATTATCTCAATAAATATTTTTTTGCTATGTTCAATATAGTTTCTTCAATTTAATATTATATCTTCTGCTTTTAATTTAAAATAAATGTACCAAAATACATTTCAATACTGCACGATGAATTAATTCTAATTAAAAATATAATTTCATCACATGTTTTCCTCTAATTCGATTATGCAACTTGTTAAATACCCGTTTTATTTCTTGCATATTTCTCTAAATAATATACGTAAAAATATGATGGTAATTTGAACTAATTTATACATTTTTTTTGTACAATTATGTCGTCATCTAATATTTCTCATTAATAAATAATAAAATTTATAGGATTTGTCATAAAAAATTACATGCAACAATAACTGCATATCCTTAATAAAACGATAACTTGATTTCATAGAAATTTCTTTCCCATAGAAATAAATGTAGTTTATATTTAAATTATAGATTGAAAAATATTTCTCTTACGTGTTTATTTACGAGTAAAAACACCCGTATTTAGTAAGGAAATTTGAATTTAATCAATAAGAAAATTAAGGTTTCAAAGTTTTGAAAAGACGTGGGAGAGGAAAAATAAAATATTTTTCAAATAAACTTTGGTTCGATACAAATTGGATGTCGGATATTACGAGAAACGAAATTACAAAAAGGCAAATGTTGCCGAGCGAATGTTTAAATATTGGGAGACATAGTTTCAATTAAGTTGGCATCAATTTAAACATTTTAACATGTGCTCGAGGGTTCGCTGCTCCGGACAATAACAATTCGTACATGGGGTCTCAGGAGTTGCATATGGTTTTTCGTAACTTAAGATCGCCCTTAGCGATATGGTCGTTTCATCCAGGTACGCTACCGGCCAACAAATGCTACTGATCTATGAGAATTTTCGAGTGCATATACGGAAGTAGGAAGAGCGCATGCGCCAATAGAGAGGACTTTGCCGTCCTTCCTTTGTGCCTTTTTTCGTCGTTCATTCTCATTCTCTCTTTCTCTCTCTCTCTCTCTCTCTCTCTCTCTCTCTCTACATAGTGATGGCCGAGGCGTATCGTAGACCTAGGAGGCGCAATCACAATCATACACACACCCACACACTCGCTCACGTACAGAGCCTAGGTGGACAACAATCGCCCGGGCGTTATCGGCATCTGACATCTTCTCGCCCCCGCCCCTAACCCCGGGTCTTATCGCAACCAACGTGACTCTAGGAAGGCACTTGCGTAAGGGTTAAATTCCGGCTTCTTCGTCTATGCCCCATGAATTCCTCGTTCGCGCTTCTTGTTATTGTTATTATTTTGTTAAGGAAGAGCTTTGCGAGGAGAATGTAACTAACAACTATGGCTAAGGGGTAAGGGGTCGGGAACCTTTGTTCGCCGTTTTGCTTTGTACTTACACAATGGACGACCGGTTATTATAGGACTATTTCGTAGCCAACTTCGTTTTTTTCGTCTTGGCTTATTTAATTAAATTTGCAGTTAATTGGGTTTGGTTATTGTTTTTACAATGTTTTCGCTTCGCCGGAGAGTCCTGCTCGAGGTATAAAGAACTTACTTATCCCGGTTTTTTAGACGCTGCAAACTTGGGAAAATGAAAAACCCACCGGTTTTAAAAACACGGAGAATTGTTCGGGTTATGATCAATGAAATGGAACAATTTACGGTTAGTAGCATATGAGATTAGAATCGAACTCCATGTACACGACTGATTATAAATTTAAGTAAGAATGAAGCCACTATGAACCGAACCGAATGAATGAATAAAAGTTGGTAATTTAATTATCGATTCAATCAAGAATCAATTACTGGCATTATATTAGAGTATTGATGTTGGAGAAAGTTACGCGTCTAAATATCTTTTACGAATAAATGATACAAATAAAAGTAGGAATGCGCTTTTTCTCCTTTGAGTTTCAAATGTATTTTTTACATCTCACGCTCTTTATATGAAATTTAAAATTAATGCGGGAAAAACAAATACTTTTTCGAAAAAAGTATTTTAGTGTGTAAAGTGGAGCAAAGCGAATTATTAGTAATGTGAATCTTTGCTCGACTAGATTTAATATTCGAGTCACTGTTTTTTTACGCATTCCTAACTAGAGTAGATTTTAAAACATGCGGAGAAAACAAGTTATTCATTTGGTCGAGTGATAAAAAAGAAGCGCCTCTATCAGCAAATAATCCATAAAATTTACCTTAATCACTTTTATAATTTTCGGATCGGAGCAGGGAAAATAATTCAAAATAAAGAAGCGAGTGCGGAATCCCGCTCTCGAGAGCATTTAACGCGCCATTAGAGTTGATTATGAATTAATTATCCAAACTCGATTATAATTACCGGGTAGGGGGGTTCGCTTAAAAAATGTTACTTATCAAATTGAAGCGGCTCGGCATTGTTTGCGGCTTTGCGTTGCGGCCCAACTGTTGTGCTCAACTGTGAAACTCGAGCACATGCTTTATTCGCCAGCGTTTTTGAAAATGCAATAATTTCGTAAATAATTTCGCCAAGTAGTTCCCCTACATACTTGTGCTTCTACTTCTAATTATTGGATTGAAATTCCTGCAAAACATGTTATTTTAATGATAGTGCCGAGCATTAATCCTGAACTAGTTCACCACTCGACAATTTGTTACGCGCCTCATCGATTTTTATCAATGCCCACGATAATTTAGCGCTGGCAGCGTAAATACCTAATCAACGTAGGTAGGGACAGATTTCGGGGGAATCGCCCTCGAATCCGAGCCACTTTAAATTGGGAATTCGGAGTGCCAGGGACGGGGCGCCGCCTCCTCCGGCCTAAAAACGCCGCGCAAGAAGACCCGAGCGGTGGCGGCGGGGAAGGGCGGTGGGGGTTGTGTGCGTGGGGTGGGGTGGCGTGGGAAGGGGGTAAGGAGCACGTGGAACGCCCGCGCCAATAACCTAGTGACCGAGAAGCCGCTCGCCGCGTATTTACACGTGCGCCGCGACGGACTTGTGCGCGAGCGAACGAGCGAACGAGCGAACGAGCGAGCGAGTGCACCTGATAAATTGGGCGATAAACGCGGGTGCATCAATTGCATTTGATTCGAGGCGACAACGAGCGTGTGCCCAACGGCGAACAAAAGAGGGACGATCACTTCGAGAACAAAGAGGACGGGGGCGGGGGGAGGATGGAGAGGGCGATAGGGCACGTTCCTCCAATGCGCGAGGGAGGAGGCGCCCACCCTGAGCGTCATTTCAAAGCGAATGAGTCGGGTGCTGGCGTTGTTAGGCTCTCGTGAAAGTGAGCTCGTGTCGGTCGACCCTTAGCGACAAAAAATCCCTAGATGCTTCCTCCTCCTCCACCTCCTCCACCTCCTCCGCCTCCTTCATATTCTCGGTGGGCTGAAGGCCGCGAGATACATCAAGTGCCCGCTCAAGTGCCTCGCGCTCATGCCTTTCACATATTCCGTCCATGTATCAACACTCGACAAATGTTTAATCCAATGCCCAAGTCGTTCGATCTTTGATTATTTGCATCCACGGACACTTATCTTGGTCTCCCATCAATTTTGCACTATTCCGCAAACACGTATCCTTAGAGTCTCGGGAAGCCACGGGATGTACTTTAGCGGAATCGCGCAAAGGACTTTTATTGAAGAGTCTCGATTGGAAATTGGCTCCATTAGGAAAATCAATATTTGCTCTGAGTGAGATTTTTATTGAAACGACGACATCGGGTGATAAAGTTATTTCAAGCGGATAGATCAAGGTGTGGGTAACGAAATGCTGTCCAATCTCATTCATTTGCATTATCTGGGAAAAATAGTTGTGCTTTTCTTGCCGGAGTTTACCGTTAATTAAAACAAATAATAAAGCCCAGGAAGATTCCGAAGGATTCCTGTTAACGCTTTTATATGCAAAAGGGGAAAAACTCGTGGCCTTAAATCCCTCGCGAGATAGTGAAAGACTCCGCGGAAGATGCCCCGAATGATAGATATTTTTATTGCGATCCTAAAATTTAGAACACATTGTTACGGCGCAGTAGGGTTTTGATTGATCTAGCCGTGGCTAAACTACATCGATAAGGATCAACAAAGAGGAATAAAAATGAGAATACGAATGAAAATAAAAATAAGAACGGCACGCGTCGGAGCCCCGAGCGTCGACGTGGCGCATCAACTGAAATGTAGACCTTTAAACTCTCTTAAACGTGAGTGCGAGAGAGAGAGAGAGAGAGAGAGAGAGATAGAGGGTGGAGGGGGAGGGGGAGTGAGGGAGCGGGGGCGCCGAGCAGGTGTTTTTCAGCGGCAAAGAAAGCGCCGAGGAGCTCGCGCCCACCGAGTAACTGTACTCGCCCCGTCGCACCGAGGAGCCGAGATTTTATCGGCGCGAACGCGTAACACATATACCAACCTCCCAGTGATGCAACACCTCCACAATATAATGCACGAGGCGATATTGTGCTGGCTTATCGTGGTGGCACCCATGACAAAGGCTCGTGCCAGCGCCCCGGGCACCCGGAGATTATTCCGATATCTCACTCCCGAGGCCCTTCCCACCCGGGGAAAAAGGCGAGAGCCACAATTCACGGGCTCTCGTCGTTTCCACCAGGCGGTGCATACCCGGGAAAAAGTAGCCCGTCGACAGAATAATGAGTCGGAGGTCGATTATCGAGACCGAGACCAAGACCAAGACCAAGACCAAGACCCTGATGCGATGCCACGCTTTCATTATCGAGGATACTTGGACCATACGTGCTTGGACCCTGGAAGCTGTTTTTGTATTCGAGGTGGAGGCTTGCATGAATGAAATTTATGTACCTTGATGTAAGTGTCGCAATTTTTTTCAATTATTTTTAGCGATTTATTTCGCTTTTTTAAGCACTTTGCTTGTATTATTTACTCGATAGCATCTTGAAATTCAAAAGAGATTATATATTGTTTTTGAGTTTGATGCCGTTGAATGCAACGTTCGCGAGGCTCGCATACTTATGCAAGTCATAAATAAAAATTTTAAAAATATTTTTAAATACTATGTTTTATAGCCGTGGGAAAAGTATGGCAATGAACAATAATACGCATTACTTTCACATAATTCAAAAATACGGATTTAAGAATTCTTTTCATGCTCATCTGATTATCTATAACGCAGAGCCTGAGATTATCTCTCCACCGAAAATTCCACCTTCCTTGATGTATTAATTACCGACTCCTCCGAATAGTGTATTTTAAACATCTGTAAATAGTTGTAGTTCATGTTTTATTTGTAATATTGCATCTGAGTTTGAAAAAAGAATTCCTACGACTTGTTCGAGCAGCGTCAACTTTTTCTAGAGAAAACATATTACAAAAACTTTCGAGTAAAATCGATCAAAAGATTGAACAAAAATTCTTTTTAAAATGTTTGTAAGCAAAATGTTTATAAATAACGAAATAATATTACCTCATCTTGGAACCTATTATAAAAAGATATATTATAAAAAGATTTATTCGCCAACTGACATTAGAAATTTTTGCAAAACCATTTATTTACTTTATACAAAAAAATTATAACATTTTTCGGTCAATTATTACTTTACTTAATAGGTATCTTTTATTTTCTTTTTCTCCGCAAAAAGACATTCTTTAAAAACCAACTTTATAAACCACGTTAAAAATATTTAATGTTGGGTTTTTGGTGTAAATTAAGTGTCTTGTTATGGTTGGCATTAAAAATTTTTTGAATTCATCAAGTTTTTGAATCAAATTGTTATTTACTTTCCCTTTAGTTCTTGCAATACAATTATTCCAACTTTCCTTTGACTTAATAGTTGAATTACCGAAATCATTAAATGTTTGAAAGCACTTTAATGCCAAAGTGTAAAGACTGGAATTAAAATTGAGTGGTATGCCGGAAAATTTTTCCTTGCATTAGCTGCTCGTACGCATGGAAGCCCATCTAGTTTTTCTCGAGCTTACGTAAAATAGTTTATAAGCGGCAAAATGGACACGGTCCTAATGTGAAATCAACGCTTTAATAATTTCCGATCGAGCGTTGAGCACGTGAACGTTTAAACGGGTCGGTTTTATGGAGTCAAAGCAAGCTCCGACCAAAGGACTCCAGCTCTTTGCTCCCGAGAATAATAATAAAATTCGGCATAATTGGGTTCGCGAGAGGAGGGACTCCCACAACTATCGCCAACTGCCAATAGAGCAGGACAAGTGCACGAAGCATTAAAAGTCCCGGGCACATTAAAGGATTTTCATGAAGCTCACGTACCGATCGATTTGTCCTTCTAAAGACATCCCAATAAAGCTGACCTCAGCCGAATCGGACGAAACGGTATGTAGGTACACATGACCCGATATGGTTTCGCGGATGGTTTGGATACGGTCGAAAGCGCCAGGGAGGAGGATCGAAACGACACCGGTACTTCCCCGTGGAAAGTCGATCACCGGTGCCGATGCACGAGGGTCTAGAGGCCGAGCCGTCGACGTCGTCGTCGTCGTCATTGAGGCGAATGTAGGTTGACGTCCTTCTTGAAAATGAGCCTCCGTTCGCCGAATCGATACGAGACACGACACGACACACACGCCGACTTCTCGGCCCGGACGACTTTCGCTTCCAAGGGGATACCTGCCTCCATTTTATCTTTAACGAATTTAATCGGGCTCGAGGAGGAGAAACTGACGTGATGTAAAAGTGGTGCACTGGTAGTGTAGTGCCGCCACTCACTCACTTGCCCTCGTTAAGCATTGTGTGTGTGTGTGTGTGTTTTCCCCTTTTTCTTTTTGGAGGCCTACGGTGTCCGGCCCAATGAAAGGGGTTCGGTTCACCCAATGTCGAGCTGCTCTTACCCCGCCATGGAAGCTCATATTATTATTTTCAGGTTTATTTGTAATCCTCCCAAAATAAGCCGTTCGCGCGATTATTTTATCAGGGCGATTGACAGACACGTCAACACTTGAAAAAATATCACTAAATATCTGCCTCCGAGCAATTATATAAGATTAAAAAAAGCTAATGTGTTGTCATTCCGAGGTAAATATTTTTTTCCATGTTACAAGTCGGGCTTAAAGTATTTTACAATAAATCGTCGGCTCCTTTTTATCACTTTTTTAATTCCAGTACACGGATTATTAGTCAATCCGGGGATAAAGCTCATTTCAAAATATTTTTCAGCGTAAAATCAAAATTGACGGAAAAGCGATGGAAATGTTTTTGGTAAACGCCAAAAGGCGCAACATTGTTTACCGAACAATTTCCACCGAGTTTTCTTTAACGTGCAACAATAACACGAATCGATCATTCCTGGCGAGTAAAATTGATCTTCAATACACGAATCGAAAAATATTTGCACTAAGGTATGAGTAAACAGCGAAGAAAAAGCTTGGTCTATTTTTCTTAGATCTCCCGCGAATTAGGTGGTATTGAATCGATTTAGAGGAATGGACGTGTTGGTGTGCGCAATTAAACAAACTAGAGATGGTCCCCGGAAAATGGAAAAACGAAGGTGTCGACAGAATGTGTGTAAAATGGAAGGGGAGGGAAGTTGCAACTTGTCGCCTCATCGGTCCGCAGAATGTGCACGCATGCGCGACAAGCCATAATCTGATTGATTGGTGCCAATACAAAGTGACATGTGTGGAATTGAGTATACACACTAATGCAAAAGTACGTAAGCGCCATGTGCATACATACATGTGTACACCTAGAGGAAATGTCGTATCCTTATTTCTTCATTTTTATAATCGAACGATCCCTACGACTCGAGGATGTGCAAGTGTCCTATTATTTTATTGTAATGGGAGTTTTTATTTTCGCTTATGTATTTATGGCAATCTTATAATAATTAAATTAGTTCTTCGTCACTATTTTAAGCTTTTATTATTCAATAATTGTAAATTCTTTCGTTTTAAGGAGATAATTTCTCATTAAATAAACAACGAATTATACAGGAGTGGTTACATTGAATTTACGAAACTCTATTCAATTTAAATAATTAATTATTTTACCTCAAATATAGTGTAATATTGACCAATAAATTATATTTATACATTTAATGTTAGTTTGAAATTTATTTTATATATAAAATGTATTGTTTATGTACATTAAACATATACATATATTTCCATTAAAATGCAATACTAATATCTTATAATTATACTAGTGTTTAATATAAATCATTTTTAAATATGGATTTTTCTAATGACAATCTACCTTAGATAAAATGTCTGATTAATTTTTAAAATAATTAACATTTAAAACAAAGAAGAAATAGAAAACTTAATAGTGATTACAATACAATTTTCTATCGACATGGACTAAATGGAAAATATCCAAGAAAAACCAAGGCTATCTTGTTGAAAAGGAAATATTTACAATGGTGTTAATTGTTTCAAAAATTGTAAGAAAACTGATTTTTACAAAAATATTAAAAATAGTAATGTTAAAAGAAAAGTTATTTGTTTACCTTTTTATTTAAAAAAACTATTAATAAAGAAGAAATATGTATTACAGTTATTAAATTTTCATCATTGAATTAATTCAATAAATATAAGAGAGCCTACGCGATCTTGAATTCAATATGAGATTCATTTTAATTTCTAGCATAATTTTGTAGTTAATAGTGTATTATAAACAGATTTTTTTATAATATTGGATAAAATTTGCGACTGACATTTTAATATCGATTAATGAACGATATATAATATTTATAACTTGTGAAATGAGTATATTTAACATGTGGTTTATTCAAACCTTCACGCTTAATCATTGTAATTTATTAATTATATACAACTTATATCAATTTGTAGTGATTCATTAGTTTTATTTTTATTTTAGTACCTTACAGAAATACAATCTAATGCTGTATTATAAACAATTAATCAAAATCACTTTCACCTGCTTCGTTATTACAATTTAATGATGACAGATTACACGCCATAAATTGTATAAAATCACAAAGTAAAAATATTTTGAATAACGCAGAACTGATGAGTGAAAGTTATTTTTTGAATTTGAGTCTTTGAATTTATAAGTAGCATTTAAGAATTCAGAACATGAAACAATTAAGAATGCAGATACAAAGAAACTTTGACACATAAAACATAAATAAAAATTTGTATTTAGCGAGTCAAAGTTTACGTCGCTTGGTTTCATTTTATTTTCAAAAGAAGTTCTTACCAATAAGAGTATGCTGAATATTTTTTATTTCACAAAAGAAAAACTAGATGACATAAAAAAGTATTTTCAGATTTATCATCGATAAATTCTAAATAAAGAAGATGAATTTTTTTTTGTATGCAATCAAAAAATAGTTACTAAGTTGCGCTATTCATCACATAATGCTTATAAAAAGGTTAATTGTCATCGTTAGTAATTCATAAATTGTTTTCAAATAACACTTGAGAAGTTATAAAAAATGCTCGCATATCTACGATGACAAAAAAATGATAAATTTTTTTGTTCTGTTTTTAATTTCGGGTAAAAAGTGCAATTTCGCAAAATATATCTTGGAGCACGTTTTGCGAAACTTCGAATGCGGGCAAACCTATTTTCTACGTAAAATATATAATATCGCAAGTAGTGGCTGTAAATTCGGCATTGCGAAACTCGGAGTCGCGAGTTCTCGAGCAAAGCTACTCATCCAGACTCTCATAGAACCTCGGGAAATGATTGAAAATTGAAATGCTGGAAAATTTCTAGGAGTTTAAGGCAGTGGTAGTGTGGCTGTGGAATCGGCGATGACCGTACACAACTGATTCGCCTGCAAAGAGCGAGTCGCGGCTCGCGTTGC
This sequence comes from Eupristina koningsbergeri, assembly GCA_018907245.1. Taxonomy (NCBI): domain Eukaryota; kingdom Metazoa; phylum Arthropoda; class Insecta; order Hymenoptera; family Agaonidae; genus Eupristina; species Eupristina koningsbergeri. Next base: position 4,288,481 of record JACCHV010000035.1, read on the forward strand.
AACAGTGGTTGGTATGTGGAGAAAGTAGCGACGTTCTCTGACTCCCTCCTGCACTCTTCGAAAATGACCCCTCTGGCTATGTGTTCGGTCAACGTACTCCTCTTTCTCTCTTTCTTCTAGCTCCGTCTCGCTCTCGCACTCCATTCAACAGCTATTTTAACAACAGCCTACTCGGATCCTGCTTTTTCCGTGGAATCGGCTGAAATTCGCATGCGCGACCGCACAATTTCGCGTTTGAACTTAGCACCTTTTGTGCACGAGAGAGACGGCGATGTTGCGCGAGAAAGAGAAAGAGAGTGGGAGGGAGGGAGGGAGGGAGAAAGCAAGGGGGGGACCGAGACGTCGGCCCATTTTCATCCGACGAGAGTAAACCAAGGAGAGAGAGAGAGAGAGAGGTGGATGGGGGGTTGGAGGAGAGATAAGAGTGCGCTTTTTAGTTCGCACGATTTCTTCGGTTAATTGGTGAAACTTTTTTGCTCCTCGCATCACACGGCGACATGTCTAATAACACGGGAGTTTCGGAGTCTCCGGATGGAAATCTAGAGGACTCGAGTTTGCGCATGGATCAGTACCCAGACTAATGGTTCCAAGTGCACGTGTGAACAACGAGTTGTCTTCTTGGGCTCTTCCGTTGTGATCGCGTGTGATTAGAATGCAATTTTTTCCGGCTAACAGTATTTCCGTTTGAAAAAAGGCGCCTTAAGCTGGCTCGCGCTGCGCTCGCATTCAAAACTGCTTTTTATTTCGCTAATGGAAATCGGCGAGCGAAAAAACACTTGGAGATGACCTTAATTTATGATATAGTGTGTAAACATCGTTTAGTGTTTCGATTTTAATGGCCGGCACAACATACTTGCCGCTCGCAAGGCGATGACTATCGACATTTCAGGCTTTAGAAATTTAACAAAGTGTCTTTTCCTCCTCCTCCTCCTCGGTACAACTCATAAAAGCCGTTGACAAATCGCTCCAGCATCTGACATCCTTTTCTACAAACGATGCATCTTCTAGCTCAATTAAATTAAATCTATTCGCGAGCCCAAGCTACCCGGTACGAGTTTCTGAATTATTTATCCCGAGTGGTTATCACTGATTCGCTCTATCCGAAACTCGCGCTCGGCCAACTAACTCGCAAAACAAGTTTTTCCTATAATTTTTCCTCTCGCTATTTCCCACGAATCCTTCACGGCTCCTGAACACATTTGAATCAACTTGCAAGATCATCAGTATGGAAAACATGTGTCGGGGATCGTCAATCCTTAATTGCGAAGGAGCTGGGGCGAGGCCTTCCCTATCGCCGGCTCCAATCAAAGGGATAATCTCGACCTGTTTGCGCAATTATATGATTTTCACTCGATTTCCACATTTTCTCCGGGTACTGGAGTGCGAAGGGACTCGCAGAGGCCACTTCGAGGCGTAAAATTTTCTTGACGAGGAGTTACGCGTCGTCAAAGTGCGTCGCCGCCGATTGAAAAAGGCGTTTTGTCTTGTCGCTCAAGTAGCCGATTTCCTCTCCAGCGAACTGACTTGTTGTTGCTCGAGCAGTTTCGTAGCAGAAGCCCCGAGTTCGATGGTCTTGTTTTCGCCACTTCAGAGATTCTTTCGGGCGATTTAAAGAAATTGCTTCGATAATTTAAGCGCCGTTTTATGCTGACTTTGGTTTTTATACTGGAAATCTGATACTTAAAATGCTGCTTTTTTATGGTTCGAGCCTTGGAAAAGTCACCGTTTATTAGTGTGATGTGCGATTCATTATTTTTTAACGTAAACGAGCGTTGCTAACGAACTATTCTTTGGTAGATTGCAGTTTAATGATTTTTTTTTTTTTTTTTTTTTTTTTTTTTTTTGATATTTTGTACCCCGAGCCAAGGTACGTAAGCACAAACTTATTTTCTAAGTGCACAGTATTATTATTGTTTGTTCGTTTGACTCCGAGCCAAAATAACTAAGCTCTTTATACACATTAACTTCATCATATCAGAGGTACAATAATAAGATAAATACTTGGCTAAATTTAGGCGACTTACGTAGCCTTAAAAAAAATTACGTACTCTTTTAAGAAGACAATTAGCTTAATGAATCTACTTCTAGTGCAAAAATTTCTGCATCTTATATTAGGATTACGTTTGCCTTAATTTTTAATTATGCAGACCGTTGTTATTATTAAAATAGCTTGTCATTGTATTTCTGCATGACTACATGACTACATGAACACAATCGTTTAAAATAAATGTTTCTTTCTTATTTTGTTATATGTAAAAAATTTTACATATAATTTTTATTATACACACACGCCGCGCGCGCGTACACATATATATGCATCAAATAAATGCATTGCAGAATCCATTAAATTTTGTACATTATATTCTTATGTTAAAGTTTATGGATTAAAACAAAAAAAAAAAATCACTCATATTTTTTAGATATGAAAAATAAATAGCGTTTGCTTTAAGAAATAAAATTTTTTAATATTATTTGAACGGGATATTTTAATTTCTTTAAAATAACAAATTTTTTTTTATTATTTATATCTACAAAATATGAGTGATTTTTTTTTTTGCATTTATGTTGCATACATTTGTTATGTATTCATCAAATGAATATAGCAATTAAATTAAATAAAATAATTGTTTTTTTTATGTATTTTTTACAAGTATTTCTTATGTACTTTATAATATGTAACTGGACATATTTTACACTTATTCGTTTTATAATTAAAATAAATATTAATTATGCAATAAAATAGCGTAGTTAAATTATAATAATGTAATAGAAAAATAAATAATAGTGAAATTTAACATTTTATTCTTTTTATGAAACGTGTCCAATTTTTACTTTTACTTCTTTTCCTTATAAGGAATTATTTCCTTTAGGACAGTTACTAGATAAAATAATATTGTTTTTTAAAAAATAAATTAAATATATTAAAAATTGATAATATTTTTTATGAATGAGAAAGTCCAAACAAATTCTCTTTACGACAATATTGTAAGTATTTCCTTGTGTATAAGAGTATATGTATTCACATTATGTAAATTGAAATAAAATAAAAAAATAATAAAATAAAATATTAATTCGTATGCAATAATGAAATTTAATAGCGCTACTAAAGAATGTAATGGATCTATTCAATGTAAGTCTATGACAAAACATACGTGACAAACTTGAATGCAATACAAGAAGTTGAACTTAAAAATGTTTAAGATACGATTGAAGTAATACATGATATATGATATTTATGAAATAACTTTTAATTATTTAAAAAAAAAAATTAGCAACAAGATAATATGTTTGCGAAAAATGATTCAAGTTCTTCAATAAAATATTAAACCGTTCAGCGTGATTAAAATTTCAGTAAACTGTATTTACTTGTACGTACTTTATTATGATTTTATACTTTTACATTATGCGTGCTTATGATACAGCTCTGCTTACAGAAATACGTAAAATACCATTAAGATATTTATTACGACTGACAGATCAAAATATTTTAAAGCAACTCATAAAACTCTTTCTTTTATTTCAACATAAAATATTTAGGTCCGTTTTAACATGCAAAGTACATAAATCGTTACATGACTAACTTAATTTAAAAAGAAAAGTTGTAGAGTAATGGCCAGGAATATCACGTTTGGTTGAATGTGACAGAATTCCCCGTAAAATAAAAGACGGTAAAGCAATCGCTTCTTTTTCCGGTGAATACACACCTAATGGCCTATAAATACGTCGGGGAGGTTAATATGCCTCCACGGCACTTATCCCAACTAAATTACAAAGGTCTTGGATACTTTCACTTTTCCGGGCAAACAATATCGGCATTATAAATCGATAAAAGATCCTGGCCGGGGATTTTGAGGAGGAGCGAGTTTTCGCGGCTCGGAGCGGCCAAAAGTCGGGATGACGAAAGGAGAAAACGCGTGCCGCGTCTCTCACAGGTGACACGTCGGGAAATCTTTAATGCCGGACGGACACGCGAGCGTCGATGCATCTGCAACAATCGCCGATGCACTTCCGCGACGTGCGAGGGAAATTTATCGCCGGCCGCGAATGCGCGCGCACCGCCGCATGATTAATTATCCACTTGTAATTATCGTTGGCATTACGCCGATTGTTACGGCAGCCACTATTTCATGCCCGTGCACGTGCGTGGGAAATCGATTTTCCTTTTCTCCCTCTCTCAGTGTGTCATAATTTTTATGCGCAGAATTCCCGATCGCTCCTCTTCCTTTCTCGCTTTCCCGCTTTCCCGCTTTCCCGGCCGGGGGACGATAAGTCGAGAAATTAATCGTCAAAGCTTTTGCCGCGCTGCAACTTTTTTTCTTCTTATCTCGCTCGAGCCCGAGCCCGAGCCCGAGCCCGAGCCCGAGCCCGAGCCCGAGCCCGAAGGGTGACTTACCAGTTTTTTGCGCCATTAAACAAATGCATCTATTTTTGCGCATTCTGCACGCCGGGAAAATAAGTAAACAAGACGCTTTTTTTCAGCCGATGTTTATGTAGCTGTACCTTTATTCATTTCAAATACATTGCTTCATGAAACACATTGAAGGAATAAGCTTTTATAAATTAGTGGCCATTAAGAACCAGCACCGGTCATTTATCTCCAAGACTTTTCTAATAGAGGCATTGGCGATGCTTCTACTAATATTCCTTTCTTTGATTAGATTTTAATGGATTGTCCAAAAAGAAAAGTGAAATTTAAAACATATATTTTAATCTGCTATTGATTTAGATAAATTTTTTTCGTGAATTTCCTCGAAAAATAATATTTTAGTACAACGTACATGCGTGCCTGAATATACATGTATACACGTATAGGCATAATTAAACTTGACGTATCATTTTATTTATTACCGTTCTTTTATTTTACGTCGCTCGAGATAAACATAAATAACTATAAATTGCATAAGAAGAGAACTTAATATTATTTAAATTATTGTTTATTTGAAAATTAATAAAAAACTTTTACAAAATTAATAGATTTGTCAAGAAAAAACTGTTAAATTTTATAATTAAAAAACAAATAAAAAGGAAGAAAAAAAAAGAAGGAAAAGTAAATCTCGTAAATAATCAATTTTTACATTGATTAAAGGTATATCAGCGATTGCTCTTAATTTTTCTGAAAACACATTACATAAATCAGCTGATAATAAAGTCTCATGCATTAGTCACTATCTTGTCGAATTATAATCAATACCAGAATTTACCATTGCTTTTAAAAGCTCCATAAACAATAGGTTTTAGTATAAAGGAAGCATAAAAATTGTGTAATGTAAACCATGACTCCTTTAATAACAGTTTAAATATCAATACTATTTAGGGAACATAGCCGGGGAAATAAATCCAATGGAAACAAGCTGTTTTCAAAAATCAAAATCTTTCAAATTAATAATAATCTTTTATCACTCTAAGCAAGAGTAATAAAGTGCATGAATCGTCGGAACCTTTTCCCGAGTACATAAATCCTGCGAGCCGAATTGTATCACTGCATGTGTGATAAAGTACACAAGCATGTTGATCAAATGATTGAATGCAAACCGAGTATCTTATTCATTGATTGTTGAGTCTTTCTGTTGAAAGGTTGAGAAATGATTTTAATTATATGTTATCGTGGAGGCGTACAAATAAGTTTCACTTGTTGATCAAAAATCTTATTTAAAAGACATAAAAAAATGGTAATTCGTATGACGAGGCTAAAATCACTATGAAATAATATATGGACATAGAGTTAAGTTTTATATGTAGGTAGTTACCGATCAATACTAATAAAATTCGTAATTAGTTTTGGAAAACTTTTAACTCGATTCGATTTTAAGTCATTATAGATTAATATTAATCTATAAATATTTCATTGATTCCTAATCATCATTAATGATCGTAAAATTTACTCTAACTCTGAAAAAGAAGTGCTAGTTCCACGTGAAACTGCCATCGCAGTTATAGTTCGAATATTGAATTAATTTTGCTGTTTAAACATGTTGGCAAAGCTGTACTTAATTTTAATTAAACTCAGTTTTTTATACATAATAATCAAGCGTCTCTGTACTTTGAATGATTAATATCAATTGATGGGACATAATTTTACATTACGTGAATTCTATTGCAAATACTATTTATAAAAGAAATCTTAACATTGAGAAGATTTAACGAAAAAAATCACGTTTTCTCATAAATTTTCATTGATTGATAAAAATTGATTGATTTAAAAAGCTAATCTCCGCGAATGAGTTATTTATTTCAGAATTACATCAAATTAATTAAAATTAAAATTTATATTAGTTATATTACAATTTATATTTTAAACATTGTATTTATCACAATTGTTTTTATTGATCTTGTCGTTTACGATATTCATAATATTATTATTTTTGTTATTGTCGGAAATCGAGTTGATACACCGAAAATATTTTGGGAAGTGAAAAGATGGACATTTACAAGGATCCTCGGACTTACGTGAATTAGCACGAAAAAATGTAAAGTAGTTCGACGCCCTGTGCGAGTCAGCAATAAGCTGACCATGAAATTC